>CM064872.1:53057315-53570788 GCA_032719365.1 Prinsepia uniflora | reverse complement strand
AGTCATCTCCTACCTCGCGTGGGTCTGAAATTCGGGTTTTTTGACCCCTCGCAACATGACCTGACTGAAACTCTATGGTTTTACATCCGATTTTTCATGAAATTTAGCCATATCTTGATCGTTTTAGTGAAATAAGGAGATCGGTGGTCTTAAACCAAGGAAAAATGTCGATATTTCGCTCAATTTCTTTTTCCCCCCTCTTACAGGCCGCCGCCCAATATTTCCGATATATCGACCGATATATTGGCGATATTGCCGACATTTTTCATCAATGGCAGCGTGTGAACTTCAGTAAGTCTAGCATTTTTTTCAGTCCCAACTCCCCTATGGAACTAAGAAAGCGTTTACAGAATATTTTTAAGATGGAGCTTACTTCCAACCCGGGGATGTATCTTGGATTACCCACTCTTTGGGGAAGATCAAAGGGCGAAGCTTTATTGTTTGTTGCGGGAGCGTGTTGGGAGGAAAATTCAGGGGTGGAAACAAAAATTCCTTTCTCAAGCTAGAAAAGAGGTGCTCATAAAGGTGGTGGTCCAGGCCATCCCGACTTACCCCTATGGCAGTGTTTAAGTTCCCTAAGGCAACATGTGAGCTTATTGATGTTGATCTTGCAAACTTCTGGTGGGGGCAATCTGCCAATAGCAACAAAATTCATTGGATTAGCTGGGCGGAGCTGGGTGTCCCAAAAGTCGCTGGTGGCATAGGCTTTAGGAACTTGGAAGATTTCAACCTTGTTCTTTTGGCCAAACAATGCTGGATAATTATCCAAAATCCAGACTCCTTCTGGGCCCAAATCCTGAAAATTCGTTACTTATGGAAGTTTTTGGGATGCTAGGAGAGATAGCAGGGCCTTTTGGGCATGGACTAGCATCCTCGAGGGAAGAAAAGTTATACAGGAAGGTGCAGGATGGCAAGTGGCTAGTGGAGATGGCATCCATGTTTCGACGGATCGGTGGTTACTGGGTGAGGGGTGATAGGAGACTTCACCACAGCCCCTGGTCCCATTTTGGACCCGAATCTCAAGGTCTCTGCCCTAATTGATCAGGGTCAATTAGAATGGAAGCTTGATGACATCTCCAACCAGATTTCAAGGGAGGAAGGGGAGCGAATTAAAAATATCCAATATCCCTATCGGTTGTCTGGAGAAGGATGATAGGTTGATTTGGCCTCATAATTTCCCGTGGTAAGTATAGTGGTCAAATCAGGATACAACTGGATAAAAAGTTTTTTACCTCATCCGGACGGTTCTACTCTTGCTCGAGCCTCTACCTCTAATTTTGTTCCTCCTGGGGTCTGTCGACAAATTTGGAAGATCAAAACCCCCCCTATGGTTAGAAACTTTCTATGGATGGCTACCAAGCGATGCATCCCCACTCGTGCAAGCCTTTTTCATCGCCATCTTGAAGGCTCCCCTTTGTGCCCCTTATGCGAGATACACCCGGAAACTGTGGAGCATGCCCTCCTTGAATGTCATGGGAGCCCAATGTGTGTGGTTTGGAGGGTCTTTGGGATACAAAGTCGACATTCAGAATATTACTTCTTTTGATATTTGGCTGAACCAGGTCCTCTCTTCCATGGGCCCATCCGGGGATTAATGTGGATCGAGTAGCCTCATACATTTTCCTTTACATGCTGGATTATTTGGAAAAACAGGTGCAAATTCGTTTTTTGAAGGGACACCATTTAACCCCTGGAACATCATCGAACTGATTCATCACCAAGTATGGGATTTTTGGAATGATACTTTAACCCCCATCAAAAATCTCCTTTTGATGGATAATACACCCCAAACGAATTCCTCTTCAACCCCCTCGGGCCACCAATTCTTGAAGATCAATTGGTGACTCAGCATTGAAGAAGGAGGACAGGTCGACTGGTTTGGGGACAATTGTTAGGGATCCTTATGGTACCATGTGTGTTGCGAGGTGCAGCTTTCGAATTTCAAACTAGGCCTTTGAAGCCGAAGCCTGGGCTATCCTGGATGGCTGCCTCCTTGTTGTGGAGAAAAATTACCAACGGATCGTTATTGAATCTGACTGTTAGGTCTTGATAAACTGTTTGCGGGGCAAGATTGGGAAAGGGAAATGGGAGCTCTACCCCATTTTATCTAGGATTCAAGAATTATGCAGGCACTTTGTGACTGTTTCCTTCGTTTGGATACCTCGCTCTGCTAATAGGGCCGCTGATGCCTTAGCTTCACAAGCGCGACGAAGTATGTGCAGGGAGGTCTGGGAAGACCGTCCTCCATCCTTCCTAGTTCTTGTCCTAAATAATGATGTTTGTCCTAGCTAGGTTCTTTTGTTGGCCTTTCTGAGGTGGACATTACTGTTTGTCATACGTCTTTACTTCACTAGGCTTCTAACTGTGGAGTTGGTTGGCTATTGCCTTTGTTGTTTCTATTTGGGATTTCTCCCTTTCTTAATGCATTGAATTTTGAAAAGAAAAAAATATCATTGTATAAAAAATAGTAAAAGCCTTCACGAGACGAGTTTGCTATGCAACTGCATGTGAAGGGATAATTTCGGTACCGTTTAATATTGTTTACAAAACAATCATTTTTAGATAAAAAAGAGTTGTAAAACGTGTTTGAAAACTCATTTTTGAAAAACGAATTTAGAAAAAATAAAAAACACAAGATACAATAATTTATTTACATTTTACAAAACAACAAATTATTGTTTTTTTTGTATTTTAAGATATAACCTAAAAAAAAAGAATATATCATATTAAGCAAAGAGACACCACAAATACTCCCATAATCATCATCGCCACCATAGCCCCACAACCACCACCACTATCACAATCACCTCTATCACTACCACCACCAGCACCCCGTCATCATCACGACCACCACCCCGTCATTAAAATATTTTTGCATGGATATTTACTTATTTTAAATTACTTTATTACATGATTTATATGATGATGGTTTGTTTTTTATTTTTCTATGATTTTTGGATGATGTTATAGAAAATTATTATATGTGCACGTTTTACAAGATTTTGCCTAATTTGTGTTTTGGGCTTAGACCCGGATTTTGAATTGTGGATTTGGTTGTAAGGAACAGATATGTGTTATAAACGTATATTTTCCTCGATATTCGTGAACTGTTATATTTGTGAACAACCCTCCTCGGATTGCTAGTTAGCACTCAGATGTTGTATCCCTGAACGGGTTATTGGTTAGTCTCAGACGTCGAACTGGGCTCTGTTTCCTGAGACTAGTATTGTGATGTTGACTCAGACGTCGAACTGAGCTCTGTTTTCTGAGTCGATTTTCACTTGGACGTCGAGATGGGCTTTATTTCCCGAGTGGTTTGCCTATCGGTAGAGCAGTTCATTATCATTGATATTCAGGTATCGAGGATGGGTTGGTTATGTTTGTTTGTTGCTATGGTGATTTGATATCTTTTTCGTATTGCTTTGATTTCCTTATAATTGGTTGATTTACGGATAATTGTGCTTATGCGTCTTTCTAACTAAAATTTCAAGGAAATATTGTTTTAACCTGAAGTTTTGATTATTTGTTGTCACGGTTTCATATGCATGCATAGTGATATAAAATAGAGGGGTAAAACTATTTATGTTTTTCAAATGTGTTTTTAAAATATTATTTTGTCTACTCATACATTTTCATGGTTTTGAATACCTTCCAAAGCTGTTGCATGGAATTCGAGATCGTTCAAGAAGCGAAGGTATGAACAGAAGAAGGTACAAGAGTATCCCTTGTTTGACGAGTGTTCAAGGTAAATACGATAATTTAGGTTACTCGTCAAAAGAGAACATAATCGGGTACAATTACCAAGGTAAGAGCGGGTCCTATTATAAATTCTCCTTAATGTAGTTGACATCTGTAACGACCCGGAAATTCGAAAAAAAAAAGGAAAATTTGGAAAAAGTTGAAGGAAATGACGATTTTGCCCTGGAATTGGGCGAAACGGTTTGACTTTTTGTTCGAGTGGTCAAACGGACTTTTGACCGATGACTGTGACGTAGTTCGGGACGTCACGAGTTCATAGACAGGTGGAACGCCCGATTCCAACATTCGAGGAGAAAGTTATGATGTTCAGAAGTTTAAAGGTAATTTGGTAAATTCGTTACACACGGGCCATTTGTTGACTTTTTGATCGGACCATGTTTGGACTTTCCGTAAGTACCGTTGGATAGGTCTCGGGGCACTGAATTCGTAGACAGGCGGCATGCGTCAATCGGGGTTCAGATGAAAAAGTTATGGGCTTGAAAAAGTGAAGAGCAAATTGGTAATTTGGCAAATAGGGGTAAAATGGTAATTTGACTGGGTATGGATGAGTTGTGCGGCTGTGATGGCTGATTCAGCCAATTTGGTGGGTCGGTTAACCCCTTGGGTGACATCTGTCACAATTAGATGAGAATTAGTGTTGTGCGGCTGTGATGGCTGATTCAGCCAATTTGGTGGGTCGGTTAACCCCTTGGGTGACATCTGTCACAATTAGATGAGAAATTAGTGGCCTGAATAGTATGATATTTATGTGCACAATTAAACAAACCATGTATGTGCTTGTGAAGAACAAAACAGAGCAGAGAACCATTGGTTCAACCCTCCTTGTATGATTTAGTTTGTGAGGAATAAAAAGACATGAGCTTGAAGGGAGGAAAATGGAAAGGAAGTGAAAGTGTAAACAAAACCAGGAACCTGAGACCCAAACCCTTCCAATGTCCAAATTGATCAACAAATTGAATTCGAAATTTTGAACCGTAAACACTGAAATTAACCTTGGATTGAGTCTCCTGAGCTCAAGGCGAGCTGAACCCAATCAAATTCGACGAAAATTGATGTTGTTTTGGCTCTGAACAGACCTAGTGACAGAAATGGAATTCGAAGCTCGAGTCGTGTAATTGAAGAGTTAGAAGGATGAAATTGATTTCGAAATCATCCTTAGAATGTGCCTACGAGTCTGTGTGACTAATTAATTGAAGGATTGGCTGATGATTAGAGGAATTCAGATGATGAACGGCCCAGTGAACGCTTGAAACTTGATCGAATGACTTCGAGGTAAGGAATCCCACAATCGAATGTACAGACCTCTAATTAAGGTTAAACAGATACTATTAGTTGATTCAATTGAAAGAATCGATGACGGATTGACAGAATCCCAGCCGGGTCACGCTGCGGGCCAACCAGACCCGTTTATCAGTCGAACGGGTCGAGAAGATGAACAATGGTTGTTACTGTAGCAGGCGCGTGGCACCCACGTGCAGCCACTCAAGGCGGCGCGTGGGGGCGCATGAGTGGGAATCTCAAGGATTCGAGATTTCTAGAAAATGTCAGAATTCCCGGAAAAATGTGCAGCTCAGAAAACGAGCGATAAGGATGGTGTGTGAGTGGACTTTTGTTTTCTACCCTGAATGCATGCATATATGTTTTAAATGCTTTATGATATGATTTGAAATGATTTGGTATGATTGATGTTTCGATGTGACGATTTTTGGATTTTGGGAATATTATATTATTTTATATGATTTTGGGCACTGTTTTCGAGGAAAACCATGAAATTGCTGTTTTGGGTGAAGGCCCCGGATTTGAGATTGGTTTTGACTCGGGTTATGAGTCAAAAAATTGATTTGATGAATTTGTACTATTTTATGGATATATCTTATGGATTTATGTGAAAATTGAAATTAAGGTTGCAGTTACGCGGATTTGCGTGAAATTGATATGTTGGGCGTGAGACCTAATGGAACTGTGATTTTGATTGGATTGATAATTCCATGTGATTACATGATGATATTGATGGTTTTCAGATTTGTGAAATAATCGGGTCTCTGGTTTTATACGGAAATTATGTTTTGGACTGAGACCCTGTGTTGAAAATGGTTTTGATTTCAAATGCAACTGTTTTCACTGGTTTTCATGATGATGATATATTGTGGATATTAGGGCTTCCAGTTGGGAATGTGACAGGACCGCCCCCAAAAAGGGCATTGTTAACCGTGTCCGGTCCTGCTCCCGCCTGGCAAGACGACTGAAATTCCCAAGTTACCCTCAGTACTTGCCAGACCAGGGATATCCACACGTGCTTACTCATGCCTCCGCCTCTCGATCAGCCTCGACCAACGCGCCACGACCTGGAGGGTCAATAAAAACCAAAAGGTGTGAGTGGAAAAAAATAAATCAGTTTATAAAAACAGTTACAAAAAGACGTTTTTACCCTCAGCGTAAAACCAATGCATGCATACAAAAATCATTTCGCAGTCGGTTAACATTTTCAACATAAGAAAACCCGTGTATCAAATTCCAACATAAGAAAAACTCGTATGAAACTCAAAATCATTTTTCCTTTCTCAACCATCGGGTCTTAGCCCGCAATCATAAAATTGGGCCACAGCCCCACACATCCGAAACATCAGAAACTAACAATAAATCACAAGTCAAACATTTTGCTGGTTATCAAGTGCGCCCGAGTCTTTAAACTCAAAACCATGCGCAGAATCAGGTATTCCCGGGATATCAACAAGTCTTTAAACTCAAAACATAATCAATAGGCCTAGGGGGTATCACAATAACCGAGTCTTTAAACTCACGAGTCTTTAAACTCATTAAGGGCCCTCCCCCGTCATCAATTAACCGAGTCTTTAAACTCAAAACGTGCTCCAGCAATAGCACCCGGGTCTTTAAACCCCAAACAGTTTTCAATGGGTCTTTAAACCCAAAACATTTTTCAATCACAACAACTCGGGATCCATCGTGATCCAAATTCCAATCCAGTCCGAAAACACATTTTGTCATAACAGGACTCATGGTCCGAATTTCCACATTCAAACCACCAAATCTTACTTCACAAAAACATAATCAAATCATTTAAAACACGGGGCATGTATACTCATACCGAATCACTTTAGTAAATCCTCTTTTATTCCCGGATTCGAATTCGCAACAATGATTCTGTAAGCCGGCATCCAGAAGCATCAACCCGAACCCAAACCAAGAATCCGTTTTCAAACTTCCGGAAATCGAAGTCTCGTTATTCAAAATCACTTTTATGCCCCTAGCATCAAGCCCAAAATCACCTTTTTCGGAATCCGTTTTAAATCCTTGAAAACACCTCATATTTCAAATCTCAAGGTCAAGACATTGAAACCACAAACAAATCACCAAATCCTGATCAAATCACAACATACTCGAAACCTTGTAAAACGTGCAAACCGTGACATACTAGAAATACGTGTCAAAACCTTAAACCATACTCACAATCGAAATCCAACATCTTAATAACATGATACGCACAAATCATATAAAATCATTTGTTAAACCATCATCAAAACATACGGGAAACCAGAATCTCGAAATACGTGCAGTTTCGTGTGCGTATCGAAAATACGTAAAAATACGGAAATTGAAATCATCACAGTTCATAATCATAATCATAGAAATCATAGGAATATTTATGCATGCATTAAATTTTGAAAGCAACGTCCCCTCACACACAATTCTTAAGGCTCGGTTTCACGCCGCACGCATTCCCGTAATTTCCGGCATTTTCCAGAAACTCGAAACTTGCCCGAAAACACATTCCTGGGTCACTAAGGTCCCAAATAACATCATGCTAATTTCCCATAATTTTCCGGGAATTAATCTCTAATTAAAAACGTAACGTAAACCTTTGGACCCTCGAAACAACATCGAAACCGTGTCTGATTAATTCGAAACCAACGCTAAAATGTTCGTTACAGTGTATAGGACAAAAGTCATGTTGGACTTACCTCGAAAATCGGACCCACGCGCTATCACGCGCCGCCGCAAGCGGCTGTGCATGACATTCACGCGCCTGCTACAGTGACATGCACTGTTCATCATCGTCCTTGCCCGTTTCATCTGCAAACGGGTCCTGCAACCCGCGTGACAACCCGGTTAGATAGCCATCAATTCGACCTCGATTTCATCTGATTTTGATCCTAAAACATTCTTTAACTATCTAATTGAAGTTCTATGTTCATAATTCATCAAAATAATCCCACAATCAGACCCACGACCCGTGATCACCCAAACGGGTCGATCACCCAAACTCTGTGTTTACCAAACCATAATCCAATTAACATAACAGCAAGCTTATTGGGACTAATACGAACTCATTCACAACATTAATTGGACCAGAGGTTACCTCAAACACCACGACTCAAGCCTGGACTTTTTCCCGAAACTGGAACATGTGTTCATGGCCAAACCGTGATCGATTCCTTTGCCAATAGCTACGGTTGATCTCTAAATGGTCCCAGAAGACGATTACTGTCCCTGGTTTCGTCCAATTCCTCACACAATTCAAATTCTGATTTTCCCTCAAATTTTTGAACTCCGTCGTGTCTGTCCAAGGCTTCCCAGGGCTTCAAGCTTCGATCCAAAGATCTGGATCGACTAAGGGAGGTCCCAGAAGACTGAATTGAGCCCTAAATGTTCTTGGGTTGGCCTACATTTCGAATTGAACTTTTTAATTTGATCAAACATAGTCTCGGGTTTCTGGGTGCATTTTCACCTAGTCTCCCCGTTCCTCCTCACCAAAACATTCACTCCCTTTTCTCTGTCTCTCCCCAGCAATTGATTTAGCCAATTCGAACCAACATTCCCTGTCACCCGTGCCCTGATCACTTGCACAAACAAATTCAAGTGCTCTCTGTTTTTCCATTTCCAACAGCACCCAGCGTTATAGAATTCAACCGTGCACTGCCTTCAGCAGGTCCACGAATCCCTGTTTCCCACTGAACGCATAAACAATTCACTACACTCAGTACTCACACACACTGAACACTCATCAGCACGGTCCCTGCGTTTCCTCAAAAACACCAGCACCCACGCCGTTCAATTCCCCATTTCCCC
Organism: Prinsepia uniflora; assembly: GCA_032719365.1. NCBI lineage: Eukaryota > Viridiplantae > Streptophyta > Magnoliopsida > Rosales > Rosaceae > Prinsepia > Prinsepia uniflora. The sequence continues at coordinate 53,561,941 of CM064872.1, read as the reverse complement.
AATAGCACACTCTCCCTTGGCCTTTGCAGATTAAACTACTCCCCCCAAAGTCACTAATTGATTAAACAATTGTAGATTAGGCTTAAACAATCAATGGAACAGGTCATTCAGGGCATGGGCATTCAGACCCTGTTTCCACGACATTCAAACAGTTCCCCTGTAGGAAATTACCATTTTGCCCTCACTTGGAAAATTACCAAAATTCCCCTCACCATCCGTGACCCGTAACTTGGTCATCTGATGTCCGTTTCACGCGTGCCGCCTGTCGTTGTACTCGGGGCCTCGAGAAGAACCTAACGGTCTTCGAGTCGTGTGAAAATCAATTGTATTCCAAAAAGTCAAAATTTTTCCCCCAATCGTCCAAATTACGGTAATGCCCCTGAACTTCTGAACGTCATAACTTTCACCACGAACGTCGGGATCGAACGTGCTACCTGTCTATGAACTCGTGACGTCCCAAACTACGTCACAGTCATTGGTCAAAGTCCATTTGACCGGATGAATAAAAAGTCAACGGTTTACCCACGACTAGGGGCAAAACGGTCATTTTGCATCGTTCGTCCGATTTCGCCCAACTAATCACCGATTAACCCTACTATTCATGATTAGTTACTAACTTAATCCCGAATTCCGGGACGGGTCGTTACATAATGTGTTTCCCCGGAATGAACCCTGGAGATAACGCTCTCCTCTGGGATGGATGTGTGTACCCCGAAGAGGTCATGTAGCACAGTCTGTTGTCGTGCAGCCGAGGGAGGCTCGACTCAGATTAGATGTGCTGGATTATATGGAGATCGGTCGGTGATGTGTTCACGACGATCTGGATTTCCGGCTGGTAATGTGTTCACAGCGGCGGATGCTCGGATTTTGAGCGGTCCTTGAGCCTATTGATTTGCACGCGTTGCAAGGATAACGTGACTATATGAGATTGGATGCGAGACTGGATATGGAAATGAGTCCCGTGGTTTTTGTTGTTCATGATTTGTGCTTTATGAGCGTTTATGCCCAGATTTACTTTACTCATGATTTATGATATGCATGCATGTTTGTGAAACTGGAGGGTAGAAATGTATTTTGATAAATGTATTTCTAAACTTTTATTTTTGTCCACTCACACCTTTTTTGTTTTATTGACCCTACAGGTCGTAGCGCGATGATCGAGGCTGATCGGGAGGTGGAGGCATGAGTGGACACAGGTACGGTTATCCCTTGTTTGACAAGTGCTGATGGTACTTTCGGAACTTCAGTTGACTTGTCAGACGGGAGCAGGACCGGGCACGGTTATCTATGTCCTTCGGGGATGGGTTGTCAATATCATTGGTTCATCAGTCGTATAATTTCTCCTGCACTTCTCCCTACACGTTTTCTTGGAGAGATGTATCTGATTGTGAGATTTTTCAATTCGTCATGATTCGGTTGTGGTTAACGCACATGTTTAAAACCTTAACGTAAATAACCCAGTGCACCTTTTGGAGTAAATGAAAAAGGAAAAGTAAATAAATAAATAAATAAATAAATGTAAGAGCACACGTATAAGGCACGAAAAAGAAATCCACTTTTAGTTGATTAAAATATTTCTTGAAAGCAAATTTCAATTTTCTGTAGATTCTGAATAGTCCTCGTATTCGTCTTTATACTTGGATTTCTTATTTTTAGAATTTCTCTTGTCTTCAATTTGTTAAATGTTACTTTGGTTTAGGAGTTCTAAAGCTTTGGTATAAGGAATCTTTCTGGCTTCCTTTCTTTACTTTCGTAGCTTGGTTGGCTTCACTGAGGCATCATTTTGTGTATTCTACCATTTATTTTTTGTCGATGGTCACTCTTGTAATTTGTATATATTTTTCATTTGTAGCAAACCCATGTTTGTATTTTTCTTAATTTTCAGTCAACCTATTCAAGATTCAGTTCTTCTTCTAAATTATGATATTGCCGTAATTATATTAACGATTGGTTCTTGATAGAGTTGAGTGTTTATTCTTTATATATTTATAAAGTTATTTGAATAAAACATCTCTTCTGAGAAAATAAAAGTATTTAGAATATTTTCTAATTACTTGATTATTTTTGTATTACTCGTCATTTTGCATTTACTCACACAAGGGGCAATTTTTTTTTGTTCGTGTTTTTTTGTTATTTTAAAAATGAGAAAATTTAAAATAAAATAAAACAATCTCATTTTTTAAATAAAAGTTGTTCAATTGATTAGAATTTAAATTTATTTTTTAGATTTGATTTTACTATTTCGGTTTTTTTTTGAAGTTTATTAACAAAGGGTATTTTTAGGTTTTTAAAATTTGCTCTTTACATTCCACCCCTAAGGTTTTTTGTGTTTCAACCAAACCCCCTATTTCTAGGAAAAAAAAGGCTTATTACGCTAAGTGCACTAGAAACACGTCACGAAATTTCAAAATGCACCAGGAACAGAAATTTGCCTCAGTGTGTTGCGGGAACGGAACACCGTCAATACCGTTGCACCAACTGTCCATCTCTGTTATTAACACCGTGAAAACTTATGACATGGCAGTCATATTACAAATTTTTAAGGATAATTTAAACATTTGACGTCTCTTATTAAATTTTATATTAATTTCTTTTCAATATACATTTTTTTCCTCATATCCCTCTCTCTCTCTCTCTTTCCCCCTCTCCCCTATCCCCTTACTACGACTGAACTCTTGCCACCTTCGTCGCCCTCAAATCCGACCACCATCGACCTCACCACCCAACTCAAATCCTTCTTTAGGTCGAAAAGAAGTCATCCATGCCCTCTTCGACCTCAATGCTAGCCAGAAGGGACGAACCAGAGCCGTGATGCCAAAAAAAACGCTGCCGTTTCCGACGACGTTCCCGGCAGTGGTGGAGGTGTGTACTCTAACGGGTTGGGTGATTTTTCGCTGAAAGAAACTCGGCCACAACTCGGAGGCCAGTCTTTTAAGAAGGACAAAAGTAGCTCTACATATGACCTGGTTGAGCAAATGTAGTATCTTTATGTTAGAGTTGTGAAAGCGAAAAAGATCTCTTTGTTCGGCGGCGGAGATTTGGTGGCAGAGGTCAAATTAGGAAATTACAGAGGAATTACGAAGAGGGCTGGTTTAAACAATGCTGAGTGGGGCCAAGTGTTTGCCTTCTCAAAAGATTGCATACAGTCATCAATGGTGGAGGTTTTTGTGAAAGAGGGGAACACGGATGACTTATTGGGACGTGTGTGGTTTGATTTGAATGAGGTTCCGAAGAAGGCTCCACTGGACAACTCATTGGCTCCTCAATGGTATAGAACAGAGGATAAGAAAGGCTACAAATCGAAGGCCAACGAGGTGATGGTTTCGATATGGTTCGGGACTCAGGCAGATGAAGCTTTTGCTGAAGCTTAGAATTCGAAATTTGCGAATGTGCATTTTGATGGGCTTTGTTCAATGAAGTCGAAGGAATATTTGACTCCAAGGCTTTGGTATCTGAGAGTGTCTGTAATTGAAGCTGAAGACATTGTTCCCAGTGAGAAAAGCTCTGCAATGATGAGGTTTCTCGAGCTTTCCGCTAAAGTCCAGGTCGGAAATCAAGTCTTAAGGACTCGAATTGCGTAGGCTAGCATCGTGAGGAGCCTCTCGAATCCTTATTGGAACAAGGAGATGATGTTCGTGGTGGCGGAGCCGATGGAGGACTACATTTTGGTTTGTGTTGAAGACAGGGTTGCCTCGGGAACGTCGTCGAAAACGGCAACGCCTTTTAGCATCGCGGCTCTAGTTCGTCCCTTCCAGCTAGCATCGATAGTCGAAGAGGGCAAGGACGGCTTCTTCTCGATCTGGGGAAGGATTTGAGTTGGGTGGTGAGGTTGATGGTGGTTGGATTTGAGGGCGACGAAGGTGGCAGGAGTTCAGTCCCAATGAGGGGATAGGGGAGATATATATATATATATATATATATGAGGAAAAAATGTATATTAAAAAGAAATTAATATAAAATTTAATAAGAGATATCAAATGTCTAAATTACCCTTACAAATTTGTAATATGACTATCATGTCATCGGTTTTCACGGTGTTAATAACGGAGATGGACGGTTGGTGCAACGGTGTTACCGTTCCTGCAGCACACTAAGGCAAATTTCCATTCTTTGTGCATTTTGAGATTTCGTGGCGTATTCTTAGTGCACTTATCGTAATAAGCTAAAAAAAATTCGGTAAACTAAAAATTTTGAAAGCGAAGTTGCCCTCAATTATAATTTTGCATATTTTCTTTCCAACAAAATGTCAAAAATACTTTATGTTTTTTTTTTGTTTGCTGAGTAAGTATATAACTCAAAGTAAATATATATTGTTTGATGAATATCTGATTTACAGCATGTCATTGTAGCTTAATTAAGGGCGGGCAGGTAATTAAGTTTGATTATGTACGTGGCATGCTAAATACGAGGCAAAATGAAAATGATAAGCACCGTTGGGTTCCTAAAACTGTTGTGAACCACTGGAACAATGGCTGGCTCTTTGATGGAGATTTTGATATAGGCACCACCTCCTGCCTACCATTGAAATATTGATGGATAAAATATATATATATATAAAACACCCTAAATCTATATATACATATATATATATAATGTTCCTACTTACACAAATATTCTTGGTCTTCTTCAACCTTTCTCTTATTCTCTTACACAAACGTAGGGAGGGAAAGAAAGAGAAGACCTTTAATTCATTTTGAGTTTGAGATCAAATTAATATATTCAGGAATTAATTATAAGATGGGTAATTGCGCTAGTGAACCAAAGACCAAGGGTGATGATGCTGCAGCGCCGGCACCCGAGCCCAGGATGGAGTCCGTTCAGGCAACCGCAACCGACGAGTTGATCATGAAGGCTGAGCCGCCGCTGCTGCTGCAGGAGGAAGGCGAGACTGCCTATCATGGTGCAGATGCTCACAAAACCAGGGATGGTCCTCACACCAAGCAACCCTCTCTTGGGGCCTTGCTTAAGGAGGTATGTAGATATTTCTTTCTCATGATCATCTCCAGGGTTAGGTTCAACTTCAAGAGACACAAAATTTTACACTTATATTGATACCACATTTGGACCTGTAGATCTCCAAAATTCAATGGTCAAACAAGATGTTATGGAAGTCTTTTAATTAATAAATGATGTGGCATTACATCATAAAAATAAATAAAAACTAATTAAAAAACAAATTATGATTGTGGAAAGTTGTCAATTCTTCCCCAAATTATTCTTTTTGTTATTAATTATGATATGGAAAAATGCTAACAATAATGGTTTACTTTTTGGTCAATCTGCATATCATCACTTTGAGTGAGTTTGATTCGAAGATTAAGAACGTCTAGAACATGTTTCCACTTAATAACAATTCATTATTGCATCATGGTTTATTAGCAAACGCAAAGTAATATATTAAAGAATCATTAGCACTGCCTCATGGTTTACTAGTTGTGAGTTGCGAATAACGAAAAATTGAAAATTTTCTTCTTGGTTTAAATTAATTTTTCTTTCACTAAGTTATTAATTTAGGATTTGAATACGAGATTTTCATAATTGGATTTCCTCACATTCTTGTACAATTTCTATTGGCATTGTCAGCATTCATTTTCAATTGCGTGCTCTTAGAAAAAATAAATGTTAATTTACAATTGCTAGTAATCTATGAGAAAATAATGGGTCTTCAAAATGTTATTAGTTTTGAAAAATTTTCTTACTCTGAATTGTTATTAGGTTCAAATTAAGATATTCTTCATCTTCAATCCAAACTCATAATATGAACATTGACCAAAAAGAAAACAATTATTAGCATTTTTCCATATAATAATTAATAACAAAAGGCAATGAAGGTAAGAATCCATTTTTATTTCTTCCGTTACAATTTGTTTCTTAATTAATCTTTATATTTATATATATATATATAGTATAACGCCACATAAGTTTCCATATGATATTTTTTTAATTAAAAGACATTCACATCATATTATTTATGACCGTTGAATTTAAGAAATCTAAAAGAAAAAAATAATGTAAAATTTTGGGTCCCTTAAACCTAGCCCTATATATATATATATATATATATATAATTTCATTTCGGATATGAATCAAACTCATTTATCAGAGCAATATATCATCCTCGCAAGTAGAAATCACGCTTTTAGCTAGACGTACTCAACTTTTCCGATTAAGTGTATAAGTTTATTCTTACAAATAGAAATCAATTCAATTTTTTTGATAATAAGCGTATACTCTGGAAAGCTTTAAATATATGGGATTATTGCCTCAATTTTGGATGCTGCCCAAAACTCGGTGACTAAATGCTAAGTAATAATTTCTCCCGGCCACCACCAACCCAATCCACACCCTTTTCCCCATCCTAAATTTTATCTAAATTCCTAAGTTCTAAACTATTAAAATTCAGACAACATCCTTAATTTTGTTTAGAGCAAACAAGTAAAATCAAAAGTCTAAAAAATTGAATTTCTATTTGGAATGAACAACCTTGGTTTCTTTAGAGGCAAACAAGTAAAATTTCAATTCTTAAAAGTTTGTCTTTGATTGTAAGGGAAAAAGAATATCGATAGTCCTTCCTATGCAAGTTTTTGTTATAATTGAGTCCCTCAAGTGTAATTTTCTCAAAAATGAATGTGTCCATGCATATTCAAGGAGACACATCGTTTAGATTCTACAATAATTTTATGCATGTTCTTAAAATGTTGACATATATACAGGAGGAAGAGAAGACAGCTGAATTAGAAGAAAAAACAAAATTAGAAGAAGCAGAAGAAAAGGCAAAATCAGAATCAGAAGCAGAAGAAAAGGCAAAATCAGAAGCAGAAGAAAAATCAAAATTAGAGGAAAAGGCAAAGGCAACTGAAGAAAAAGTGGAGATCGTGGCGGTTGAGCTCGAGAAAGCATTATCTGAAGCTGCACCACCTGCAGTTCCCCAATCACATCAAGACAACAAATCTGATAGCATCATCGATGAGGAGATCAAGAAACCAGAAGCAGTGATCTTCAAGGAGGCCATACCACAAGAGATCAACGTGGCAAAACGTGAAGTGATCATCATGGAGGAGGCAAAACCAGAAGTGGTCATCATGGAGCAGGCCAAACCAGAAGTGGGCATCGTGGAGGAGGCAAAACCAGAAGTGAAGGAGGCAAAACCAGAAGAGAAAAGGGCGGAGGTGTAGCACAAGTGAAGGAGGGAGTTAAAGGTGCAGAAGAGATAAATGGTAAGAAGAAAATATGAAAATTAAGCAGCTGCAATTTATGATTAAGAGAACAGCCATTCATTCCATTGTGGGCTTCTAATTTGTACTAGATCGATAAGCATTATATATATTTTTTTTGATTCCAAATGTTGTGAAGATAAACTTATTCAATTGGTTTGCAATGTATGTGTCTCTCACTTCTCTTCAATCTCTAGATGGGTTGGATTGGATAGCTGTTTTAGGACCATGTTACAAAGATCTTATGGTTTGCAAAACACACACTAATACAAATATGACTCACTAATAAAAGTATGACCCTTGTATTAGTGTGGGATTTATAAATCATGTGATCTTTCTATTATTTGAGTCATAAAAGTATGCCCCTTGTATTAGTGTGGGATTTATAACTCATGTGATCTCTCTATTATTTGAGTCATAAAAGTATGGCCCTCATATTAGTGTGGGATTTATAAATCATGTGATCTCTCTATTATTTTACATTGTTTTTAATACATGCTTCTTGTTTTTTAATTAGTAATGGATTAAAATCCATTTAGTGTATGAGTCAAAACCCACTCTGAATTCCTCTTGAAAATAGAGAAAATTCTGAACAAGGCCCACCACAACAACTCGTACTAAAAATTTGGCAAAATCTCCTAAAAAATATAGCATTCTCATTTTATTCAACTACAAACAAAGAGATCTAGTACGTTTTAATTTATAACAGATCTGAGCACTATGAATGAGCGATTTACCATGAGAATCTTAATTGTTACAAAAGACGTTGATTTCTTTGATACATATGAATGACTCAAAAGCTCTCCGAAGCTTCTTATCTCATTCAACGACCTCTAATCTTGTTGATTTTTTATGGACCTGATAATCTTGAAATAATTATTTAGAGAATTAACAGTTCTAATTATGATATATGTATAAAAACAACTTGATAAATAAAAAAAGGAGGTAAGATGAGGTCCCACCTGTGTAGGATGCAAGTATTATCTATATGTATATAGTTATATATACACTACAAGAAACAAGCTTTTACCCGGCAAAAAATACTCGTCAGGTAACATTATAGACTCATCGGGTAACACCAAACTCAATGAGCCACCGTCAGGTAGCAAGCAATTGAGCCGTCGCCGTCGGGCCAAAGGTTTTAACGAATTAACAACAATCTTCGGGTAACATCGATTTCACCCGAAGCAATGATCGTAAGTAAATATTCGTTGGGTAATCGTGGTCAACGAACAAAGCCCTATGTTAGTCGAGTCATATTCAGTTCGGTAGACATTCACCGAAGTGAATTATTCGTCGGTTACGTTCACATTCTCGTCGGGTAGCACTTTGCACAGTAATTAAAAGTTTTCGATGATTAACCGCCGAATCAAGATGTTCGTCGGGTTATATTGTCTAATTCACGGGTTAACAGTTTGAACAGTAATTAAAAGTTTTTGGTGGATATCAACCAAACAAAGAAGTTCGTCACGTAATATACCAAAACTTCGTCCGACATAATATAATAATTTTTTATTTTTTTATAATATTTAATTAATGAAATTATTATTAAATATGAAAATATGAAAAATAAATAAAATTAAATTTGGTATTAGGAAATATATATATAGTTTAAAATATTGTTATAAACATATTTACAACAAAATATAAACATAAACGACTACACGTGGGGCTAGTCAAGGTGGTGAGAATGGTAGGACGAGCTAGGCTGGTCGGACGGAGCTTGCTCAGAGAGCGGACGAACTCCAATGTGTTGAAAGATCATCTTAAGCTGAGCCTTGATCAAGGCGTTTTGGGCTTCAAGTCGCTCGTTTTGGGCATTCAGCTCGGTGGCCTTGGTCCAGAGCTCGGTATAATTGTGTCTTAACTCCGAGTACTTCTCAAGATTGACACCCCTATAAGAAGCATCAGAGCCTGTCGAGATGTCTCGCTCTAGGCCTTTGCCAGCACCCCGAAAAATCTTCCCACGACGTCGACCCAGCTGTCACTCCAGGATCGCCCTCGGAGGCTTCGGATCTGGCAGCTGCTGCTCCAAAGGAGTGTCCAGTTTGTAACGACCCGTTCCAATTTCTTAGGATTAATTAAGAATTAATTATGGATTAGCGAGGCTAATCGGGGATTAGTCGAGGATTATCAGACGTTCAGGGCGAAATTACGATTTTGCCCTTGAACGAGGGTAAAAAGTTGATTTTTGACCCGGGAGGTCCACAGCACGAGGACCGAGGATCGAGGATCGTTACGTAGATCGTATCGATACGAGTCCGTAAATAGTAGACACGTCGAAATTGAACGTTCGACGGGAAAGTTACGGGTCACAAAAGGTCTGAAGCACTATTGCACGTTTTACGAGACGGGTGAACTTTTGTCCTGAGTGGGCCCCAGATATTTGTTTCAGGCCTAATGGATGAGTGATAAGTCCATTGCTCACCTAACACAGATACATGCACCTGCTCTCCCTCTTTGTTTCATTCGATCGTCAAAGAGCCCGATAACCCCAAACATCAACCCCAATCCCAACCCCCTTTTGAATCTGTGTGAGACCAAGAGAGTGGCTGAGAAGTGAAAGGGGAGGTTGAGACATGGTCGATGGTGGCCACAGTGGTGCAAGCACGGCGGTGGAACTTCCGTGAAGGGAATTCGGTGGCTACTGGTCGAATTCGATTTTGGCAAGGTAAGCTCAAACTAAACCTCTAAACTCGATTCTAAGGATCCTAGGAGCTTAATGGAACCATTAGGATGAAGTTTTGGCCCTTGGGAATGCCCAAATCATGGGATGAACAATTGGGCTTTAAATGGTTTAATGAACCAATGAGTTTTAAGTTAGTTTTCATCGATTTAATTGCATAGAACAACTCCTAGGATAGATTAGAGAAGATTGGTGGAAAGAAGGAAGAAAAAGGACGAAGAAATGAAGGTGAACCAGTTATGCTAGTTCGGTTGGACCGGCGTTATAGTGGGCCAGTTCAGACCGGGCCTGCGCGAGGTTGAAGGAAATTGTTCCCTGACGAGTGAAGCCCATGCACAGTGCCTTTGGCCGGCGCGTGGGGCACTTTTTGGGGATAAGGTCAACATATGAAATCATTCTTTCGCTGTAACGAACATTTTGGGACAGGTTTCGAGTCGATCAGACACCATTTCAGGGTAGTTTTGGGTGTCCGAAGGTTTAAAGTCGAGTCTAAATACGTTTAAAAATCCCGAAAAATTAAGGGGCTTTAATGAGAGGTTAGGGAAATGGTTAGTAACCCTTGAGTATGATTTGGACAGGTTTGGGAGTCCTGATGATGGTGATTTAGCCAGAGAGGCTTATAACACGCATATCAAGATGGCAGCTTGGACGGTCTGTGAGTGGACATTGATTTTTAAATTGATGCATGCATAAATGTTTTATATCAGTTTATGAACATGATTTGAGATGCCATGAGTGCATTTGATTGTGGTATTTAGTAATTATGTATTTGCACATATTTTGAGATTTCTGTTTTATATCGTGCCTATACGTGCTGTGTTTTCTATGATGGTTGAATGGAAGGGTTTTGGATTTGGAAATGTGAAATCGGGCATGAGACCTATTTGATTTGGAAACTATCGGACTTGAAGTCCATTTGATTTAATGAGATATCGGGCTGGAGGCCTAGTTGGTTTACATGATCGGGCTTGGAGGCCTAGTTGGTTTATGAAATGGAATTTCGGGCTGAGACCCGTGAGTTTGGAAATTGGATTTATGGATTCAAGATGGTTTTATGGAAACCCCGGGCATAGCCCTTTGAATGGTTTCAAGATGATTTGTAAAACGGTTTTCCATATACCATCCTAATGAGTGGTTGCCCTCCAGACATCCCATAGTATCCTGGAGTGGCGTGTTGTCTCATCCAGACATCTCGTAGTATCCTAGAGTAGTTACGGGGCATTGAATGTGAGGGGTCATTGCATGGAGCGACCAGTCCGTATAGTGACTCAGGAGTAGGATTGCTAGAGATTAAAACTTCCTCCCAGGGAGGGTCATTGATCTGCAGGTCATTGACCTGGGTGGACCCTGGGGAGACTTGGGATTAAGACCCTGAGTAGCACGCGTAGCTTGGAACCGTGACGGTGTTGATTGTGACATATGGGATGTCAGGCATCAGGGATGCCGAGGATTAGATTTGGGTTGAGACCCACATGATTGGTTTTAGGTTGAGTTCCCACATGATTGGTTTTGGGCTGAGTTCCCACATGATTGGTTTTGGGATGAGTTCCCATATACTTTGGTTTACGGTTTTGGGCTAAGGCCCTAATAGTTTAATTATTGATAACTGGTTTTCGAATGCATGCATGCTTTCTAGTGAAGGGCATAAATATCTCTTTATGAAATGAGTTTTATTAAATTATTTATTTCGTCCACTCACAGCTTATAATGGTTTTAATGCTCTTCAGGTTGATCGCGGATGCGGGCTGTAGTAGAGACCGAGACATCACACCCCTCCTTCGATCCTGGCGCACTCTAGAAGCTCATGTGGGTTAAGGTTTAAATCATCCCTTGTCTGACACTTCGTGTCAGACGGGAGTATGGCACATCCCGCGTTAATCCCTGGGGGGATTTAGGATGGGTCATGTCATAGTTACTGCTGGGTTAACTCTTCCTGGGTCTGTTGGAAGTCTGTCAACATTCCCGCCTACAAAATCATAACATATTTATTAATTAAAAAAAAACAAATAATTAAAAAAATTAAATATAATTATTTAAACTTACATGAAGAGTATCAGCATGCGGATTCCCCCGATCAGCGTACACTTGTCCCCACGCATTTACCTCTAAGAATATTGACCCGGCATTGCGCTGCTCCTCGTGCCTAGTCGTTAATGGACGTGACCCTCGGTAGTGGTTCAGTGTCTTCTTTCCCCGATTTCTCTAGTTAGCCTCCGATTTTTTCTATTCATTAATAAATTTAATTAAATTCTGTAATTAAAAAATACGAAGTGCACAAAAATCCACTCCCCCTTGATCTTCCGAGCACCGTCCAACTCCTGCGGAGGGTTGGCAAGAGCTTCCTCCGGGGTCGGCTAGCTTTTCCACCAGTCGTGGAGCTCATGCTTCCACTCGGAATGCTGGAGCTGCCAATGCTACCTTATGTATTTCATAAATCTCGCATTCCCAATATCATACTGAAAATTGACATGCAATAATTTATTAAAAATTAGTAAAATCATTAAAGATTATGAAAAATAATTAAAATCATTAAAAATATTTAAAAATACTTGTAGACAAGGCACCCCAAAAGAGAGTAAGGTGCTTCTGGGATTACTCCTGGAAAGTATCGCCCATCATAAGACAATGGGTACAAAGAATGACACTCATGTCATGCACCATCAAGCTATAGATCTTGACGGGCTCTTGGCCGAGCCGATCGACATAAATTACCTCGATCGTGGCACTCGTTAATAGGAAAATTCATTGGGAATACCTCCCACGATTGATCCCACGCACTCTGGTGGACCTCCCTACAAATTGAGTGAACATTAGTAAGAAAAAAGTGCAAAACACTAAATAAAAAAATATTTTAAAATCAATTATTGACCAACTCACCGTTAGGGATCATTCCGGCTGGATCTAGTTCGTCCCCATCGACCTGCTCTTCTGGGAGCTCGAGATCAGCATGACGTTGCCCCAGTTTCTTCTAATGTTGCTGACGAGCAAACCTGGCTGACACGACCCATCCTAATCCCCCCGGGATTATCGCGGGATGTGCCATGCTCCCATCTGACAAGAATTTTCAGACAAGGGATAACTCAAACCTCAGCCCATTCAGGGCTTCCAAAGCGCGCCAGGATCGGTAGAGGAGTGCGATGTCTAGTTCTCTTCTACAGCCCGCATCTGTGATCAACCTGAAGGGCATTAAAACCATTAAAAGTTCGGAGTGGACGAAAATAAATACTTTAATAAAAACACATTTCATAAGAAGACATTTATGCCCTTCACTAAAAAGCATGCATACATTCGAAAACCAGTAATCAAACCATTTACTTAAATAAATCATTAGGGCCTTAGCCCAAAACCGTAAATCCAAACATATGTGGGAACTCAACCCAAAACCATAGAATACCAAAATCCATAAATCCAGATCCAAGTGGGCCACTGCGCAAATCCATAAACACAGATCTGTAAGCACAGAAATGCCATTTCATAAATCCAATAATTCATGTTTACCAAATAACCATCTTCGGCATCCCAGATGCCTAGCGTCCCAGACGTTTGACATCCCAGACGTCATATCTCACGTTCAAAGCAACGCGTTCTGCCCGGGGTCTCTCCAGGTCTATATCTCTAACATCCCAGATGTCTGACGTTCCAGACGTCTAATCATAGCAATCCTGCTCCTGAGTCACTATACGATCCAGTCGCTCTATATAATGACCCCTCACAGGCAATGCACCGTGACTTCCCTAGTGTCCCAGACATCTGGAGGAGACCATCCACATATCCTCATATCAAGATGGTATATGGAAAATAGTTTTATAAAGCCATTTCAAAACATCTCAAGGGCCCTACTAGAAATTTCAATAAAACCATCGCAAATCCAAAATTCCAAATCCATTTAGGGTCCCCGACCCGAAATCACATTTATGAAACATAGGGTCCCAGACCCGAAACCACATTTATAAAACACAATTGGGCCTCATGCCCGATTTTGTAAACCGACTGGGCCCATGGCCCGATCATATAACTCAAATGGGTCTCATCCCGATTTCGTAAACCAACTGGGTCGGGCCCTCGGCCCAATCATATAACTCAAATGTGTCTCAGCCTGATTTCGTAAACCAACTGGCCCCCCCGACCTGATCACATAACTCAAATGGATCTCAGCCCGATTTCGTAAACCAACTGGGCCCTCGCCCCGATCACATAACTCAATTGGGTCTCAGCCCGATTTCTCATTAAGTCAAATGGACTCCAAGTCTGATACTTTCCAAACCAAATGGGTCTCATGCCCGAGTGCATTTTCCAAAACCAAATGCCAGTTCATCCAACCATCAATGAAACCACAAGCAAGTATAACACTAAATAAAGCCATAAACCTTGAAATACGTGCAATTACGTAAAACAAGTCATCACAATCATCATCATCACGAAACACATATATAAAGCATATAAAACAGTTATGCATACATATTAGTTATAAAACCAAAGTCCACTCATATACCGTCCTACGCTGCCGCCTCGATATGCATGTCATAGGCCTTCCCGAGGCTAATCACCATAATCGAGACTTCCGATCCTGTTCAAATCATATTAGAGGTTTACTAACCACTTCATTAACCTCTAATTAAAGCCCCCTAATTTTCTGGGATTTTTAAATGTATTTTACATAGGCTTTAAACCTTCGGACACCCAAAACTACCCCGAAACGGTGTCTGATCGACACAAAACCAGTGCCAAAATGTTTGTTACATTGAAAGGATGATTTCATATGTTGAACACTTCACCCAAAAATTCCCCACGAGCTGCCCAAAGGCGCTGCGCGTAGGCTTCACGCGCTGGGGTACTGTGCTTCTTCAACCTCGCGTGAACCGGTCTGGTCCGGTCCAATTGTGCAGCCGGTCCAACTGAACCGGAGTGACCGGTTCAGGGCCATAACTCCTATGTTTTCGGTCCGTTTTCATCCATTTTCATTCCTATAGCTTCGTCTAGTCCTATTTTATCAACCTATGATTTCAAAAACATGAAAACAAGCCAAGATCATACCTTCCCAATCGATGTTTGAACCGACGAACCTTTCCCCGCCGTGTTTTCATGCATCCGGCCATCTCCAGCCTCACTTCCAAGCCTTCTGAGTTCCTTTCATCCTCCAAAACACATTCCAATCATCAATACCATTCAATCAAACTCTAAAACCCAACTTGCAATTTGAATACCCAAACTCACCGTTCATGGCTTCGCTGGCCACCGTCCACGATGACTCTACCCATTGCTACCATCTTCATCGTCTCACCTTACTCTCTCTTTTTCATTCACACACCAAGCATAGGTAATGAGGATTGAAGGGGACATATGGAATGGGTTTGCACAGTTTGAGGACCTTCACGAGTTTTTAGGAGAAATGAAGAAATTATCAATCAAGGGGGAAGGAAAATATCCCATCGTGTGGGGGAATGGGCCAATCAGATAGGTGAAACTTGTCACTCATCTGGTGGGTCCTTCCAGAAGGTTCCCCAATCAAAATCTGCCACTTGTCCTCTTTCCTCAGTTTCGTGAAATGTGCCGTAAAACCTTCTAGACTCGTAACTTCTCCGTCAAACCTCCGATTTTGACGTGCCGCCTGTCTACAGACTCGTGACGATCCAATCTACGTCACGGTCATTGGTCAAAGTCCATTTGACCGCCTGAGTCAAAAGTCAACTTTTCGCCCAACGTCTAGGGGCAAAATCGTCATTTCGCACCGTCCGTCTGCGATCCTCCGACTAATCCTCAATTAGTCCCGCTAATCCACGATTAATCGCTAATCAAATCCCGAAATTCGGGATGGGTCGTTACACTGCGCTAGGTCGTACATACTCCTCGACGGGGAAGACTACGACCGGTAGGACTACCCGCGTGGTAGATGGTGGTGGAGGGTTAAAGTCGAAACCGGCTTGTTAGGTATCGGTGTCAATAATAATAAAATAATAAAATAATAAAATAATAAAAAATAATCAATAATAATAAAAAATAATCACTAATGAAAAATACTAAAAAATAATCAATAATCAATCATCAATAAACATATTTAATAATAATAAATAGTAAATAATAATAAAAAATTAATTAATAAAAAAAATAAAAATAATCAATAAAAATAATTAATGATAATAAAAAACAATAAATTACAAATAACCAACCATAATCCATAATAATCCACAATCACCCATAACCATAATCCTTGATATTCAATGATAAACAATATATAATCCATGAAATTCAAAACCAGAATTCGAGCCAAAAATCAAGAACAAATCATCCATGATAAACAATATATAATCCATGAAATTCAAAACCAAAATTCCAACCAAAAATTAGGAACAAATAATAAATGAAATTCAAAACTAAAATTCTAACAAATCAACAATAAATGGAAAAACGTTGAGAGAGAGAGAGATATATATATAAAGAAAGAGGTTACAGTGGTAATGAAGGGAGGATTGTGCGACAACAATGGTGGTGGCTACAACGGCCACCGAGAAGGGAGAGGAAAGACAACAACGAGGCAAAAGAGCTGTGAGAGAGAAAAAGTGTGAGGCAAGAGAGCCAGTGGGAGAGGGAGAGAAAGACGTGATCAACGAGAGTGGCTGATGACAGGACCCATCCCAATCCCCCCGGGATTAGTGCGGGATGACCCTGCTCCCGTCTGACACGAAGTGTCAGACAAGGGATATTTCCGACCTTTGCCCTCCCGGGCTATCAGAGTACGCCAGGATCCGGAGGAGGCATGTGATATCTCGATCTCTGCTACAGTCCACATCCGCTGTCAACCTGAAGGGTATTAAAAACAGAAAGACTGTGAGTGGACAAAAATAAAGATTTTATAAAACATTTCCATAAAAGACATTTATACCCTCCACTAAAAAGCATGCATGCATAGTAAAACCATTTATCCAATAATATATGTTAAAACATCCATAATTAGGGTCTCAGCCCCAAATTCTGTAAATACGAGTCACCCGGGCTCCTGCCCAAAACCATTTATAGAAAACCATAGTACAGTAAACATACGAGGGATCTCAGCCCAAATCCATTTATCATCATAAAACACAGTTTTCCAACCAGATTGAAATCATGTTTATCCAATATATTCATATCCAGAACCTGTCACGGTAAAATAAAGCTACACGTGTGCTAACCGGGGTCTCAAACCCAAGTCTCTCCAGGGTCCACCCAGGTCAATGTCAGTAGATCAAGGACCCTCCCTGGAGGTAACGAACCATGCCCATCCTGAGAGTAAGGAACCCAACTGGGGGGCGACTCCACTCAGTCAGTGCTCCGTGACTACTCCGGGGTCCACCCAGGCCAACGACCCTCCCCGGAGGAGACAATCATATATAAGGGATGGAATATGAAAAACCTTTAGAAATCATTCTTGAAACCTTTCAAGGATTCATGCCCGGCCCCCATAAGCCGTCATGAACCATAAAATCCTTTCATGGGTTCATGCCGGTTCCCATAAACCGTCATGACCCGTAAATCCATTTCAAGGGTTCATGCCGGTTCCCATAAACCGTCATGACCCGTAAAAACCATTTGTAACACATAGCTGGGCACTAGGCCCGAATTCACATAGAAACTGGACCTCGAGTCCGATTCGTAAACCAACTGGGCCTCCGGCCCGACTCCGTAAATCAAATGGGTCTCGAACCCGAGTTTACCTTTTCGAATCCAAAACCATTTCATGAAATTATTTCCAAGACCATAAGAATGGAAAATCGGAGTAAAACCGAAAACCTCGATTTACGTGCAAGCACGTAAATCGCCTCGAAATACGTGAAACCATATAATTCACAAATATCCAAATCAACATTATCAAATCAAATTCATTATCCTTTTGGAAATCCAAAACCATTTCATTTAGACCAATAAAGACCTACAGCCCCGTATAGGCACCGTATAGGGCCGAAACCTCGAAATACGTGCCTATACGTAACCACACATCCAAATGCACTCATGGCAACACAAAAAAGTATTTAAAACATATAATAAACATTTATGCATGCACCAATTTAGAAAACAAGGTCCACTCACAGACCGTCCGAAGCCGCGTCTCGATACGCGTGCCATACGGCTCCCCGAGCCGATCACCATCACCGGAACTTCCAAACCTGTCCAAATTAATTTAGAGGGTTACTAACTACTTATATAACCCCTCACTGAAGCCCCGTAATTTTCCCGTATTTTTAACTATTTTTAATCCCGAACCTAAACCTTCCGATGCCCCGAAACATATCGAGACGGTGTCCGATCGACTCGAAACCAGTCCCAAAATGTTCGTTACATCGAATAGATGGTTTCGTATGTTGAACACATCCCCAGAAACCCCACCACGCGCCCTCACGCGCCGCCTGAAGTGGCTGCGCGTGGGCCTCACGCGCCGCTACAGTGTCACCTGCTCCAGCGATCGAACCGGTCTGGGCCGGCCGGTCCGGTCCGACCCCTGCAACTGGACCGGCGTAACCGGTCCAGGCCTTCTTCTCCCTCATTTTTGGTCCGATTTCCTCCATTCCAATTCCTAAATTCCTATTTTAATGTTTTCTATCAATCCCAATTAACAAAACTATCAAAAACCCACCGAAACCCATGGTTCCAACATGGAGCTCACGGCCCTGTTTTTCCCGACCACCCTCACGGCTCCCTCCGCCGTGAAGCACCCTCCAAATCCTCTTAAAATCATCCTATCAACTCCCTAATCATCTTCCAATCACCCATAACAACCCATAAAGTCATATTCGAAAATAATGGAAAAATGGGCATTAGTCGGGTAATCGGGTTACCTGGGCCTTCACGGCCGTGTGCGGCAGTCCAGGTGCTCCCAGCCACCGTCCCTTGCTTCCTCAGCCTCTCCCTCACTCTATGGTCCCATTCAAGATCGGCTGGAAAGATTTGGATGGGTTTGGGTTCAAACTGAGATCGGGTGGGTGTTTGGATGAATGGAAAACAAAGAGATGATCGATGCATGTATGGGAATTAAGGGCCAGTGGATGGGTGACAAGTGTCACTCATCCATTGGTTGCTGAAAAGTAGTTGAGCCCACTAAAGACAACCGGTCCTCGTAAAACGCGTCGCCGGGAATAGTATCCCGAAACTTTCGTGAACCGTAACTTCGCCGTCGAACGTCCGAATTCGACGTGCCTCCTGTCTACGGATTCGTATCGTCCTTATCTACGTAACGGTCTTCGGCCCTCGGCCATCGGACCTCCTGGTCAAAAAGTCAACTTTTGACCTCCTATACACCCAAATTACCAAAATGCCCCTAAACTTCCGAACGTCATAACTTCCTCCTCGAATGTCGGAATTGAACGTGCCACCTGCCTATGAACTCGTGACGTCACGAACTACGTCACGGTCATCGGTCAAAGTCCATTTGACTGCCCGATTGAAAAGTCAATGTTTTGCCACCACCAGGGGTAAAACGGTCATTTCGCATCGTTCGTCCGATTTCGCTCTACTAATCACGGATTAGCCTCACTAATCGTGATTAGTCACTAATCTAACCATGGAATTTGGGACGGGTCGTTACAGCTGAGGGTTTTTTTTTTAAGGTCTGTTCTGAGTATTTGAAGAAGTGAGGAGGAAGAAGAAAACCCTCTCTGTTTTAAAACATCAAAGAACATTGCTCGATGAAGCTTCGTTGGGAATGACTTTAATGAGTCGTCGGGTAACAGTGAAGGTAAAATCGAAGTGATAGCGTATAACCAGACGAGTCTGGTTGTTCTCATGTTACCCGACGAAGGTTCGTCGAGTAACATTGGGCGGTAAATTCAATTTTTCCAAAAATTTGAATTTACCGCCCAAATTTTCACAAACCTTTGAAATTACCGTCCAAATTTTCGCAAAAATTTTGGGCGGTAAATTTGCGCGAGTAACTTAGAGATGTTACATGTCAGTAATTCAACCTCACCCGACGAAAGATTGCCTAACCCGACAAAACTTTTTACTAGCATTAATGATAGTTATAGTTAGAAATATTTTATAGAACGGTTTGAAATGTTACTTGACAATTATTTGATGAATATTCGTCGGATAACATTATAAGTGCCACAAATATACTTGAAATATTCATCAAATAAAATGGTAAACAAATGTAATGAATGCATTTTCAATTTTTGACCGTTCATTTTGTGTCGCTAAGTGCCTGAAATCCACCATACGAAACTCATTAAGTTTCGAGGTGTTTAAGTCATCCGATTGTAATAGAACATTTTTTAACCGTCAATCCGTTACGCACAGTTACATAGCTCTAGATTTTGAAATCTTCTAATTTTTTTGCAGAGAAAATCTGCGAGTATGTAAAATAAATTTTGATGGTTGGTTCGGTTGAACTATCGAAATAAGTTATTCAAATTTGTAAAAACACAATTTCCATCAAATACTTTGAAACTTTTCAATAAGAGTTCAAATGTATTTGCATAATGTTACCCATTTGAGTTTCGAACGATTAATAGTGTAACGCCCCCGAAATTTGAAGGATGTAAATTTGTAAAATAATAAATATGATGACGTTTTTACCCTTGTGAATAGTATAGTCAAATTGTTGACTTTTTACTTCTTAGGTCGAACGGATGTTGACCAATGATTGTGACGTAGTCCGGGACGTCACGAGTCCGTAGACAGGTGGCACGTCTGATTCCGACGATTAGGGAAGAAGTTATGACGTTCGGAAATTCAAGGGCATTTTCGTAATTAGGTCGAAAAGGAGGAAATTATTGACTTTTTGTTCGACCACTATTTTTTACGCAATTCGAGGACCGTTAGGTAGGTCTCGATGCCCTGAGTCCGTAGACAGGCGGCACGCTGAAAACGAACCTTGGACGGTTGAGTTATAGTTCTAGAACGGGAAGGGCATTTCGGTAATTTTGTGAAGGAGGGCAAAATGGTATTTTTCCAAGGCTGCAGTTTGAAACAGCCGTGGGAGTGTTGTGCAATTGTTTAAACCTGGTTGTCTGTTCAGAGAATTGTTTAACCAGGTTAGTGACATTGGGGAGAGTTGTTACCTGTTAGTGACATTGAGGACCGAGTGAGTGCTAGGCATGCAGGGTGGACTGAATGGAACAGAGCACGAGAGGAATTTTGAAATAGTTTTGGGTCTGTTTGCGGGAAACACAGTCACAGAGTGACTGAGAGATTCGCACGAGCTGTGGGGCTGCACGGTTTGATTGACAGAGAGGTTAGAAGTGCTTGGGAGTCATTTTGAAGAGGAGAGGACTGAGAGCATGAGAGAAAACAGAGTTCGGAGAAAACTGGAAAATGAAGGGAATTTCAAAAATTAATTTGTGAGTTGAGAGGAGCCAAACAGAGATTAAGAATAGTCTTTTGGGTTCATTTCGAACTCAACCTTACAAAAATCGAAGGAAATTGTTCACGGTTTGACCAAGAACAAAAGTTCCAGTTTCTGGAAATTTTAAAGGTTGAGGACGACTACCTACAGGTAAGTATTCATGAAATTGGCTTACGAAGCTTCTGTATCATTTAATTAGAAAACCAAGCTGGTCTGAGTGAGTTTCAAAAGTTGACCCGTTTGTTTGATCATGAGTGAAATGATCGATTTAGGGCTTGTTGTAAGTAATTAATAAGGGAGAACCTAAATTAACACTTAATGGAAGGTTTTAGGTGGAAAAAGGGAAGGAATTAAGTGAGAATTGATAGAGTTTCAACCGGGTTGCGTCGCGGGTTGGGACCCGTTTAGCAGGAATACGGGCGAGGAAGATGACACTGTAGCATTACTGTGCATGGCGCGTGGCTTTCACGCGCAGCCACTTTGGGCGGCACATGAAGGCGCGTGAGGCCGTATCTCCGATCACGGTCAACATATGATTTCATCCTTTCAGTTTAATGAACATTTTGAGTTAAATTTCGAGTCGATCGGGATAGTTTTGAGGGTTCGAAGGTTTAGGATTTAAGTTAATTACGTCGAAAAATCCCGAAAAATTATGGAAATTAATGTAAACTTATTGGAAGTGTTTGTGACCCAAATTGTGATCTTTGACAAGCCGGAACATTCCCAAGGAAACCGAGGAGCGTACGGGACACGATTGACGCGTTCGAACTCCGTGAGTAGACTTTTGATTTCTAACCGAGCATGCATAACTGTTTTTACTCACTTGTTTTATGTTTATATATATGGTTTTATGGTGATGATTATGACGTTTCTGCTTTACGTGATTGCACATTTTTCGATGTGATTATCACATTTTTCGTATTTCGAGATTACGTTTTTCTCTTATGCGTTAATGATGATTTGATTAGGATTTATGAGTAAGATTTGGGATGGAATGTGAAATTCGAACATAAGTCCTGTTATGAAAAAATGTGATTTTGGATTGGTTTTGGAACTTGGATTATGATAGATCCGGACTTGTTATGATTTACACATGAATTGGGTTTAAAGACCCGGTACGATTGTTTGATCTGGTTTTGGGTTTAAAGACCCGGATATGTTACGATGGGGGTGGGCCCAAATTGGGTTTAAAGACCCGGATTGAGTTTAAAGACTTGGTTACCGTGATGAGTTTAAAGACTCGGTTATTGTGATACCCCCCGAGGCCTATTGATTATGTTCTGAGTTTAAAGACTCGTTGATAACCCGGGAAGGCCTGATATATGAGTTTAAAGACTCCGATAGATCTAGCAGATTCGATTTGTTAATGTTACATTCAGTTTTACATGGTTTTATGACTGTTTACTGTAACGGTTTCCATATGGTTCGTAAAAGTGTTTTCGAATACTTAGTTATGCATGCGTGTTGTAAAACTGGAGGGTGAACCCCGATTTCATTAAACTGTTTTCTAGAATCTTTTGTTTTAGTCCACTCACACTTTTCTGTTTTAAATACCCTCCAGGTCGTGGTACAAGTTTTGGGGGATAACGCCGAGGCAGAGTCATAAAGTTTTCCCATTGCGGTGTAGTTAGTTCACAAAGTAGGATTTTATACTTATCTTGTTTTGTAACTATGCTCTATGAAACTGTGGACTTGTTTTCAGTTGATTGTATCGTTTAATCTCCCTGGTCTGACAATGAATGTGGTGTAAGTTATTTGGTCTTTTGGATTCGGTTGTCAGACGGGAGCAGAATTCTTCCCGATTATTGAGGCGATAATCGGAGTGGGTCCTGTTAAATAGTACATAATCCGAACATTCATTTTGAACCGTTGAGTGCCTGAAATACGCCCGTCAAATTTCGTGATGTTTTGAGAAGATTAAGCTGTCTGATCGTGGAAGAACGTTTTGTAACCGTCGATCGGTTGCACACCATTATCCAAGCACGGGAAATCAAAATCTTCTAATTTTTTTCGTAGATGATCTACGAGCAATACATGTGAATGGCTGAATCAGTCAAATTATCGGTGGCAAGACTTCAAATTTGCAAAAACACCATTTTGTTTGAAACTTTATTTTAAACGTTACCCAAAGAGTATTCTTCGGGTAACAGTTTCGAAGAAGAGCAGTCGAACTAGTTTACTCTAAAACCCTAAACCCTCAATCCTAAATTATTAATTTGAGAAGAGCCACCGAACTAGTTTACCGTAAATCTTAAACCATAAACCCTAAATTAATATTTAATTTTACCCGACGAATGTTTTGAACATATTCTTCGGGCAATAGATTCGGAGAAGAGCCACCGAACTTGTTTGCCCTAAACCCTAAATTATTATTTTATTTTACTCGACGAATTTCGTAAATTTGTCGGATATTATTGATTTAATTGTGTGAAATTTTTTGTGTTATGTATTTTTTTTTGTGTGACGTAATTTTTTTTTCTGTTATGTAATTTTTTTAAAGTGTTATGTAATTTTTTTTTTGGTTATGTAAATTTTTTTTGGCG
Source organism: Prinsepia uniflora (assembly GCA_032719365.1). NCBI lineage: Eukaryota > Viridiplantae > Streptophyta > Magnoliopsida > Rosales > Rosaceae > Prinsepia > Prinsepia uniflora. Next base: position 53,538,187 of record CM064872.1, on the reverse strand, counting down.
TTTTGGAATTATTTTTTCTTTTAGTTATGTATTTTTTTTTTGTTTTGTTATGTGCACTTACAAATTTGTGTATTTGGATTTGTAAGCTACAATGAATATAAAGGAAATGGGGAGTTTTTGGAGAAAACTTTTGAAGAGACGACATTGTATAGGTGAGTTGTCAATTGATATTATGGATGGCATCGAAAGTCCAAACTAGTACGTATTTTGAAAAATGTGTAGTAATGGATCTTATGTAACACCCCGAACCTTAAATTATTGTAAATTCGGATAATTAATGTGAAATGATGATTTTGCACTTGGTGGGGGGAAATATTAACTTTAGAATCGGACTATAATTTGGACTTTGACTAATGACCGTGACATAGATCAGAACGTCACGAGTCGGTAGACAGGCGGCACGTCGAAATCGTAGACCGGACGGGAAAGTTATGGTCAATGACATGAAAACGGTACTAGTCATGAAATCCCAGGAATCTCACACATGGCATATTCTGATTGGATAAGGAAATCTGGTGGGACCCATGGATGAGTGACAAATGTCATTCATCCCATTGGTGGGTTTCTCCATGCATTTGGATCGGTTTAGGGCTCCATCCTCATCCATTTTCTTCATTTTTCATCTTCATCATTTCATTTCTCTCTAACCCGTGAGCCTACAAACACACACAAACACCATATCATCCTAACTTTTATATCTCCATCATCACTTCGTTCATTTGTGAGACTGAGTGTGTGAGGGTGTGAAGGACGACTAAAGGAGGTGAGAAAATCCGAAACACCCATTTTGACCCAATTTTGGAAATTCATTTTTAGATGTGTGTCGAGGGATTTGATGGACTCTAACTTGTTCTAGGGTTTAAGGCGACCTCAGGGAAGTGGATTTTGAGATAAGAGGTGTAACGACCCGTCCCGAATTCCAGAATTAGATTAGTGACTAATGGAGGATTAGTGAGATTACCCGTTCCGACCTTGGGAAAAGTATTGACTTTTGACTCGGGGAGTCAAACGTACGAGGATGGATGACCGTGACGTAGATCGGGACGTCACAAGTCCGTAGATAGGCGGCACGTCGAAATCGAACGTTCGGGAAAGTTATGGTTCACGGAAGTTCAGGGAAACTATTGCATGAATTACGAGACAAATTACATTTGTCCTAGTGTGGGCCCAGATATTTGTTTCAGGCCCAATGGATGAGTGACAAGTCGCATTGGTCCTTAACCCCAAATTGTGGATCTTAATATTGATTTGTGGGTTTTTATATTAAAATATTATTATTTTAATTATTTTATAATTCCGACATCTCTCATCTCTTAATCCTCACCGTCCATCTCTCCCAATCCTCCCATCCTCACCATTCATTTCATCTCATATGAACCATCATCATCACGATCAGACTTCATTGTTCTTCTTCAATCCGTGCACCACCAAATACAAACCCCACAACCATATCTTCATTCCTCTGCATCTTGAGGTCCTAAGAGTGTGACTGAGAGAGTGTGAGGCTAGAGGGACAAGGGCGACGTGACGGTGACGGCTTGAGCCACGCAATGGCCACGGCGGAGGAGAACCGAAAACCACGAAGGTAAGGTTTTTGGTTGAAATTCCAACATAGGTTTTAGGGGTTGTTGGTTGATTTTAATGATGGGAATGGCCTTCTGGTAACCATATGTGATGGTAGGGATTGGAATCGGGGGTTGAGGTTATCGGAGACGGTAGGAAACAGAGGAGGAAAAACAGGGCATGTTCTTCGATCCAAACAGGTAAATTCTAGACCCATTTTCATGGTTTTGTCATGTAGTTTGATAGAATATTGTTATAGGAAGATGTAGGAATTGAAATGGACGAAAAAGGACAAAAAATGAGAGAGATGACCAGAATTGCAGAACTGGACTGAACCAGCTGGTTTGCGGGAGGTTGAAGATGAAGTGCCCAAGCGCATGGGTTCCATGTGCAGTCGCTTGTGATGGCGCATGGGGCCCATGGGGGGTATTTTGGGAATGTTTTCAACATGGTTTTAATCTATTCGATGTAACGAACATTTTGGGACTGGTTTTGTGTCGATCGGACATCGTTTCGATATAGTTCGGGGGTGTCTGAAGGTTTAGGATAGAGTTTAAAATAGTTAAAATTTTGAAAAAATTACGGGGCTTTAATGAGGATGTTAGTAACCCTCTAGTATGATTTGGACAGGTTTGGGAGTCCCGGTGACGGTGTTTAGCCCGGCGAGACTTATGGCAATTATTTCGAGGCGGTAGCATAGGACAGTCTGTGAGTGGACCTTGTTTTCTAAACTGTGATGCATGCATAAATGTTTTATATGTTTTACATATGTGATTTCTATGATGATGATTGGGATAATGGTGATTTACATAATTACACATATTTCGAGGCGATTTACGTATTTGCACGTATATCGAGGTTTATGGGTTTACACTGATTATACGTGCTTATGGTTTCGATAATGATTTAATGAAATGGTTTTGGATTTGAAAAGGTAAACTCGGGCATGAGATCCATTTGTTTTGGAAACCTTTAGACTTGAAGTCTAATTTAGTTACATTATTGGGCCAGGGGCCCAATTGGTTCGTGGATTGATGGATTGATTTCGAATTTGGAAATATGGAATCGGGCATGAGACCCATTTGATTTACAAACTCTCAGATTTGGAGTCCATTTGATTTAATAAGGCATCGGGCTCGAGGCCCATTTGGTTTACGAAATCGAGCTCGGGGTCCAGTTGGTTTACGAAATCGGGCTTGAGGCCCAGTTGGTTTACATGATCGGGCTTGAGGGCCAATTGGTTATGACATCGGACATGAGTCCCCTTTATGGTTTATAAATGTGACTGGTTTCATGACGATTTATGGGGACCGAGCATGGATCCTTTGAAAGGTTTGAAAGATTTTGAGAATGATTTCGAAATGGTTTTTCATATACCATCCTTGTATTTATGGATTTTCTCCTCCGGGGAGGGTCGTTGGCTTGGGTGGACCCCAGAGTAGTCACGGAGCAATAACTGAGTGGAGCCGCCCCCGTGGGGTACCTTACTCTCAGGAAGGCATATATGGATTATAACCCCGAGGGAGGGTCATTGATCTGCGGACATTGACCTGGGTGGACACTGGGGAGACTTGGGATTTGAGACCCCGGGTAGCACGCGCGTAGCTCTGGAACCGTGACATGATTGGTTATATGATATTTGGTAAAACATGGTTTATTGGATTTATGAAATGGTAATTTGATTTCAGAAAGGGTATTTCTGTGTTCTATGGTTTTGGGGTGAGTTCCCACATATGGTTGATATGTTATGGATTTGTGTAAATGGATTTGGGCAGGGGCCCGTATGATTGGTTTGGGACAGAGATCCCGTGTTCTATGATTTATATTTCACTGAGATTGGTTTTGGGCTGAGACCCTGATAATGATTATTAAAGTAAATGGTTTGGTAAATGGTTTTCGAATGCATGCATGCTTTTTAATGAAGGGCATAAATGTCTTCTTATTAAATGTGTTTTCTTAAACTACTGATTTTCGTCCACTCACAGTTTTTAATGGTTTTAATGCCCCTCAGGTTGATCACAGATGCGGGCTATAGCAGAGACCGAGACATCACACTCCTCCACCGGATTCTAGCACACTCTGGAGGCTCGGTAGGACTGAAGGTTTCAGATTATTCCTTGTCTGACACTTCGTGTCAGAAGGGAGCATGACACATCCTGTGTTAATCCCGGGGGGATTGGGATGGGTTGTGTCAGGAGGTGATAGGATTTGGCCGGAATACCAGTTCAAAAATTTGAACTACTGTTCATCGATCAAAGGTACGATTCTAAGTTGTCTTTCATGGTTTTGTTCACACAAATCGATTACTTAGGCTATGACGAACACATAGGAAGAAATGGGAACCAAAATGGTTAAGAAATGGGGATTTTAGATCCGTGTCGGGTTGCGAGTTTGTGCGACCGGAATTGTAGACTCGTCGAGAGGACAGGGACAATGATGTCATTAGCTGACATTATCACCCTATCAGATTGTTAGATGACGTGGCTAATAGGACGATGACACGTGTCACATTTCAGTGCCTAGTTGGCACTAACATGCCAGTGACATGGCCCAATCAGTGGCTGCCACGTGTCACTAACATGTCAGTGACGTGGACCAACCAGCTGCTGACACGTCTAACATGTGTCAGACCTAACATTGTCAGATTACGTCAGGCTGACGCCAGCGTTGACTTTGACCGTTGTCCTGACGTTAGCGTTGACTTTTGCTAACGTCAAAGTTGACCCGTGCGTGGGGCGCGTGGGCACGATTTTTGAGGTGGAACCAGTGCCATTTTAAAGGTTTCAACAATCCTGATCCAATGGTGGTGGTTTTAGGTCGATTGAAGATTTTTGATAAGTGAAAATTAGGTTTAATGCCTCAGAAAGCGTGTTCGGGATGTGTTTCTGGGTGTCACTGTTCCTTGGTTTCATATTTGAGTTCATATAGACCATTAGTGACCCTTGGATATGTTTTGGACATGTTAGAGACTGTGATCTAGATTCAGGATAGGTTTTAGGAGTTCGTTTAAGCAGCAGGACAGTACTGTGAGTGGGTTTTTGGTTTCTAAACTAATTGCATGCATAACCGTTTTCATTATACTACTATATGATTGTGTGTGGATTATTTGGAGTCTTATTTAGGGGGTATTTCTATGTATTACATTGTTTTGGGCATAAGACCTGTCTGGATTTTATATTGTTGATTTTTGGGGTTCATACACGGATTTCTTTGATACGTACTATTACACTTTATATATTGACCATGTGGATTACTGTCTCCTCCAGACATTGGTACCCTGGAGCAGTCAAGACGCATTGCCTGAGAGGGGTCGTCCTACGGAACGACTGGACCGTAGAATGACTTAGAAGCAAGATTGCTAGTATTAGATGTCTGGGACGTCAGACATCAGGGATGTCATACCCCGGACTGGGTTCAGGGATAGGACTTGGGATTGAGACCCCTGGCGGCATGCATAGCCTTAGGACAGTGACCTTATTAGACGTTCAGGACGTTAGACATCTAGGATGTCAGGGTTAGGATATATGGTGCAATAGGGTTATTGTGGTTACATCTATATTATATTGTGTGCGATTATATGTTCTATCATTTGGATATCATTGTATATGTTCTGAATCTGATGCATGCATGATTTAAAAATGGAGGGGTAAAACGATAATTTTTACTATGTATTATAAATGGTTTGAAATATTCCCTACTTTTTGCCCACTCACACTTTCTTTGTTTTCTTGACCCCTCCCGGACGTGGCCTAAAGGTAGAGGTGGATATCGAGGCTGAGGCATAGTGATTTACTACTATGTACATGATTACCCGTGTTGGGTAGGTCGAACACCATTTTGTAATGATATTTGTGCTCACATTTTTTAGTGCTCTCTATCCCTTGTCTGACACTGTTGAAAGCCTAATTTCAGATTTATTTATGTTTAAAACTTTTTAATGGGAATTATTTAAACTTGTTAAGGATATTTTGGTCCTTCTCTAGGGTGGTGTCAGATGGGAGTAGGGCACATTCCTGTGTAGTCCCAGTGGGATCAGGTTGGGTCCTATCAAGGTGGTATCAGAGTAGGGTTGAGCACTAGGATAGCTTATTGTTTAAGCTTCTGTCTTTACATGTTGTAACTAACCTATGTCTCTTAACAGCGGATCATGTCTTTTCGACACGAACCTTTGGCACATACTGAGGAAGAGATGAGAAGTTTTAGTATTGAGCAGCCCCAACGGTTGGGTGCTTTGCTATTTAGTGGGGGGTTAGATCTCGAGGAAGCTTACATGTGGATTAACCGTTGGGAGCGTATCTTTTAGGTTGTGCATTGTCCTCCGGATAAACGAGTACGTTTGGCCATTTTTATGCTTAAGGGTGGTGCCTACCAGTGGTCGTACGCACTTGAGCTGACTGGGTGGAGCGCATCCACTATACTCTGGGAGGATTTTAGGGAGAGGTTTCTGGATTAGTACTATCTAAGGTCGTTCCGTGATCCCCGTGAGACGAAGTTTCTGCAGCTCCATTAGGGGAGTCGGACAGTTGCTGAGTATGGGCAGAGTTTTCTGATGTTATCTCGGTTTGCATCTGCTTACATGAGGACTGAAGCGAAAAAATATCACCACTTCGAGTAAGGACTCCAAGGAGACTTTCGAGCCATTGTTATGGCAACCAGTTACGCTGCCTTGAAGGACTCCACAGCGGTGCGTGTTGAGGCCAGCTTGGGGGTGCAACAGCAGATCCACAGTGAGGGACGACGTAGGGACTATCTGCATCTTGGACCTTCGAGTCACGTGGGTTCGAAGGGAGGACACTACGGTGGGAGGTCATCTTCTCCTACCCGTGGACGGTTTGGCAGATACGGGAGTCCACAGAGATCGAGACAGAGGTCGAGCTTCAGACCACAACAGACAGTGATTATGTTGGGCCGTGAGGTGTCAGCCCTAGATTAGAAAATGGGTGTAGGTACCCCAATGGGAGTAGTATACATTATGAACCAAAGAATGAGGGACTGCCCAGTGAGAGTTGGGGACTTGGAACTGATGGCTGATTTGATACTCATGAATTTGTATGATTTTGTTGTGATACTTGGAATGGATTGGCTGGGAGACCATGGGGCAATCATCGACTGTTGCAGTAAACTGGTGACCTTGTGGAGTCCAGGCCTACCAAAGGTGACTTTTTAGGGGGAGTGTGGAGTTTCACCACCAGAGGTAATTTCCGCACTTTCAACTACCAAGTTGTTACAGAAAGGGTTGTTAGGTATATTTCGCATATGTGGTTGAGTCACATGTGGATCAGTTGAGGACTGAGGATATCCTGGTGGTTCGGGAGTTTCCCGACGTATTTCTGGATGACTTTTGGGATTACCACCACATCAGGAGATCGAGTTCACGATTGAACTACTCCCCGGGACGAGATCGATATCACATTTAACTTACCAGATGGCACCCACTGAATTGCAAGAATTAAGGGTACAACTGCAGTAGTTGTTGGATTCGGGATTCATCCGACCGAGTACTTCACTGTGGGTAGCACTGGTGTTGTTTGTTAAGAAGCAGAAGGGTATTCTACGGTTGTGTGTGGACTATCGACAGCTTAATAAAGTGACAGTAAGGAATAAGTACCCCTTACCCAGGATCGATGACTTGTTTAACCAGTTGCGGGCAGCAAAGTATTTCTCTAAGATTGATCTTCGATCTGGTTACCATTAGCTGAGGATTTCTGATGATGACGTTCCGAAGACTGCTTTTCGAACGAGGTACATGCATTATGAGTTTTTGTTAATGCCGTTTGGGTAGACAAATGTGCCATCTGCATTTTTGGATTTGATGAATTGAGTGTTCTGAGCGTAATTGGACAAGTTTGTGATAGTTTTCATTGATGATATCTTGGTATATTCGAGGAGTGCCAGGGCACATGAGAAACATTTGAAATTGGTGTTGGGAAGATTAAGGAAGAACCAGTTATATGCCAAGTTGAGCAAGTGCCAATTTTGGTTGAACAACATCGGATTTTTGGGGCATATCAGTGTGAGCAAAGTATCCAAGAGTTAAAGAGACAGCTGAGTACTGCACCAGTTCTCGCACTTCCAGATGATAGTGGGGAGTTCAAGGTGTATAGCTATGCATCACTACAAGGTTTGGGATGTGTACTGATGCATCATGGTAGGGTGATCGCTTACGCGTCACGAAAGTTGAAACCACATGAGTTAAACTATCTCACCCATGATTTGCAGTTGGCAGCAGTAGTTCATGCCTTAAAGATTTGGAGACATTACCTTTATGGGGAGATGTGCAAGATTTTCACAGACCATCAGTGTTTGAAGCATTTATTTACTCAGCGAGAACTGAATTTGAGGCAGCGACGATGGTTGGAGTTGATCAAGGACTATAATTGTACAATCGAGTATCATCTGGGCAGAGTTAATGTGGTAGCAGATGCTTGAGCAGGAAGTCAGTAAAGTCGGTAGCACTCCTGAGGATGGTGTATCTACCATTGCTTGTCGAACTCTGGAAGAATGGAGTCATTCTTGGAATGGATATTGATGGAGCGTTATTGGCTAGTTTCCTTGTACGACCAGTCCTGATTGCTCGAATTATTGAGGCTCAATTTTAGGATCCTACACTGCGCATGTATCAGATTGAAGCTGAGATAGGGGATCGACAGGATTTCGCGATCAGGGATGACGGAGCTTTGGTAAAGTAGGGTCGTATGTGTGTGCCTACAGTGGCAGAGTTGAGGGTAGAGATTATGGAGGAGGCCCACTATTCAGCTTATGCTATGCATCCCGGAGGAACGAAGATGTATCGTACCCTTATAGAGTATTATTGGTGGGAATGAATGAAACGGGATATCACTGAGTTTGTCAGCAGGTGTTTGACCTGTCAGCAGATGAAAGCAGAAAAGAAGAGACAGTATGGGGCTATGCAGCCACTTCTGATTCCTGAATGGAAGTGGGATCACATCACCATGGATTTCGTATTTAAATTACTGAAGACTCGGAGTGGTTATGATGGATTTGGGTGATTGTGAGCAGGTTGAAAAAATCGGCACATTTTCTTCCTATACAGGAGGCATTCAAGCCTAATCGATTGGCACATCTGTTCGTGAATGAGATCATCAGATTGCATGGTACACCTGAATCCATTGTGTCGGATCAAGATCCGAGATTTACTTTGAGGTTTTGGCGGAGTTTGCAGATGGCTTTGAGTACGAACCTACATTTCAGCACGACTTTTCATCCACAGACTGACGGTTAGTCTGAGAGAACTATTCAAATACTAGAGGATATCATGAGAGTGTATGCGCTACAGTTTCAGGATTCTTGGGATAGATATTTGCCTCTGATGGAATTCGCTTACAACAACAGCTATCAGGCTAGTATTGGGATAGCACCCTATGAGTCACTTTATGGTCGGCAGTGCAAAACACCTATGTGTTGGACGAAAGCTGACGTACGGTAAGCTTTGATGCCAGATTTCATGGATATGACCCAGGAGAAGGTCTGGATTATCTAAGAGAGGCTGAAGGCGGCTCAGGATCGCCATAACAGTTATGTTGATAGACGCATTAGAGATCTCAAATTTTCTGTTGGAAATTGGGTTTTTCTGAAATTGTCACCATGGAAGGGAATTATGAGATTTGGTTGATGTGGGAAGTTGAGTCCCTGTTATATCAGACCGTATGAGATCACCGAGAGGATTGGTTCGGTAGCATACGTGTTAGCTTTACCTCCAGAACTTGCGAGGGTACATGACTTGTTCCACGTGTCGATGTTACGGAAGTACGTGTGTGACGATTCACATATCTTACCGGAATAGCCATTAGATAGCCATTGGAACTAAGGACTTTTTTGAGATTTGAGGAGAAACCAGTGTAGATATTGGATAGGAAGGGAAAGGTTCTGAGGAACAAGAATATTCGCTTGGTGAAAGTACTGTGGAGGAATTATGACGTGGAAGAAGCCATGTAGGAGCCTGAGGCCCAAATGAGGGAGAAATATTCACATTTATTCGAGTGAATTTAGAAATTTTTGTAAGGTGGGTAGAATGTAACACCCCGAAAATTAAATTATTGTAAATTCGGATAATTAATGTGAAATTACATTTTTGCCCCTAGTGGGGGAAAATGTTGACTTTTGACTCGAACTATAATTTGGATTTTGACCAATGACCGTGAAGTAGAACGGGACGTCATGAGTCCGTAGATAGGCGGTAGACTGCAATCGGAGACCGGATGGGAAAGTTATGGTCAAGGATACGAAAATGGTACTATTCATGAAATCCCGGGAATCTCACACATGGCATATTCTAATTGGATAAGGAAATCGGGTGGGACCCATGGATGAGTGACAAGAGTCACTCATCCCATTAGTGGGTTTCCCCATGCATTTGGATTAGTTTAGGGCTTCATCCTCATTCATTTTCTTCATTTTTCATCTTCATCATTTCATTTCTCTCTAACATGTGAGCCTACAAACACACACAAACACCATATCATCCTAACTTCTATTTCACCATCATCTCTTCGTTTATGACAGGACTCGTCCCAACTGGACTTTGATAACCGTGCCTGGTCTTGCTCTCGTCTGACAAGTCAACTGAAGTCCCGGAAGTACCCTTCAGCACCTGTTAGACAAGGGATAACTGTACTGATTTCTGCTCATGCCTCCGCCTCTCGATCAGCCCCGAACATCGTGCTACGGCCTGGATGGTCATCAAAACAGAAAAGGTGTGAGTGGACAAAAATAATATCATTTAAAACACATTTCGAAACACATCAGTTACCCTCCAGTTTATCAAACCATGCATGCTTAGGAAACAACATATGAATAACAATCACCGGCTTTCCAGCCAAATCACATAACAAGTCGAATCCCGGATCTCAGGACAAAACATGTGAAAACATAATCACCTGGTCACACAGACCAAAAACCCGTACTCAATACCAGTACATAATCACAATCAACATTCAACAACACTATACACAAGTTCACAATCAATACAAATGGTCACACAGTCACATCCGCACTTCGCGTAGGCCAACATCGGGAACTGCACTCAGGCACCATCTGAGTCATATCAGTCATGTCTGGGAACTGCACATGCACCATCTAGACGTACCACATACTCGGGAACTGCACTCACGCAACATCCGAGTCACATCTAGGAACTGCATTCGCACCATCCAGAACATGATCCAGTATCCTCAATCACAATCACAATCTATACCACAACACATAGCAATCATATCATTGACTTCAAACCAAGTCAAAAGAATTCCCGACAGGGTTTCAAGCTCAAATACCAATTATACGTAAAATCACATCGAAAACATTAAAATAATCCAGAAATCATCATTGACACACCAATTAAGTCAAAATATCCTTTTCAAAACCTTTTTGACTCCGAGCCTAACCCAAAATACCATTCGCACATTTCTCGTAAAACGTGCTTGAAAGACCGATTAAAATAATCATTAAATCATACATAATCATGCCACATCATCAAGACATCATTTCAAGTCAAATCATGCAATCAATCATGTAAAACATTTAACTATGCATGCATCATGGTTTATAAAATAAACGTCCACTCACACACCGTCCAAACTACTCGCTTCCCGAGCTGCACGCGTTTCCGTAATTTTTGACACTTGCCAGGAATCTCGAATCCTGTCCAAAATCATTATACGGGGTTACTAACAACTCAATTTACATCATAACAATTCCCCCTAATTTTCTGGGATTTAAATATTATTTTAAAAGATAACATAAACCTTCGGACCCTCGAAACATTATCGAGACAGTGTCTGATTGACTCGAAACCAACTCTAAAATGTTCGTAACATTACATAGAGTAAAACACATGTTGAAAACTTCCTCAGAAAACTCACCACGGGCCCTCACGCGCCGCCCCAAGCGGCTGCGCGTGAAAGTCACGCGCTTGAACAGTGTCGTCCTTGTAACCCAACTCTCTGTTATACGGGTCTGCAACCCGCGGTGCAACCCGATTCATTCCTAGCCGATTCGACCCCAATTTCACCGTTTCTTTCACTGATGTTCATCTATTCAATCCTAATTAAGGATCTGTAAGTTCAATTTCATGAAAGGGGTCCTCAAATTACTCGACTCGAAGTACATACCCGACGGGTTCTAACTCGGGTCCTACCCCCGTTTCATTAAATTAATCGCACCGGCAGCGTCCTATATTCATTTGAAACACAAATTCGAAACCAATTTCACGATTGCTTACCTCCAATTACTCAAACTCAACCTCCACAATTCGCAGATGTCACAGGGTCTGTTCTTCGTGTTGGTTCATCAATTTCCTTCGAATTAACTGGTGGTTCAACTCGTCTCAATCCCAGAAAGCTCAATTCATAATCAATTTCACTCCTTAATGTCTAAAAGATCGAATTCAACATTAATGTTCTTGGGTAGTGTTTTCGGGTTTCTCAGTATGGTTTCAGTTCAGTTTGCTCTATATTCCTCCTGGTTTTCACCCAGTTTTCACTCCCAATTACACTTAATTTCTCATTTACTTGTTCCCTTGTGTTGCTGAGAATCGATCAAAGTGGATTGGGTTCTTTATTCTGTAACTCAGTTCTTAAACCATATATGAATTTAAAGGTTGATTTTTGTGTTTTGATTGTTATCCATAACAAGTACCACTAATCTCAAATAGAAATTGCTAGGTGTCACTTAGGTAGTAAATCCTCATCCAATGAACTGAATCAGCCACTAACCGTCCTAATCACTTTGCTGTGGCAATTTACCATTTTGCCCTTGCCATAAAAAATTACCAAAATGCCCCTCACAATTCTAGACCCATAACTTTCTCGTCCGAACTCCGATTGACGCATGTCGTCTGTCTACGGATTCAGCGTCCCGAGACCTATCCAACGGTCTTATCGAAAAGTCCAGACAATGTCTCGCTTAAAAGTCAACTTTGGGACCTTATAACTAGGGGCAAAATTGTCATTTTCCTCAAATTTTCCAAATTTTGGTTTTTCAAATTTCTGGGTCGTTACAACCTTCCCCCCCTTAAAGAATTTCGTCCTCGAAATTCGAATGTACCTCTCCAATTTCGATCATGGAGACTCACATCCATATCAAGACCTCGGGTTCCCACATGAACCCTCACTCGTTATGTGCAACCATAACTACTCTATCCATTATTCTCGGCCCGTCCCAAGCCCTCATATCTCATCCTGACTCATCCCGATTCCTAAACCAATTCTTGACTCCTACTGAGTCGAAGTTCAATGCCTCGACTCCTCTCGAGTCCGAATTCATCATTTACTAACACCAATGCCACCACTGGTATATTCGGTCACCTAGTAAACACCCCTAGGCGAACCACATCCAATTCTGGATCTCTTAACGCACTAAACCAATTTCGGACTCCCTTTGAGTCCCATTACCCCCTATCCTCGGGTCAAGTTTATCCTGGGCCTAACATGCCCGTCCCTATACCATATCATTATCGTAAACAACCCTTCAGACCATCACAAGTCCGACACAACTAGACCACACCATCACAAGTCCGACACAACTAGAACACAAAATACAATGTTCGATCCCCAATTCCGGGTCAGAATCATGCCAGGGATTCTCTATACCCTCGTATTTCGTCTAATCACTAGGCCGCGCACAGGGCTCGTATCTCGGAGGCATGGCAAATCAGTAACCCAATGCTCTGATACCAATTTGACAGGACCCGTCCCAACTGGACTTTGATAACCGTGCCCGGTCCTGCTCCCGTCTGACAAGTCAACTGAAGTCCCGGAAGTACCCTTCATCACCTGTCAGACAAGGGATAACTGCACTGATTTCCGCACACGCCTCCGCCTCTCGATCAGCCCCAAACATCGTGCCACGGCCTGGATGGTCATCAAAACAGAAAAGGTGTGAGTGGACAAAAATAATATCATTTAAAACACATTTCGAAACACATCAGTTACCCTCCAGTTTATCAAACCGTGCATGCATAGGGAAAAAAATATGAGTAACAATCACCGGCTTTCCAGCCAAATCACATAACAAGTCGAATCCTGGCTCTCAGGCCAAAACATTTGAAAACATAATCACCTGGTCACACAGACCAAAAACTCGTGCTCAATACCAGTACATAATCACAATCAACATTCAACAACACTATACACAAGTTCACAATCAATACAAATGGTCACACAGTCACATCCGCACTTCCTGTAGGCCAACCTCGAGAACTGCACTCAGGCACCATCCGAGTCTTATCAGTCATGTCTGGGAACTGCACACGCACCATCTAGACATACCACATACTGGGGAACTGCACTCACGCAACATCCGAGTCACGTCTAGGAACTGCACTCGTACCATCCAGAACATGATTCAGTATCCTCAATCACAATCACAATCCATACCACAACACATAGCAATCATATCATTGACTTCAAACCAAGTCAAAAGCATTCCCGACAGGGTTTTAAGCTCAAATACCAATTATACGTAAAATCGCATTGAAAACATTAAAATAATCCAGAAATCATCATTGACTCACCAATTAAGTCAAAATATCATTTTCAAAACCTTTTTTACTCCGGGCCTAGCCCAAAATACCATTTGCACAATTCTCGTAAAACGTGTCCGAAAGACCGATTAAAATAATCATTAAATCACACATAATCAAGGCATCATTGCAAGTCAAATCATGTAATCAATCATGTAAAACATTTAACTATGCATGCATCATGGTTTATAAAACAAACGTCCACTCATACACCGTCCAAACTGCTCGCTTCCCGAGCTGCACGCGTTTCCGTAATTTCCGACACTTGCCAGGAATCTCGAATCCTATCCAAAATCATTTTGCAGGGTTACTAACAACTCAATTTACATCATATCAATTCCCCCTAATTTTTTGGGATTTAAATATTATTTTAAAAGATAACATAAACCTTCGGACCCTCGAAACATTATCGAGACGGTGTCCGATTGACTCGAAACCAACTCTAAAATATTCGTAACATTACATAGAGTAAAACACCTATTGAAAACTTCCTCAGAAAACTCACCACGCGCCCTCACGCGCCGCCCCAAGCGGCTGCGCGTGAAAGCCACGCGCGTGAACAGTGTCGTCCCTGTAACCTGACTCTTTGTTATACGAGTCTGCAACCCGCGGTGCAACCCGATTCATTCCTAGCCAATTCGAACCCAATTTCACCGTTTCTTTCACTAATGTTCATCTATTCAATCCTAATCAAGGATCTGTAAGTTCAATTTCATGAAAAGGGTCCTCAAATTACTCGACTCGAAGTACATACCCGACGAGTTCTAACTCGAGTCCTAGCCCATTTCAAGCTGTTTCATTAAATTGATCGCACCGGGAGCATCCTATATTCATTTTAAACACAAATTCGAAACCAATTTCACGATTTCTTACCTCTAATTACTCAAACTCAACCTCCACAATTCGCGGATGTCACAGGGTCTGTTCTTCATGTTGGTTCATCAATTTCCTTCGAATTAACTGGTGGTTCAACTCGTCTCAATCCCATAAAGCTCAATTCACAATCAATTTCACTCCTTAACGTCTAAAAGATCGAATTCGACATTAATGTTCTTGGGGTAGTGTTTTCGAGTTTCTAAGTATGGTTTCAGTTCAGTTTGCTCTATATTCCTCCCGGTTTTCACTCAGTTTTCACTCCCAATTACACTTAATTTCTCACTCATATGTTCCCTTGTGTTGCTGAGAATCGATCAAAGTGGATTGGGTTCTCTGTTCTGTAACTCAGTTCTTAAACCATATATGAATTTAAAGGTTGATTTTTGTGTTTTGATTGTTATCCATAACAAGTGCCACTAATCTCAAATAGAAATTTCCAGGTGTCACTTAGGTAGTAAATCCTCATCCAATGAACTGAATCAGCCACTAACCGTCCTAATCACTTTGATGTGGCAATTTACCATTTTGCCCTTGCCATAACAAATTACCAAAATGCCCCTCACAATTCTAGACCTATAACTTTCTCTTCCGAACTCCGATTGACGCATACCGCCTGTCTACGGATTCATCGTCCTGAGACCTATCCAACGGTCTTGCCGAAAATTCCAAACAATGTCTCGCTTAAAAGTCAACTTTGGGCTCTTATAACTAGGGGCAAAATCGTCATTTTCCTCAAATTTTCCAAATTTTTGTTTTTCGAATTTCTGGGTCGTTACAGTTCACCTGTGAGACTGAGTGTGTGAGGGTGTGAAGGAAGACTATGGGAGGTTGTACATGGCGGCGGATCACGGCATGGAGGTGAGAAAACTCAAAAACCTGAAACACCCATTTTGACCCAATTTTGGAAATTCCTTTTTAGACGTGTGTCGCGGGATTTGATGGACTCTAACATGTTCTAAGGTTTAAGGCGACCTCAGGGATGTGGATTTCGAGACAAGAGGTGACTGGAGTTCGCTGGAAAACTAGTTCGAAAATTTGAACTACTGTTCATCAGTCGAAGGTATAATTCTAGGCTGTTTTTCATGGTTTTGTTCACACAGATCGATTACTTAGGTTGAGATGAACACATAGGAAGAAATAGAACCAAAAATGGTTGAGAAATGGGGATTTTAGAACCGAGTCGGGCTGCGAGTTTGTGCGACCCCGATTGCAGACCCTACGTTGACATCATCACCCTGTTAGAATGTCAGATGATTTGGGCAATTGGACGGTGACACGTGTCACATGTCAATTCCCAGTCAACACTGTCATGTCAGGGATGTGGCCCAATCAGTGGCTACCACGTGTCACAGACATGTCAGTAATGTGGACCAACCAGGAGTTGACACGTATCACCTATCAGTCTCACACGTGGTACCTATCAGTCTGATAGGTGTAATACTTGACACTGTCAAATGACGTCAGTGTTGACTTTGACCGTTGGCCTCACGTCAGCGTTGACTTTTGTTGACGTCAACATTGACCGTGGCTTTGACTAACGCATGGGAGCGCATGGGAAAATTTTTCGAGGTGGGACTAGTGCCATTTTATAGGTTTCAACAATCTGAATCCAATGGTGGTGGTTTTGGGTCGATCGAAGATTGTTTGATTGGTCAAAATGAGGTTTAATTCCTTGGGAAGCTTATCCTGGACGTGTTTCTGAGCCAGCACTGTTCCTTGGTTTCAGATTTGAGTTCATAAAGACCATTAACGACCCTTGGATATGTTTTGGACAGGCCAGAGATTGTGATCTAGCTTCAAGACAGGTTTTAGACGTTTGTTTAAGCAGCAAGACAATACTGTGAATGGGTTTTTGATTTCCAAACTGATTGCATGCATAACCGTTTTCATTAGACTACTATATGATTGTATGTGGATTATGTGGAGTCTTATTTATGGGGTATTTCTATGTATTACATTGTTTTGGGCATGAGGCTTGTTTGGATTTTATATTGTTGATTTTTGGGGTTCATGAAGGGATTTCTTTGATACGTACTTTTGCACTATATCTATTGACCATATGGATTACTGCCTCCTCCAGACATTGGTACTCTGGAGCGGTCACGGTGAATTGCATGCAAGGGGTCGTCCTACGGAGCGATCGGACCGTAGAATGACTCAGGAGCAGGATTGCTAGTATTAGACGTTTGGGACGTCAGGCATTAGGGATGTCATATCCCGGACTGGATTCGGGGATAGGACTCGGGATTGAGACCCTGGGCAGCACGCGTAGCCTTAGGACCGTGACCTTATTAGACGTCGGGGGCGTTAGACATCTGGGATGTCAGGGTGGGGATATATGGTGCAATAGGGTTATTGTGGTTACATCTATATTATATTGTGTGCGATTATATGTTCTATCATTAGGATATCATTGTATATGTTTTGACTCTAATGCATGCATGATTTAAAAACGGATGGGTAAAATGGTAATTTTTACTATTTGTTATAAATGGTTTGAAATATTCCTTATTTTTGGCCCACTCACACTTTCATTGTTTTCTTGACCCCTCCAAGACGTGGCCCAGAAGTAGAGGTGGATCTCGAGGCTGAGGCATAGTGGTTTACTACTGCGTACCTGGTTACCCGTGTTGGGTAGGTCGAGCACCATTTTGTAATGATATTTGTGCTCACATTTTGTAGTGCTCTCTATCCCTTGTTTGACACTGTTGAAACCCTAATTTCGGATTTATTTATGTTTAAAACTTTTTAATGGGAATTATTTAAACCCGTTAAGGGTATTTTGGTCCTTCTCTGGGGTGGTGTTAGATGAGAGCAAATGACATTCCCGTGTGGTCCCAGGGAGATCGGGATGGGTCCTATCATCTTATCCATTAATAGTAGAGTTTTTTTGTTTTACAAATTTCAATCGGTTTCAGTTTCACTATCACCCACCCAATCGCCCTCGTTATCCGAGGTGTGTTTCCTGATTGACTTCTTAGAATCACTTTCAATTCGTTCTAATGTCCCAATATCAATAAAAATGTCATTAATTACAATTGGTGGGATTACATCGTTGGTCCGAACTCCATCTATGTGTAGGGTGGATACAGAGGAATCCACGTGGCAAAAAAATTGGTCATCATCTGCTTCTGTATATTCTTCATGATAATGATACTTTAAATCCTGAATATCTATGTGATTGACCATCTCAACTACTCTCTAACTAGCACCAGCTTTTGGATCATCTACATAAAAAACTTGTTTCGCGTACTAGCCAAGATGTATGGATCACTCTCAAATCACCTAGTTTTTGTACTGATAGAGGTGCATAGATGAACTTTAATGACCCTCCCTGGGAGACTAGAGATCGTATCAAACCAATGACACTTGAAAGGGTGACTGTCTTGTGGTCTGTGTATAAAACTTTAATCATACTTAACAATCTACCATAGAATCCAATATCATCATTTTCCTCATCACCTAGCAAGAAGACCCCGTTGTTTTTCATATAAAACTTATCGTCTTGTTCTGTGCATATGAACTTAACTCCATTTATGTGGCAACCACTCTACGCTTCTTCTCGAAATAGGCCGATGGCAAGTTGCAATAATTCTGCATTGAAATCAGGCGAGTTGTCATCTTTCAACTGTGCTATCTGGTAAGATATACAAAAAGTGGTTTAATATGAAATTACTTTTAGGAACTTATAAATAAAAAGATTTCACTTACATGCGTAGAAAACCAATGTGGGAATAGTTGTTTATCCATTTCTGTCCAACTAGACAGATACTCGACCTTCATCAATTCTTGGTACATCTCATGAAATGGTGATACTTCGTCACAGTTGTTTAATATGAACCAATCCAATGAGTCACGTCCATGTCCCGATTGGTGAACGACTATGAGACTGGACCATTGCCAAAAAATCGTGCATGCTGGGTAAATACAAATAGGGTCTCTGGACGTTGACCACCGTCATCGTTACGTGAGACCCTATTGAAGGAAGTCTCTACATTCTGAATGTACATTGGATAAAAAGTGAGCGGCTCTTTTGTAATGTACGCCTCCGCTATAGAGCCTTCAAGACGTGTCTTAGTATAGTCATACCGTTTATATGTACCTAACATCCTACAATAAAATATACATTATGAATCACAATTATGAACGACAAGTAGGAAATAGTAGCAAAAATAGGAATTAGTTATACCGTTTATATGAATCAAAATTATGAACGAGAATTATGATTCACAATTACGAGCCACGCTTCGGCTCGTAAGTCTCACTCGAGACAAAATGGCGACGTCTCGTCGATCTCGCCTGTCACTCACTTTGACAGGTCAACAATACCAAACTGAGATTCAACAACTTTTCATTCTAACCCTCTGACACGTTCCATCCTACAATCTTCAGGCTGAATTACGTACTCCCACTAAGGCTATCACATCCAAGCTGGCATCCTACTCAGCATCCAATCAGACAACATTCTATAGATTCGGCCATCATAATGGCACGAATCCCACCTTGCAGACTATACTCAAACCTATGTCCATACTGACTCTCCTTAGTGTCCCATCAATCCATACCTATCCGAACTCGTCGAATACTGATCAATCCATTACCACCATATGTCACGACCTCGTGACCAGCCGCCAACTCCTGGCTCCCCTGCGCTTCGCTGCTCTACTCTGATCTCGACTAGCTCTCGAGTCCTCGCATCTTATCTCGCATCACTCTGCGATCTTTTCTGACATCTAGACTCACCTCGAGTCTCCAAACTATCACTATTTGATCTAATCCGATCGCCACTCATGTCCATCTAGGACTTTATCCATTGGACAACACATGTATACTCTCGGGAACTCTCAACTCGACATACGGATTGATCGTGGTTAATTCCATCATCCAACGTGCACAACACACTGGTGCAGCCACATCACATCAACATGGGTGTCACCCGACCTACTCAAGGACTGCACCCTGGCAATGTCCAACCACATACTACCGTCCGCACTCCAACCACGGTTCGAACCCCAACCGTCCGTCACCAGGCGAACATCAGTCCATCACCTCGGACACTCACTCATCACATCCAGTGGCACTAAATACCATCTACTCCTGAAGTCAAACAAATTTGACTCAGAGCCTAGGTGTTCGGTTCTTACACCCTCTTTGAACACTTTAGCTGTTATATCACTCCTCGTAGTCCTACCCAGGGAAGAATCAAGGAGAATCCAAGATGATGACACCAAAGTTCATCCTATGTCATCCTCTAGCGCCCAACACTAGTTACCCAAGAGTCACACTCAGTGACCTCGGAATATCCATCACCAATGCGGAATCAAGTACTCCTCTCCTCGTCTCAATCACAACTTCTCTTGATTCCGATGTTCCAATCACGTTGGAGACATGCTTCTTTTCCAACCAATGACAATTGTCGATAACGACCATAATGACCCATTATTTTCCTCACAATCCAGTTTCTCCTCAACCCAGCTTATATGAAGCTCAAGTCAACTTCCATGGGACTCTCAAGTCCTCAGCTCAACCGGACACCATCCACGCTTCCGTGATTACCGTTTATGTAGGTACACTCATTTCGAGTGGAATTCACGCGACTCAAGGTTAAACCTTGTATACTATTTACGGATGTGCATCAATGGCCTCCAATACTCGCATCTCGTACCTTTAATCACCTGATCCAACTCTGAATCACAGAATTGGTCGGAATCCACTGACATCGTTCGGTAGGCTAAACAGATCGCAACGCCTGTCGTGATCTAAAGCTAAATCTCTGAATACTACCATATCTGACCAACCGACCCATACGTCATAAGACGTCACTTATGTCATCTGTTTATACCTTTTCATCCAAATGTCACTTAGGCATTTCAACCTTTAACATTACTACTCCTGGGCACACACTCGCGCCCTAAGTCTCGTATCATCGGGGAATTGGTCACCAAACCAAGTGCCCCTGGTGCCTCGCACTGAGCCACTCGGGATCTTCTCTGTCCCGCTCAGTGCCCACCGAACTCACATGCTCGCCACTCCGGGCACATCTACTGTCCCGTCGGCATGCTGGTTCGCACGTTCCAACTCTATGGGATCAACTCCAGCACTCACACTCGTGTAATCCATCCAAGGATATCCAGAGCACCTGTCACTCATCCAGGTATGTCCTACTCATCACAGTCACCTCACAGAGGTAGCGTGGCAAGTGTGCCAACACCCAACGTCAGCGTCTTCTTCTGCGATCGTACTCAGCCGTAACTGAGTCGAATCCAGAATCACTGCTCGTACTATGCGTCACTCACGCACCCCGTATCATCATCACGACTGAAGAATTCCATCATCACAATCTTCAAGCCAACATGAGCCTATCCAACTCGATAAGACTCGACTACGTTCATCGATAGTAGCGTCTGCCACAACCTCGTGCATATCAATCTCAGAAACACTCTGCTATCGAGGCTCCAAATCCATGCGGTCGACTCACCGCAGGTACCAACCACTCCACACGCAACATCCACCGATCGATCCACCTCAGGATCCGGTTGACAAGTACCACATTTCTGGTAACTTGTCCAATCAATCGCTTACTAGGGTTATCACAAACCTGGCCGCCCACTGCAGCCCAACCATTCTGACCGATCCCTCGCTCTTGACTCCGAAGAGTCTTATACTCCAATTCTGGTACCAAAAAACTGGTAACAATAATCGGAGGATCTCATCACCTCGTAACGTTACGGCTCCCTACCGCTGGCCTCCACAATAATTTGGCCATACTCCGTGCCTAACACTGCACAAGCACTACGTGCGCAATCGCATCCTATAGCGTCACACCACAACTACTCCAGGCATCCACTGCCAGTCGACATCCCTCCGGGATTCAACACAATGAAACATGGCAACACACGCCAAATAGGGTCACATATTCCTATTCCCAACAATCTCACTCGGGTCAACCATGACCTCAGCTGCTCTCTGCAGCACACTCCCTAATCCGACATGACACAACCGACTAACCGTCTCGACTCTCAGGTCGTCACACAGTGTATACTGGTCCACTGGGTCCTATCCACCAGTGACACTACGGCTCTAAGCCGTTGGATTCGCAAGAGGATCGATGCTGATGGGAATCCAACCTCTCGAAAATAAGGCATCCTGTGCCAAACGAACCCTAAACCATTGCACGTCATCCTAAACACAATCTAACTAGGGTTCGATTCCACTGAATCGTCCTACTAATACCCTAACTATCAGGTTGATGATGGGCTGTTACGACTGCAGAGACATCACATCCTCGACCTGCGCGCTCTCTAAGAGCAAGACCTGCTCTAATACCACTTGGTATTAGAGTACTATGAGTATCAAATGAGCCAACCTGCTCTGATACCACTTTGTCAGGACCCAGCCCAAATCCCCCAGGATTAACGTGGGATGCGCCTGATCCCGTCTGACACGAAGTGTCAAACTAGGGAAAATTCCGACTCTAGCCCTCACCGGGGCTTCCAGAGTACGCAAGGATCGTGGGAGGAGGAGTGTGATGTCTCGATCTCTGCTATAGCCCGCATCCGCGATAAACCTGAAGGGCATTAAAACCACGAAAAATATGAGTGGACAAAATAAAGAATTTAATAAAAACATTTCACTGTAAGAACTTTATGCCCTTCATTGAAAAACATGCATGCATTCAAAAACCATTTATCAAAACGTTCATAAACCCATTTGAAAACATTCTCAAAACCTTTCAAGGGTTCATGCCCGGTTCCCATAAACCGTCATGAACCATAAAAACCGTTCAAGGGTTCATGCCGGTCCCCATAAACCATCATGAACCATAAATCCATTTGGGCCTTGGCCCAAAATCTGTAAATCAATACATGGTAACTCAGTCCTAACCAGTTTCTGTAGGGACTCAGCCCAAATCAAACACAAGTGAAATACCAAAAAATATAATACGGGGTCTCCGTCCCAAACCACTTTCCAAAATATCAAATGCGGGGTCTCCGCCCCCAAATCACTTTCTAAAAACATGGAACACGGGGTCTCCGCCCTTAATTCACTTTCAATAAGAACCAGATACATACTCATACGTATGACCCAGCCGCGACACTTCCGAGAAGATGCCAACTCGGGGCACACAGCCCCTAGGGAACACATCCCTGATATATGTCACGATTCATCTCTATACTAGTGTGCACACTACTCGGGGTCTCACTCCGAGTCTTTCCCCAGGAATTCTCCATTTGGGAGGCTCTATCTCTGGATCTAGTCCAAGCTCTATCTCCAGATCTAGTCCGATCATCTCTCCGGAATCTGGTCCGGGACCACATCATAACTTCCACTCTTGGAACGGGATCCCTATGGGGATACCCATTCTGGTATGTGGATCGTGACACTCCAAGTCGACATCTAAAGGAGACCATATAAATCATATGGAGGGTTTGTACATTTCAAATACTTTCTTTCTTTCTCAAAACATATTTCAACTGGGTCTCATACCCGATTCATCTCAACAGGATTCCTCGAATCTGATTCAAATCCATTTCCATAGGCCTCGGCCTAACTCCTCAGTCTAACAGGGTCTCATGCCCGAATTCCCATTTCATAAACCTAACTGGGACTCAAGCCCGATTTCACAATCAACTGGGCCTCTAGCCCGATATCACGACTAACTGGGCCCTAAGCCCGAAACCATAAATCAACGGGGCCTCAAGCCCGATTTCATAACAAATAAGGCCTCAAGCCTGATATTACAGTCAAAGGGGCCTCAAGCCTGAGATTACAACCAAATGGGTCTCAATCCCGGATACATAAACCAACGGGGCCCTCTGCCCGATCGTATAGATCAAATGGACCCTAGGTTCGATTCCTTCCTCGTCAAATCAAATGGACTCCAATTCCAAAATTTTGTAAATCAAATGGGTCTCATGCCCGATTTCATAGTTCCAAATCCAAAATCCATTTCATTAAACCTTCATTGAAAACCTAGCACGTATCAGCATCGTATAAAACCAGAAATCTCGAAATACATACAAATACGTAAATCCTAGGCTACCACAAACAAATGAACTCATGGAATCACAAAACATATATTAAAACACTTATAAAACATTTATACATGCATCAAGTTCGAAAGAAAGGTCCATTCACAGACCGTCCGAAGCCGCACCTCGATATGCGCGTCATAAGCCTCTCCCGTGCCAATCATTACCTCTGGGATTCCCGAACCTGTCCAAATCATAATAGAAGGTTACTAACTACTTAAATAACTCCTCACTAATGTCCCGTAATTTTCTGGAATTTTTAACTATTTTTAAACCCGATCCTAAACCTTCGGACGTCCCGAACTATATCGAAACGATGTCTGATCGACTCGAAACCAGTCCCAAAATGTTCTTTACATCGAATATATGAAATTACATGTTGGAAGCTTCCCAAAACTCCCTGCCACGCGCCGTCCAAAGGGGCTGCACGTGTGGCTCACGTGCTCACTATGCAGTCATCCTTGTTCTTCGACCAGGCCGGTCCAAACCGGCCGGCCTGGTTTTTCCTACAAATTCGGTCTGCCTGGACCGACGTGACCTACCCAAGGCTATTCCATCTTCATTTTTCATTTTTCTCTTCCTAATTAATTCCATTCCTCCGTTTTTTATCTTAGGAACCTAAATATATAATTAAAACAACTTAAAACCTCCTAAAATCCATGAACCAATTTGTACCTCACGGTTCAACAATCCCAAAAACTCCCCAGGGTTTCCTCAGCCGTGAACCACCACCAAAACTTGTCTATAACTTCCCTAGAAACCTATTTACCCCATTCAAATAAAGAAAAACCGGCCATACCGTACCAAATCGAAATTAAAAGAAAAATGGGTAAAACTGATACCTTTACCCGACTTGCCTCCGCCGGTCACGGCGGCGATGCTCCCGGCCTGCTAGCATCATCAACTTGCACTCCTCACACTCTCTTGGTCCCTCACACATGATCAGAAGGGTATGGGTTTGGATTGGGATGAATGGGTGCTCGGGTTTGGTGGGGATATGGTCGAACAAAGAAGAGGAAAATGAGATGCATGAATATGTTTGAGTGTGCAATGGATGAGTGACACTTATCACTCATCCATTGGGCTAGTGACAAATATCTGAGCCCCACATAGGACAAAAGTCAATTCATCTCGGACTTCGTGCAATAGTTCCCTCCAACTTTCGTGAACCGTAACTTTCCAGTCGAACGTCCGAATTCGACGTGCCGCCTGTCTCTGGATTCGTTTTGCCTCGATTTATGTAACGGTCCTCGGCCATCGGCCATCGGACCTCCCAATCAAAAGTCAAATGTTTGTTGCATTTCAACCAAATTACCAAAATACCCCCAAACTTCCGAAAATCATAACTTCTTCCTCCAACGTCGGAATCGGGTGTACCACCTGTCTATGAACTCGTGACGTCCCGAACTACATCACAGTC
The DNA here is from genome assembly GCA_032719365.1 of Prinsepia uniflora. Taxonomy (NCBI): domain Eukaryota; kingdom Viridiplantae; phylum Streptophyta; class Magnoliopsida; order Rosales; family Rosaceae; genus Prinsepia; species Prinsepia uniflora. Next base: position 53,512,758 of record CM064872.1, on the reverse strand, counting down.
ATCGGCCAAAGTCCATTTGACCGCCTGAACGAAGAGTCAGCACTTCGCCCATTCCAGGGGCAAAATCATCATTTCGCCCTGCTTGTCCGTTAATCCTCGTCAAATCCCCGATTAGCCTTGCTAATCCATCATTAATTATTAATTAATATCGATAATTTAGGATGGGTCGTTACAATGTGCACCATTATATGAAAAAAAGATGGTTGATATATTTGCTTTAGCTGACACATGATGTAGACAATATCCTCATTTATTGCATCGAGGTTTGCCTTTACCAACGATCTGGCACATAATATTTGGAAGAGTTGAGTCAAATAAACTAGATTCTCAACAACATCGATGTTGTTGATAAAATTTCGGGATATATTACCTACATAGCCATCGAGAAACTTCACACCTTGCAACAACTTTAGGAAGTTTTTCTTATTTCCAGGGTAAATTTATAACTTGGATGAATCATGACGTATTTCCCATTGACGACTTTCGGTCACAAATTAAGGCGAGTTTCCATTTCTTACATACCTAGCTGTGTCTTTTTTGTGTCTTTTGACTTGCCTTCAATAGGTAAAGTAGTTCCCACAACACTCTCAACAACATTTTTCTCGATGTGCATAGGATCTAGGACGTGTGTGATTTTCAATTTCGACCAATATGGTAACTTGAAGAATATGTTTTTTCCGTCCAATTTTCCTGTTCAACAGGTTTTGGTCCTCGTGTGACGAAGTCATGTATACTGTTCAATTTAGACAATATCTCATCACCGGATCTTTCTCAGGGTCGAGTTGACAGGACCCCTCCCGAAACAGCTAGACAAACCCGAAGGATCCTGCTCCCGTCTGACAAATATCATTTCCAAAGACAGAAACAAACAAGGAAAAACTCATAACCTCAAATGTTCAACTGTTAGACCAAGGATACATACTTCCAATTTACAAGTACAAAGCATCAGTTCGGAAAACATAACAAATATACAACTCTTACACTAACACCTCAACCACATTTATGACTCCGCTTCAAAAGATTCCCCTAAAGTCGTGGTGCCACGATCTGGAGGTCGAGTAAAATCATAGAAAATGTGAGTGGAAGAAAATAAATAGTTTAAACACATTCTCTTATAACAACTCAAGTTTACCCTCCGTTTTAGAAACCTGTGCATGCATACAAGTTATAAACCTTTGTAAACTACAAATAACCATGACCTCGAAATACATAAAACAACCAACACTCATACGATTACGTATCCATATCATAGCCAAAATCACACAGACCCATACACGTCACAATCAATCGATCATACAAACATTATCAATCACCAAATCAACATCAAAACTTTGCAGCATTCTCAACAAAAGGCCAATCTCAATCAATCATATCTCAAGTGCACTACCGGTAGGCAATTACTTGGGAACTGGAGCCCTGCTTGACGTCTGAGTCATCACAACAACACAAGACCAGAATATATCCACACGAGACTATATTAGTATCATAATCAAAGTCACTAGTCTCAGGATCTGGAGCCCCGGCTCGACGGTTGAGACCCACAACCAACAAGCATTATCGAGAAACACGTGTTCACATCAAAACTCAGCATCACATTTCATCACAACATATCACATCATGTTTCACAATCCAAGTCCACAATCAGAATCTCGGGCATAAGCCCCAAATATAATTTAAACGCACTTCCTTGTAAAACGTGCCAATAAGGCCAAAATCTCATAAAACTGTCCAGAAAATCATATAAATCATAGTTTCTTAGAAAAATCACTTTATTCCATCAATCAAACCTTGTTCAACCCAAATCTAGAATTTAAGTAAAAAATCGAGAAAAGACTAATCAAGACGCATCTTACAACGAGCCCTCAAGGGATTTCCAAAACCATTCAATTTCATATGAATTCACTCACAATTCAATAGTCGACTTCATTCAATCACAAAGCATGCTCAGACTCAAAGATAACATCTCAATCAGAGTTCATGAAAATCCTCGAAAACTGTGTAATTAAATATTCATAAAATTCTCTGAAATTCCAATAAAATACTCAATCACATAATTTTCATCAAAACACATAGGAAAACATTTAACTCATAAATATGAATGCACAATAATTTAATGAAATAAAACGTCCACTCACAACGTAGTTCTGTCGCTTAATCGCATTCCTTGTCAATTCCAGGGGTCCCGTCTCTTGTCCAATAACACAATACAAAGTTATTAAGGTTTCTCGAACCTTTAGGTAACTTCCTGACACAAACCCTAACTTCCGGTAATTTTTTATAAATTTTTTAGATAATAATTGAATCTTCGGACACCTAAAACTACCCCGAGATAGTGTTTGATTGCCTCAAAATTTGTGGCAAAATATCTGTAACATCGAAAGGATGAAAATTCAGGTTGACCGCTCCTCAAAATTCATGCTCACGCCCCCTATGCGCCGCCCAAGGTGGCTGGGCATGGGAGCCACGCATCGTGTACCGTAGCATTGTTTTCCTCTTTTCGCCAACCTGTTTTCCTGTAATTCGGGTCGCCCAACCCGACGACACGACCCGACTTTTTCTCTCTCCTTTTTAACTTTTTTTCAATTTGGTTTCGACCAACCTACTCTAAACTATCTAAGGTATTGTTCTATGCAATCAAATTAAGGAAAACTCACCAGAATCTAAGTTTCCTGTCGAAAACTCACGATCGATAATCGATCATGGCGCCTGGGCAATTTCCACGTCCAACTTTGTAACACTCAAACTAATCCACTTAAAACCCAAAGGCCCTCACGGGTTCAGCGCTGCTGCTCCAATAACTCAAACCCTCTTATTCTTTCTTCTGGATTTCCTTAGCCTTCTATTCTCTCTTTCTTCCTCTCTGCTTACTTCCACCTTGTTTCTCATTTCTTTGTTTCTCAACCGAACTCCCAAACTCACCAAATTCATCACACGCTTAAACAACACTAATACCATATATCCAAGGCACCAAGTCGATGCACACCATTCAATAAGATAAGGGACACGTAACCCCCCTTGATCGGTCACAAGAAGATTTTTTACTACACAAAAGACTTATATGCCCTTTCTTGAAAACTACCAAAACGACCTTATAAACACTAACCCGGGATGAAAACTATCTGATCTTCCTTTCCAGCATACCGACTGTCGACGTACTGGGGGAACCGAGACCTCGCTAATGGCATTTTCGGAATTGCCAAAATCTTTCTTTGTAAAAAAGTCAATCCTTTGACTTTGACAAAAAAAAGTCAACCATTGACTAGGGGTAAAATAATCATTTCTCACTCGAAAAAGTCTGGGCCGTTACACAAGCTCGTAATTCTGATTTCCCATCAAATGAGTCTGGATGCATACACCATGAGTGATCTCAAGGCAATAAGACATAGTTTCTTATAAAACTGTCTCACTCGAAAAGTCTCATAAAATTGTCCAGAAAATCATATAAAACATAGTTTTTTTAGAAAAACCACTTGATTCCATCAATCAAACCTTATTCAACCCAAATCTAGAATTTAAGTAAAAAACCGAGAAAAGACCAACCAAGACGCATCTTACAGCGAGCCCTCAACGGGTTTCCAAAACCATTCAATTTCATATGAATTCACTCATAATTCAATAGTCGACTTCATTCAATCACAAAGCATGCTCAAACTCAAAATCACATCTCAATCAGAGTTCATGAAAATCCTCGAAAATTGTGTAATTAAATATTCATAAAATTATCTGAAATTCCAATAAAATACTCAATCACATAATTTTCATCAAAACACATAGGAAAACATTTAACTCATAAATATGCATGCACAATAATTTAATGAAATAAAAAGTCCATTCACAATGCAGTTATGTCGCATAATCGTGTTCCTTGTCAATCCCAGGGGTCCTGTCTCCTGTCCAATAGCACAATATAAAGTTATTAAGGTTTCTAGAACCTTTAGGTAACCTCCCAACACAAACCCTAACTTCCAGTAATTTTCAATAATTTTTTAAAATAATAATTAATGCTTATGACACCTAAAACTACCCCGAGACAATGTCTGATTGCCTCGAAACCTGTGTCAAATTATCTGTAACATTGAAAGGATGAAAATTCAAGTTGATCGCTCCTTAAAATTCGGGCTCACGCTCGACCACGCCATCCAAGGTGGATGCGCATGGGAGCCATACATCGTGTATTGTAGCATTCTCTTCCTCCTTTCGCCAGCTCGTTTTCCTGTAATTCGGGTCGCCCAACCTAGAGACCCGACCCAACTTTTTCTCTCTCGTTTTTAACTGTTTTTCAATTCTGTTTCGACCAACCTACTCTAAACTATCTAAGGTATTTTTCTATGCAATAAAATTAAGGAAAACTCACCCAAATTTATGTTGTCTGTTGAGAACTCACGACCTAGAGTCGATCATGGCACCTGGGCAATTTCCACATCCAACTTTGTCAGACTCGAACTCATCCTCTTAAAACCCAAAAACCCTCACGGGTTTAGCGTCGCTGCTCTAATAACTCGAACCCTCTCCTTATTTCTTTTGGATTTCCTTCTCCTTTTTTTCTCTCTTTCTTCCTCTCTGCTTACTTCCACCCCGTTTTTCCTTTCTTTGTTTCTCAGCCGAACTCCCAAACTCACCAAATTCATCACACGCTTAAACAACACTAATACCATATATCCAAGGCACCAAGTCGATGCACACCATTTAATCAGATAAGGGACACTTTTCCCCCCTTGATTGGTCACAAGAAGATTTTTTTACTACACAAAAGACTTATATGCACACCATTTAATCTGATCTTTGTTTCCAGCATACCGACTATCGACGTACTCGGGGAACCGAGACCTCGCTAATGGCATTTTCAGAATCACCAAAAACTTTCTCTGTCAAAAAGTCAACCCTTTGACTTTGACAAAAATTCAACCATTGACCAGGGGTAAAATAGTCATTTCTCACTCGAAAAAGTATGGGCCATTACACAAGCTCATAATTCTGATTTCCATCAAATGAGTCTGATTGCGTACGCCATTAGTGATCTTAGGGCAAAAACCTTCTTGAACCTAAGTAGTATACCGTCGATGCATGCCAACACGACATTGTGTTTGGACCACATGTAGGACATGCAAAATAACCTTTGGTGCTCCATTTTGCCAACATGTTGTAAGTTAGAAAATCATTCATTTTCCATATTACTGCTGCTCATAGGGTGAACATTTTCCCAGTAAATTTGTCGTACGTTCGTACACCAATTTTCCACAGAGCTACAAGCTCATCAATTAATGGCCCCAAATAAATATCGATGGAATTACATGGGGATTTAGGGCCCGATATCAAATTACTAAGGTTTATGAACTTTTTCTTCATGCATCTCCAAGGAAATAGGTTATACGGAACCATAACCACTGGCCATGTACTATACGGATTTGTAATACTCCCAAAGGAATTAAAACCATTAGTATCAAGCGCTAATCTGGCATTTCTTGACTCTACAGCGAAATCAGGATACATCTTATCAAATTCCTACCAAGCCTCTTCATCAGCCGAATGCCTCAATGTATCATCATCAATGATCATATCCCGAACTGTGTGAGACGACATGTAGAATCGTTGTACCTTGGTTTTAGTGGAAAATAATGCATCACCTTGATAGGAATCTTGTTTTTTTGAAACCTAGCTTATTATACACGGGAGATTCGCTGCTCGAATTCACTATAAAATAATGCATAATGGTTCTTGCATGCATGAATTTTAACATACCCTAAACCGAGACCCTTCAAAAACTTCTTCGACTTATAAGGGTGACAATTTTCTTCCGGGAGCATTCGAATGTTGATGTCCATCATGTGATCAAAATGTTTGTTCGTTTGATTATACTCAAATTTCATGTACATCAACTCCATAATTGCCCATAAAATCAAAAAATTCTTACAACCCTGGTACAATTCACACTGAGCTTCTTTCAATAATCTCTCGTAATGGAATTTAGAATCGTTGGGTTAAAATCTGGGTGCTTCATCATCCATATCATCGGATGTGGGAGGAAAAGCATCGGTTAATATCCCAAGGACCTGATCATTATCACATCGCTCGTCTAAAGTACTTTCTTCCCGATAGAGCCTAAGAACCGAAGATGTCGATTCCGTAAATTTTTCTTCACCATGATATATCCAATTAGTGTAGTTGTGTAGGATCTCATTTTGATCCAAATGATACCAGACCTCATTCAACGACATCCGACTACAGTTATTACATTTACGGCACGAAAAAACTATACATCTCTCATCAATGCAATGATTGTGTACAAAATCAATGAAGTTGTCAATCCCATCCATATACTGATATGCAAATCTATCAAACAATTGCGTCCAGTTTCTATCCATTAGACATGTTGGCACAAAATATAATCAATGTAAATAATTTGGTTAACATTATCGCCTAATGGCCGGACGAGTGAATTTCGAAATCCGCTCGTGACACGACCCATCCCAATCCCCCAGGGATTACATGGGATGTGCCATGCTCCCGTCTAACCCACGTGTGACACAAAGGCCAAACACCCGTCTAACCCTCGTGTAACGCGAAGGCCAGAGAAGGGATAACCCAGGTCAACTGCCCAGACGGGCTTCCAGAGCGCGCTAGAATCAATGAAGGAGTGCGATGTCTCGGTCTCAGCTACAGCCCGCACTGCAATCAACTTGAAGGGCATTAAAAACCACAAAATCTGTGAGTGGACGAAAACAAATAGTTTAATAAAACACATTTGATAAAAGAAGATTTATGCCCTTCACTTAAAAACCATGCATGCATACGAAAACTAGTTAATTCAAATATAATAAAAACCGTTTAGAAAACCAAAGCCATTTCTTCCTCAAATAATTAGGGTCTTATCCCAAAACCATAAAACACCGAAATCCATAAATCCAAATCCATATAGGTCACTGGCCAAATCCATAAACACAGAAATACCATTTCATAAATCCAATAAATCATGTTTACCAAATACCATTCCTCAATATCTCAGATGCCTAGCGTCCCAGACGCTTGACGTCCCTGACGTCATATCTCAAGGTCTAAGCAACGCGTGCTGCCCTGGATCTCTTCGGGTCAATCTCTGACATCTCATATGTCTGACGTCCCAGACGTCTAATAATAGTAATCCTGCTCCTGAGTCACTATACGGTCTGGTCGCTCCGTGCAATGACCTCTCGCAGGCAATGCGCCGTGACTTCCCCAGTGTCCCAGACATCTGGAGGAGACCATCCACATATCCTCATCTAAGGATGGTACATGGGAAACATCTTTATCAAATCATTTCAAAACATCTCAAAGGGACCACGTCTGGAATCTCCATAAAACCATCATAAATCCAGAAATCCAAGAACTCAAATCCAAATCCGTTTTAGGGTCTCCAAACCTGAAATCATATTTATAAATATCAAATACGTCGCATGCCCGATATCATAACCAACTGGGCCTCAAGCCCGATCATATAAACCAAATGGGTCGCCACCCCGATATCACATTAAATCAAATGGACTTCAAGTCCGATAGTTTCTGAATAAAATGGGTCTCATGCCCGATTCCATATTTCTAAATCCAAAACCATTCTATCAAACCATCTAGAAAATACAAGCACACATCATTACAGTATAAAATCATAAACTTTGAAATACGTGCAAATACGTAAATCATAAATACTAAAATCATAATCATAGAAATTACATATATAAAACATATAAAACAGGTATGCATCAATCATATTTTGAAAACAAAAGTCCAGTCACAGACCGTCCTAGCTGCTGCCTCGATACACGTGCTATATGCCCTCCCGAGGCTAATCCATCATCTTCGGGACTTCTAATCTTGTACAAATCACACCCGAAGGTCACTAACCATCTATACAAGTCTATAGGATAATTCGCCAAAACTCTTAGAACAGTCAACGCGTCCTGGACTCGTTTCCCGCGTTGAAAAACCTCAATTTGACCAACCTAACAATTTTTTAATAGACCCGAAACCACCACCATTGGATCCGGATAGTCAAAATCTTTAAAACGACATTGAAACCACCTCAAAATTCGAGCCCACACGCGTGGTCAATGCACGGTTAATGCATGAACAGTACTTGTTGACATCATCGCTAACGTCAGCACTAACAATCCTAACAGCTTGTCAGATCTAACAGTGCCACTGTCGGTATGTCATTGGTCCTCTATTTGACACGTCAGTCTGACATTTTCAGACCTGCCATGATGGCATCATCGTGATGACATCATCGTTGATGTCATGTCACCTTCAACCTCCGCCTGGGTCAGCCCGAACTCCTAAATCGGGTCGCACAGGCCTGCGGCCCGACTTGACCAGTTCTCCCTCAGTTCTAACCCAATTCCAATCTCGTTGATCCCCACATATTCTTCTAACTCCCCTTATTGGATCTAGGACCTTAAAACCACAAAATCGAGCCCAGAATTTACTTGTGAACTCATGCACATTAACTAGGACCTACAACCTTGAACTACCATGGACTCCAGCCACCTCTGCCTTCCAATCCAAGCCCACTCAATTAGTATGACCACTAGGAACATCATGGAATGGTTAGATTCCCTCGATAAACGTTATAGCTAATTTTCCAATTTTTTTTAACGTAACTTACAGTTTTCGGGTTCTCTAGCCACTGTCCATGATGGTCGACGCCGTTAGCACCACCATCATCGTCTCACTTCATTCTCTCTTTTTCATTCACACTAAACATCAACAGATGAGGATTGAAGGGGTTAATATAGGGTTGGGGTTCACGGTTCCAAAGTTTTCGCGGGTTTTTGGGAGCAATGGAGAAGGATGATCGATGAAGGGGATAAGTACCCAATTAATTGGGGTCTAGGCCTCACAGATGGGTGACACTTGTCACTCATCTGGTGGGTCCTTCCAGAACTTTCCCCAATCAAATCATGCCACGGGTCCGTTTCCCTCGGTTTGCAAGAATAGTGCCGTAAAACTTCCTAGACCCGTAATTTTCCCGTCGAATGTTCGATTCTGGCGTGCCACCCGTCTATGAACTCGTAACGTCCCGATCTACGTCACGGTTATCAGTCAAAGTCGATTCGACCACTTGCTTTAAAAATAAATTTTTCGCCCATTCCTAGGGGCAAAATCTTCATTTCACACCATCCGTCCGCGATTCTCGACTAATCCCCGATTAGTCACGCTAATCCGCGATTACTCACTAAACGAATCCTGAAATTCAAGACTGGTCGTTACAACTCGCCTCCTTATTACTCCGATTTTATGGCCCTATCCCATTCAAGAGTCCACATTTTGTGCTGTTCAGTTTGCAATTTAGGAGCCAAAGTTCTTATCAGTGGAAAATTCGGCAGCATCTCCTTACAGTTCCCCAAATGCGCGACGTAAATATTACAAAGAAATATCTAGTACACATTCAAAGAACATTGTAGGATGCAAAAAACTTGAATTTTTCACAACCGAAACCTGACCTCGTAGACCACAAACTATACAGCACGTAGTTGCACACCCCCAAACTGTCCAAAAAAATGACAATTTAAGAGTCGGTCAATCAACTCGATTCACCGACTCTCAAATGGTTCTAAGGTTGTTCCTTAAATTTAATTATATAAAGTTAATCAACCCAATTAACTTCCCATAAACTATTATGAACTATAAACACATTTCACATCATCGAAATATATGAAGAAAAAAAAAAGTTTACCAACAATTTTCTATTTTCCTAATTTTCTAATTTCCTAACATATTTTCTAATTTCTTAATTTCCTAACATATTATTTTTTTCCTAATTTCCTAACATTTTTTCTGATTTCTTTATTTCCTAACATATTTTCTAATTTCTTAATTTCCTAACATATTTTCTATTTTCCTAATTTCCTAATATATTTTTTTTAATTTTCTTATTTCCTAACATTTTCTCTAATTTCTTAATTTTCTAGCAGACTTTCTAATTTCGTAATTTCCTAAGATACTTTCTAATTTTTTACTTTCCTATCACAATTTATATTTCCTAATTCATAACATACTTTCCATTTTCATCTTTTCCTAAAAAATCTTCTAATTTCCTATATTATTTCTACACAAATAATCAACATTTTCAACATATTTACGAAACTAAAAAACAATATCAAAATCTCCTAAATTAAATACATACCTTTGATTGAAGATGATGCGATGAGAAGATGAATTAATATGCTTGGTGGAGAATTAATATTAGTAAATATAGGATTTGAAAGAGAGAGCAGTGAGATGACGAAAATGCAAATGGGGAGGATGAAGAGTGGATTGGCTGTGTTAAATGCTAATAGAATTTTGCTCGATGAAGGGATTTGTTTGACAAAGTTTAATGAGTCATCGAGTAAAGGTAAAATCTTGGAGCCAAAACAATTTCCTTCCCGCCAATACCATACCCGATGAGTATTGACTGTCGGGTAACATCGGTCAACGTTTTACGTTACTCGACGAAGAAAACTATCAATTCATCAATTTTTTTTTCTGTTACCTGACAAGTGTAATTTTTTCATCAAGTAGCATGAGAAATTTTACCGCATGAAGTTTTTTTCTTCGCGCCATTAAGTTACCTGACGGTGTTGCCATATTCGTCAGGTAAAAATCATTTTAACGACGAATTTGGGTTCGTCTAGCAAAATCTCATCGGGTCCCTAAAAATTTCTTGTAGTGATATACAAGGATTTTACATATGTACTAAACTCACATGTTAGATATAGAAGAAACTCGATAGTACAAGTGAATTTTATTAATAAATATAAAAGTATGCGCCCATAATCATGGAGCCATCTTAGTTGCGAAAATCTATAACCCTCCCCGTCTAAGCCCACCCCCATCTCTGTATATATAGTTGTAAATTAGAACATATATGAAAACAAAAAAAAATCTCTCTCTATATATATATGAGATTCAAGAGACCTCTTGCTTCAGAGCCCTTTCCTTAAGAAAAATGAGGGAGTCTCCCTTACAATCTACCTTTCTTTATATAGGGATAACCCATGCGTGAATTCAACTTTGCACTCCCAGATGTCGTGTCATTATGTTTTCACCCTTAGACAGGTCTACTATGTATTACACAATTACTATATATAATATACAAATATACACATATGGGATATATATATATATATATTAAAAGGGAATTTGAAATTTTTCATATAATATGTCATCCGAATTGGAAATTTTGTATCCAATATGTTATCAAGATTCGAACTTAAGATTAATTGTCTATAAGTTAATGTTAGAACTAACTGAACTACTAGACCCACTTGACAAATATATATATATATATATATATATATATAACAATAATAGTGAAATTACCAGTTCTTTTGTAAAAATAAAATAAAAGGAATTAAAAATCCTATTAGTTTTATGTGTATCCTAATCCAGAGTACTTTCCCAAAAATATTGTATTCTTTAAGGAATGATATTTGACAGGTTAATTGCATGAATAATTAACCCTGAAAGAGCCAGGAAATTAAGGAAAGAAATATATATATATATATATATATAACTTCTACTTTAAGCCAATACTGCTTTAGGTAAACTTTCGGAATAAAAATAATCAGAATTTTAGATCTGAGGAGACTGACTGATTGCAGCCTTAATACAAATCAAACATTCCCTCAAACCCAATTCCCAAGCCAAATATCATCATCATCTCATTCCTGCTTCCTCTTCTTGCTATTATTTTCCAGCTCTCATGAAAAATAATCGTAACAAATAAATAACAATGGGGAACACAATGGGAGACTGTGGTTGCAGAAATGCAAACGATGCAATCAAAGATGGTCTTGCGCCAAAGCAACCACTTGTCCAACTCCCACCATCAACCAAAGTCGACGATAATGCTTTGCTAGCGGCTGGCCCCGATAAGTCTATCGGGGCCTTGATCATGGCGGTACGTAATAATTAGATTACTCATATGTTATTCTCTGTGTATTTCAAATTTGATAGATAATTTCTTCTTGTGCTTGGTATTAAGAAAGAGAATAATTAAGGGTTTATCTTTGACAAGTTGAATTAGAGGTTTACATTTGAATTCTCTGTATACATTGGAAGTTGTTTTTTTTCCCTTTTGTTGGGAACATTGGATTTAGGTTTATGAAATCTAAAATGTAACTTTCATTATTTGGAACACTTTATAGAGAATTATTATTTTTAATAAAACTTTTATTCATTTCTTGAATGCTTATAAATTGCACCAACTAGTCTTCATTCAAATGAGTATGACTAGCGATGGGCAAATGAGTTTCTTGAGGGTATGGTTGCCTTATATGGGTACAAATGAGTTTTATACCCATCTAAACTCATTCTTAAATTTTGAGGGTTTACTCAAACCTTATCTATTGGGTAATGGGTACCCACAACATTTTACATTTATTTTCTTCTTTCAAATTTTTTTGTTGCTTTTCATTTTGTATTAACTACTAAATTTTTATCCCTTTTCATTTCTCTTTCTTTTCATTTTTTTTTTGGCTTTTCATTTGTTGTTAACTTTTTATTTTTAACTTCTAATTTTTTTTCCTTTCAATTTTGTTTGCTTTTTTTTTTTGTTGCTTTTTAAATTTTTGTTTTTCGAATCCTCTCAATTCTATTGGAGTTTCTGTTCCAACCCGCCATGGAATTTAAAGTCGGAATCAATAAATGACCAACTTACCTCTTTATCTTTAATTTTTAAAATTTTGTCAAGTTGACTAAGACTAGTGAATGGGTACTTATTTCGAAAATTTGACTCCAAAATTTTTTTAATTAAACTTACTAGATTAAAATTTAATAGAAAATTAAAAAATATTGAATTTAGTTTAGAAAATAAAATTTAATAAAATTAATTAATTTTTTATTTTACTTTTGTGTTTTTCTTCATGGGTAATGGATACTCGCGGGTTACCCATGCCCCACCCATAAAGTGATGGGTAATTTTTTACCCATCAATATCTTTGCTCATATAGCTAATACTCATGGGTACCCATACCCACGAGTAATTATGTCCATCCCTAAGTATGACATGGGTTTTTCCTCGAAGGACATAACGAGGTTAGTTAAATGCTCATGTTTCTTCATAAATTTCTAATTTTGTGTGTGCCAAGTTTGTTAACTAAATGGGTACCCATACCCACGAGTAATTATGTCCATCCCTAAGTATGACATGGGTTTTTCCTCGAAGGACATAACGAGGTTAGTTAAATGCTCATGTTTCTTCATAAATTTCTAATTTTGTGTGTGCCTAGTTTGTTAACTAAATGTAGTAGTTACTCATTTCTGTACTAATGGTATAAATAGCATGATCTGCAGATTGAAGAAATGAAAGAAAACCATCGTCAAAGGTCATCCGAAGTTTCAAGTGAATCAAAACGAAGAATGACAAAGATGGAGGAAACATGATGAGGACGAGTTTTATTTGAAATTTTGTTTCTCAGGATGAACTCTTAATTTCATTTCTTTTGTAAGATTACACCAAACCCACAAGGGAATTTTACTCAAACGTGCATTTAATTTACTAATATCAATGCAAGTCACTTTGAATATACAAATTAATTACAACTAGCTTTACGGTCTAGTGGCATTCATGTCTCTTCACTTGTAAACAGAATGTCTCAAGTTCAACTCTCATGAATAGCTCTGCATAAAACTTGAGGACTAGATCCTAGGGCTATTAATCGGCTCGAAAAGACCGATCAAAAAATAACACCAAACATGAACCGCACTGAAAAATACCGAATTGAAGAAAAATCGGGACCAAATAGAAAAAACCAAATCGAAACAGATAAGAATTGGTTCGATTTTGGTTCTCAGATGTCCCAAAATTGGTCTTGTCATGACCCGTCCCAATCCCCCCGGGATTAACGAGGGACGCTCCTGATCCCGTCTGACACGGAGTGTCAGACAAGGGAAATTCCGACTTTAGCCCGCTCGGGGCTTCAGCCAGGATCCGGAGGAGGTATGTGATGTCTCGGTTTCTGCTACAGCCTGCATCCGCGATCAACCTGAAGGGCAGTCAAAACATTTAAAAGCTATGAGTGGAAAAACAATAATTTATAAAAACATTTTCATAAAGACATTTGTACCCTTCATTAAAAAGTATGCATTCATTCGAAAACCAATTTATCAAACCAATAGGCCCTTGGCCCAAAATCGTAAATGAAACCAATCATACGGGCCACAGTCCAAATCCATGTGGGACTCAGCCCAAAACCAGAAAGCATATAAATATAAATCACATACCTAATCCTGTCACGGTATCTAGAGCTACGCGTGTGCTACCCGGGGTCTCAAAGCCCAAGTCTCCCTAAGGTCCACCTAGGTCAATGTCTGTAGATCAATGACCCTCCCTGGGGGTTACAATGCATAAGCCATCCTGAGAATAAGGTACCCAACGGGGGCGACTCCACTCAGTTAGTGCTCCGTGACTATTCCGGGGTTCACCCAAGCCAACAACCCTCTCCGGAGGAGACAATCCAAATAAATAAAGGATGGTATATGAATATATATATATATATATATATATATATCGGAACATTCTTAAAACCTTTCAAAGGATTCATGCACGGTTCCCATAAATTGTCATGAAACCAGAAATCCATTTAGGGTCCCCGACCCGAAAACATAAACGTAAAGTAACTGGGCTTCAAGCCTGAACTCATGACTCAACTGGGCATCGTACTCGAAATCTCAGGGTCAGTCACGATTTCAATTGTAGTGATACATGCAACCATCCGTCCAGGACCGCCCTCAATCCTGGTATGTCGCTGTGAACGAATCAACCGACGCGACCACAACTAGATTATGGTGCACTCAACACCGATCGATATCCTGAACTGTAAGCACTCCGAAGTCGAGCTTCCAGTGGCTACTCGACAACGGATCGTGCATCATGACCTCTTCGGAAGGAACACATCCCAGTCCGGAGGCGAGCGTCGTATCGTCCGTCGTCATGCACAAAGCACCCGTCGTGACTACGACTCAGACCCATAGGTCATCAATAGGGCTACATGCCCGAGACAAAACCAAATGGGTCTCATGCCGAAGTTTATCCTTTTTAAATCCAAAACCATTTCCTTTGAACCGACATAGAAGTACAAACCCGTATCAGCACCGTATAAGGCCGAAACCTCGAAATACGTGCTAATACGTAACCACACACAAATGCACTCATGGCATCAAAAAACATGTATTAAAACACATAATAAACATTTATGCATGCATCAATTTAGAAAACAAGGTCCACTCACAGACCGTCCGAGCTGCCGCCTCGATACGCGTGCTATTCGGCTCTCATGGGCCAAACACCATCACTGGGACCTCCAAACCTGTCCAAATCGTAATATAGGGATACTAACTACCTAATTAACCTCTCACTAAAGCCCCGTAATTTTTCCTAATTTTTAAGTATTTTTAAACTCGATCCTAAACCTTCGGACGTCCCGAACAATATCGAGACGGTGTCCGATCGATACGAAACCAGTCCCAAAATGTTCGTTACATCGAATAGAATATTTCACATGTTGAACACTACCCCAAAAACCCACCACGCGCCCTCACGCGTTGCCCAAAGGGGCTGTGCGTGAGAGCCACGCGCATGTACTGTTCATCGTCCCTAACCTCTAGCCGACCGGGTTCATACCGGGTCGAACCGGTTCGATCCAACCAAATCGGTGGTCACGGTTCACGGCCTATTCTCACTCATTTTCAATCCATTTCTTCCCATTTTGATTCCTAAATGTTCCTAACAACAAACCTAATTAATCCAGCCATTAAAAATAGGAAAAACGGGTCGTAATCGTAGCTCCACGATTTAAACTTCATGGCCCAAAAACCAGTCCCCGTCCAGGGCTTCTGCACCGTCCTCGACCTCCACTTCCCATTCAAACCTTTCCCTAAGGTTACCAAAAAGCCAACCTCATTAATAGAATCGACTAAAAACCCCTCAAACTCAAACTCGAAATTTCAAAACTTGCTTACTCGTGGTTTCGGGTTTCCCTCCGCCGTGTCCACCGCCGTGGCTTGTCGTCCATTCCCACGCCTTCCTAGTCTCTTTCGACCCTCCACTAGCACACAGAAGTGGTTATGGTGGTGAGGTGGGTGTTTGGGTGTGTTTGTTTGCTTAAAGAAAATGGAGAATGAAGAGGGTTCGGGTTTGTGAGAGAAACAGAGAGGATGATGATGGTACAGAGATGGGAGATGGACGGCAGAGATGAGAGGGGAAGAATAAGATGGATGGCTGGGATTAAGAGATGAGAAGAGTTAGAATTATAAAATAATTAAAATAATATTATTTTAATCCAAATCTCACCAATCACATTTTAGATCCACTTTTTGGGATTAAGGGCCAATGGGATGAGTGAAACTTGTCACTCATCCATGGGTCCCACTTAAAAAGTCAACCAATCAGATAATTCCACCTAATCATTACCTCGTAATGCGAGCATAGTGAAATCGAACTTCCGTGAACCATAACTTTCCAGTCCGAAGTCCGATTTCGGCGTGCTACCTGTCTACGGATTCGTATCGAGTCGATATACATAACGGTCCTCGGCCATCGGCCATCTAACCTCTCGGGTTAAAAGTCAACATTTTACCCACGACCAAGGGCAAAACGGTCATTTTGCATCGTTCGTCCGGTCTGAACCAGACTGGTTCATAAACCCTAATTTGGGGTAAAAACGCACCATTTTGAAAACTCTTCTTCGATAGTAATGAAGAAGTTCGAACTTGTCTTCCAATCCAGCTGTTGTTCAAACTCTAGAGTCATCTTCCCACTTCCTTTGTCTTCCAATCCAGATGTTGTTCGAACTCCAAAGTCATTTTCCTACTTCCCTTCCCCCTTCTCAGCTATTTTGGAGGTTGTCACCAAGGTAAGTTCCTTCCCAATTCCCAACCTCCCTTCCGCTATTTTGTAACCCTTCTAGTTTCCAACCAGCGTCGCACCCATCGCGGCGTCGCCTCCCATCTCCCTCTCTCGCTTAATTTCTCTCCTTTGGCCTCCCATCGCACACGTTGCACCCTCAGCCTCCCATCCCCCTCTCTGGCTCTTCCTCAGATCTCTATGTCTCTATCGTGCCCACGCCTCTCTACGACTCTACCTCAATCTCTCTTCTCTACCTCGATCTCTAGTTCCCAACCTCGAAGTCTCCATCTTTCCATCTCTTCGCTCTAACATGATCTCTCCTCCCTACCTCGATCTCTACCCTGATTCCTCCATCTCATAGACCTTCACGGGTCGTGAGTCACGGCTGCTTCACACCTCTCCCTTGATCTAGTCGAAAAATCAGTTAAACCGGTCAAGAACCAAACCGAACCAAATTAATTGATTTTTGGTTTAAAACGAGTCTAGGGCTGAAAACCAAACTAATTCAAAATCAATCCCCCAACCGGTTTGGTTTCAATTTCGACAAAAAAATTAAACCAAAAAACCTATTAACTGCCCTACTAAACCCTAAGCCATAAGATTTTCTACCACCATGTACTTTTACCAGAACACTCCTCCCTTAATTCGAAATCATTAAACCTTAACAACATTACTTATTTTCAGGGCTAGTCCAATAAATTGGAGGCTTATGGCAAAAATTAGAATAGTGCCCTTATAATCTATATTTACACACAAAATTAATAAATTTTTCTAATTTTTATTTTTATTTTCATCCTCTTAGCAATATACCAAAAAAATTCAAGAATTTAAGCATATTAATCATATATAAAAAAATATATAGTCATTTTGCAATATTATATTTTTAAGAAACAGTGAAATTTTATCAAAAAATTTAGAGTTAGTCTTAATAACGACAAGTTAGATAACTCTATATTAATCAGAATAACTCTTATAATATTTCAAGAATATGATCCCAATTTTTTATTAAAATATTTATTCAAATTGAATTTAAATATTTTTCAAAAATTTAAATATTTTCTTATTTTTTTCCATAAAAATAAAACAAATTTAAAAATTATGGGCTCTTCTTGTTTGTGGGCCCAAGGTGATTGCCCTTGTGGCCCTAGGCCATGGCCGGCCCTGCTTATTTTGTTTCGCAATGAAGGAACATTAAATTTTCACTGGGTTATTAACACCTTTGATTCTCTTTAGGGAAAGCAAGTGAACCAACAATTCTTAAAACAAAAATGGGTTTTAACCCGAGTGAGCATTCAAATACTTGTCCTTTGTCCTTGGTTGTAAACAAAAGTTCATTATCCTTTCATATGAGATTGGTTATAATGATGCCTTCAAATATTGCAACGTCATCTCTACCGCCAACTCCACAACGAGAAAGTTGTATCCTCCTGATGCATCAAACCAGTGGTCGACCCAACCAATTCGAAGCCGCCAGCTGAAGCACAATTAGCACCCAATCAGCAAAAACAAAAAAAACAAAAAAAAAAAATCAAAAAGAGAAGTTGCTTGTGAAACACATGGGAGACAAAGGTTAGTGAGAAAATATTCCCGTTAAAGAAGAAAAGGACACTCCATGCTATAAGAAGAGGATCCAAGGGCAATCAGAGGACATCAAATCCTCCTCTCTTCATTCAATTCTTCCTCTCAAGTCTCTCTGCAGCCCCTCTCTTACATCAAGCCTATTCTCACACTCCAACTCCAAGTTAGAGAAAGCACTCTAACTCACTTCCTCTACTACTGTAAATAATTTCATTTCTTTAGTATATCTAGGAGCTCATGTGTTGAGCATCTTGTAAAATATAGTTTGCTAGTTTATAAAAGTTCCCGTTTATGTAAGTTGTATCAAAGCTAGATCAACTAGCTTGTTTCTTGCATCAGACTTGAAGAACCAATAGTCCTCTCTGTAAATATTCATGCTTATACATATGAAGTTTGTTTTCAATTCATGAATCTTTCTTTTTTAAATTGTATTGATGATATTAAATATACTAAACCAAAAAAAAAAAAAATCAAAAAATGGAAAAAATAAAATATAGAAATAAGAAAATAGAAAAGAAAGGTGTGAAGAAATTATAGGACAAGCAAAGTGTAGTGTAGACCGTAGACAAGAATATCTAGATCTTATTTCTCGAGTATAATTATTTAGCTTACTTTCTGTTTATTTTGTGTACTTTTATTTGTTGGGAAAGAAACTCATAGCTATCAAGAATTCAAAGCCTATAAGTGTCCCTTAAAACTTCATAATCACAAGTTGCGTGTGAAGGTAGCATGGGAACGATTCGTTTTAGGGCTGAAAATCTTGGTGGATAGTCTTAGGTACAGTTGAACCAACAAACAGAGGAAACATATAATAAAATAGAGTGTGTAGCAAATTTGTTAGGCAAAAGTGAGGATAATTATAATCATAAGTTACATATTGATACAATAAACCAAAAATTAGTTTAAGTGTAACGACCAGGATTTTCTGTATTATTTTATTTAATGGAAATTATATGTAAGATGACCATTTTACCCCTGGTTAAGGCAAAATGTTGACTTTTGACCCGAAGCGTCATTTGACGTTGAATCTTGGACCATTATGTAGATCGTGTCGCCCTGAGTTCGTAGACAAGCGGCACGCCGAATTTGGACAACCGGAGTGAAAAATACGGGTCACGGAGTTCGAGAAAGAATTTGTTTCGAGTTACGAGAATTTGTGCCAAGTGGCATCTTGGAATTGGTGATTGATCCCTTGGACCAATCAGATGAGTGACAAATGTCCCTCATCCAATTGGCATGTTTACCCAAAAGATAGGAAGTACATTTTCTTCCTATTTCCTTATCCTGTAATAGACCGAGATCGATCTTACAAACACACCCAACCCACAATCCATTCCTCTGTGTTTAAGACCCATTTTGGTCACTGTTGTGAGGGTCTAGGAGAGCAGAGGAGAGACTGAAGGGCGGAGAATCACCGTGAACGGCGGGGGGAAACATTCAGGTAAAACTCCGAATTTCAATTCACCGGTCAATTTCCACTATAGCAATTCCCAAGTATCGATTCAATATCAATTTCTCAGACACATCGCGAGGTCAGTGACGATGACGTCATCGACTGACGTCATCATCTGTCAGACTGTCAGAAACGTAGACTACTCAGACGACGACATGTGTCACATGTCAGTGCATAGTCAACACTGACATGTTACTGACGTGGCCCAATCAGAGGCTGCCATGTGTCAGTGATGACAGGACCCGTCCCCGAAGGACATAGATAACCGTGCCCGATCCTGCTCCCGTCTGACAAGTCAACTGAAGTTTCGAAATTACCCTCCAAGACTTTCCAAACAAGGGATAACTGAACCTGTGCCCCCTCATACCTCCACCTCTCGAATAGCCTCGATCATCGCATCGCGACCTGAAGGGTAAATAACACATAAAAGGTGTGAGTGGACAAAACAAACTTCTATAAATACATTTACCAAAACACATTCTTACCCTCCAGTTTTCACAAACGTGCATGCATAACATAAAACATGAGTAATAGTGTGAATTCAATCAAGTACGAATTGTGGACCAATAAAATCAAAACATGTTTTCCCATGGTCCGTAAAACTCATGTTCATCAAATCAGTTCCTGATATAAAGCATCTGGACACAAATATCAATAAATCACAATACCACCAATCCTCAATATCCAATCTCAATATCCAAGTAACCCGTCACGATATCAATGCAACGCGTGCAAACTCGGGAGTCTCACGTCTGAGTACATCCCCCAGGATCTACGACGTCTGGGGTGATATCATCTCCAGGATCTACGACGTCTGGAGGATATCATCATAATCTCACACTCCTGAGATTGAGCCTCCCTCAGAACTACTCATCTCCAAGTAGTGGATCGTGACTACTCTAGGATCTACGACGTCTGGAGGAGACTATCAAATCACAGAGGATGGTATATGTGGAACAGTCACCAAATCCAGTAATCTCTTTTGAAAACCATTCATGTCTCAAATCAAATAAAAAACATTTCAACGGAGCCTATAGCCGAGACATAGCTTTCACAAAGCAAGTTCCACAAATCATCATAAAACATTGTCCAGAATTCACTTTATAAATCAAAATCATCAATTTCATCATATTCACATGTGACTCCAAATTCGAGTCAAAATCACTATCCAATTGGGTCTCAAGCCTAAAATATCATTTTCACGCAAATCCGTGCGATCGCAACCTCAGTTGCCATTTTCATATAAATCCATGAAATCAATCATTGACTCATAAACCGAGTCAAAATATCATTTTCAATCCTGGGCCTACGCCAAAACCATAAATTTCACAATTTCTCAAAAATCGTGCCAAAAATAATATAATAATCCAGAAAATCGAGAAATCACTGGATTGAAACATCAATCATGCCAAAGCATATCAAATCATATAATAAAGCATTTAAATCATATATACATGCATCACGGTTAGAAAACAAAAGTCCACTCACACACACCGTTCAAACGGTCCGCTTCCGAGCTGCACGTTTTTCCGTAAATTCTGAAAATCACAATTCCTGTCCAAAATCTTTATCGAGGGTCACTAACACTTCAATATATCTCAAATAATTTTCCCCAATTTTTTTGGAATTTAAATACGTATTTTAAACGTATATTAAAACTCCGGATACTCAGAACACTATCGAAACGGTATCTGATTTCCTCGAAACCAGTGCCAAAATGTTCGTTACATTAAATAGGACAAAAGTCATGTTGAACTCACCTCGATGTTCGTGCCCACACGCCCTCATGCACCGCCATGAGTGGCTGCGCGTGAAACCCACGCACGTGCTATAATAACTGCTACAGTTTTCGTCCTCCCCCGAATACCTGCAAAACAGGTCCTTTAGCCCGCGTGTCGACCCAGTTAGTTCTCCATTGGTTCAACATTTTTTTCAACAATTGAACATTCCAATAGCTTCGTAACCAACAGAATTATGGATCTCTAACATCAATTTCACATTTAGTTACTCCAAATCATCTCGACTTAATTCAAATTTCAAAAGGATGTTCATCGTCTGAGTTCGTCAAATAATCATTGAATCCTTCAATTAATTAGTCAGACAGCATCGTAGACTCATTTTAAAGATGATTTGGAAATCAATTTCACAAACACTTACCCCCAATTACTCAACTCAAGCTCGTGATTTCCCGACTTCCACCATGTATGTTCTAGGCCAAAACGACACCAATTGTCGTCGTTCTTGATTGGGTTTGACTCGCCTTGAGCTCAGGAAGCTAATTCAAGCTTCAATTTTGATTCTCAAAGCTCATAGCTTGCAATTCGAATTCTCACCCCAAAATTCAAATTTTCGATTTTGGTTTCCAATTCCCCTCTTTGTCCCTCATGTTTCCCTTGCTATCACAGTCCTCAAATTCTCTCAATTTTTCCCTCTCAAGATCAGCTGTGGAAGGAATTAATGATGGAAAGAAAACTCATGCTCTGTTTTCCTTGTTGTTTCACGGTTCAAGGAAGAAACTGAGGGATGGCTGATAATGAAGAGGGAAAATGGTGATTAAGGATGATGATGATGTTTGATTAAAGGTGGATTAAAGGGAAACATGTTCCATAATTTAGGGCCTCAAAACAAGGGATGAGTGACACTTCCAAGTGTCCACAATCATAGATTACTGTTCACTGTTTTAATATTATTTTCATCGAAATCCCGAGACGTAAGTTTAATCGATTTTAGTCCCGTGACCATAACTTTCCCGTTTGATGTCCGATTTCGACGTGCCGCCTGTCAACGAACTCATGACGTCTCGAAAATGCCAAAAGTCAACATTTTGCCCTTACCTTTCAATGAACCCGTTTGACCGTTCAAGTCAAAAGTCAACATTTTGCCCTTACCTTTCAAAATTACCAAAATGCCACTCGTCTTCGCAGACCCGTAACTTTGACATCTGACCTCCGATTGACGCATGCCGCCTGTCTGTGGATTCAGAGTCCCGAGACCTACTCAACATTCTCTTAGGAAAGTCCAAAAAGTGTTCCGATCAAAAAGTCAACTTTCAACCCTTATGACCAGAGGCAAAATCGTCATTTCCTACAAATTTTCCAAATTTTCCTTTCTCGAATTTCCAGATCGTTACAACCTACCCCCCTTAGAGAATTTCGTCCTCGAAATTCCAATCAGTCAGACCAATAATTCTCCCGATGAAATCAATTGAATATGAACCAGAAACATAATCAACCTCATACCACTTTGGTTCAATCATATATAAAGCATAATCAAACTTATGCAAACCACACAACCAGTCTCTAACACTAAGTCAACATCGGGACAAAATTTCTCAGTAGAGCCTTGCCCCATAAGCAGTCATACCCAATACTTACTCGGAATACGTAGCCTAGCTCACGTCCGAGTCCACACAATCCATGAATCACAAGTGTCAGTAGCAATATCCCAGTCACATGTCATCCACTCGTGACATGGTACAATGGCTTACATCACCACACAAAAGTCACCTAGCCACCAGGCCAATAACCGTATAGGATCCAATAAAAATGGAAATTCATTCCCCTCGTTCATCCAATCACACTACCCTCTTCCCTAGGGTCAATCTGTATTCCAAGTTTAGTCATTCACTTTTTGTTATAATGTTCATCACAAGCATGCCCAATGCCTATCTCATGCTAGTCACTAGCTGCAAGTACAATCATCCATACGATACCGCAAATCATACACCAAGTATGATCCTACAGCTGAACCCCAGTAGTCCAAATGATCAAAATCATGTATTCCTCCAATCCCATTTAGTTCCATTAATAACAGGATTTCACATATCCTTACGTTATCAAACATTTTAACTCTATGCTTAGTATACCGGCTACCTCAATAGCCGCTCTGAAAAGATACCCAACCTGACTATACGATCGTAATCTCAATATACCCCGACCATCGCCTGCACACACAATAGGCTTTTCTGTTTACCATTCATTGCCAATCCCGATGGTCGTGCTTTCTAGAGGTATGACCTCTACATACTCGACCCATAGATCAATATGGTCGATCCCAAACCATGTGGGGGAAAGTAAAATTCCTGAGGGTTTAGCTAGCGTAGGAAATCCCTGCCCTATGCTACCGAAAACACATCTTCAAATCACAAATCTCATAATGACACATCAATGTGTCCAGAGGAAAGATCAACATCAATATGATCACTTCCCCAAGTTTAACCATACTAAACATGGTTCTCGTTTCAAATATATCTGACTTCCTTTTTAGTCAGTCACAACAACTGGTAGTCTTGTAGAGAACCCTTCTACAATACTCGATAGTATCCAACCAAATGTATAACTCTGAGACACAGAAGAGTAGATAGCCCGGGGCCTACCAAATACATACGTCATGACCACAAGTAATAAACATCTAGGTCATCATTCCAGGGGCGACTCAGGACTCCTGCTTAGAATTTATCGATCCTCAAGTACATGGTCCCAAATCGGACCATACCTCTACGGTCCATCACGGGTCCTACCAACTCTTCCCTCGCCTGTCACATCAGCAGTCAATCTAGGTGCCCATTTATGCTCTATTGCACTCCAACCGGTGCCTCTATCACTTTCCCACACTATATAACCATTTCTTTGTAATGTGACCAGACGACCCACAATCATGAGCGTCCCTGTGCACTTAACGTTATCACTTTATCTTCCAGTAGACCCAACTGGCGTCTCACTAAACTGGACTGTCTCTAAGTCCCAATCTCTGTATACCTCGGGTCTCTGGCCGAACTTTCAATCACTAAGTGAAACTGACGTGACCCATTCAAATCCATAAATTCAAGACATAGGGTTAAGCAATACCAATTCATAAACCCATACCCCATCAGCGTCTAATTTTTTACTAATCCTTGGCATCCTAGGTGCCAAACATTTCCCAATAACATGGGTCGGTCGTATCGGAAACCATAATCCTGTTCAACTTTTCCTGGCTCCTCTCGAGCCCTGATACATTACCATGACTCATCTCGACTCCTAACCAAAATCTTGACTCATTTTGAGTCCAATCATGACTCCTCTTGAGTCCAATCTCATTTCAATCATACATGCCATCCTTGGCCTACCCGGTCACCTAGCAAATACCGCTGGTGAACCTCATCGAATACCACTTATAGAGCCTAAGAGATATCCCATCACACTCTAGACTCTGAAACACACATTCCACTTAAGGAATTTACTGAGAGTCATTTCATCCCGGGTCCAATCTACCCAATTTTGCTACCTTTCTAGTCTCTGGGTTCATTCAGTCATGGGACCCACATAAATCCGGGTTCAACCGTTAGTAATTAACAGTGTACACTGATTAATATCCGACCTTCAAACCAGGGTCAATTTCATTTCGAGATCTATCACGAGGTCTCACTAAAAGGTCGTGCACAAGGCTTACATTTCGGAGGTATGGCGCTGTCAGGGCCCACCCCTAATCCCCCACACCTATCTAGCATGAGGCATTTTGGGAGCTCAGTGGATTTTGGGGGGGATTGGAACCCCAAAGTTAAGCGAGTTGAGGCTGGTGCAATTCCATGATGGGTGACCCCCTGGGAATTTGCACCGTGAGCTCCCGAAAACAAAACCTTGAGGGCGCAGGTTTGCCGTTGAGTATTGCTGTGGCCCAAAGAGGACAATATCATGCTAGATGAGTCGGGACCTGACAGAGGAGGGTCGGGTCCTGATAGAACGGTCCTCGGTCTACGTGAAAACCAAGAGGCCAGCAAAAAGTCAACATTTTCCCTCTATTTAACCAAAATTACGATAACGCCCTTAACATTCCAAACACCATAACTTTTTCTCCGATTTTCCAAATCGGACGTGCCACCCGTCTACGGACTCGTGACGTCCCAAACTACATCACATGCATCGGTCAATGCCCAATTGACCATCCGAACTCAAAGTCAACATTTTTCCAAACCAGGGGTAAAATCATCATTCTGCGCCTAATGTCCAAAGTAACCAACTAACCACCGATTAACTCAGTTAATCCGTCGCTAATCACGACTCCCGGGACGGGTGTGGCAACAGAATAAGTAACCTAGTGCTCTGATACGAATTTGACAGGACTCGTCCCTGAAGGACATAGATAACCGTGACAAGTCAACTGAAGTTCCGAAATTACCCTCCAAGACTTGACAAACAAGGGATAACTGCACCTCTGCCCACTCATACCTCCACCTCTCGAATAGCCTCGATCATCGCACCACAACCTGAAGGGTCAATAAAACAGAAAAGGTGTGAGTGGACGAAACAAACTTCTGTAAATACATTTACCAAAACACATTCTTACCCTCCAGTTTTCAAAAACGTACATGCATAACATAAAACATGAGTAATAGTGTGAATTCAATTAATTATGAATTGTGGACCAATAAAATCAAAACATGTTTTCCCATGGTCCGTAAAACTCATGTTCATCAAATCAATTCATGATATAAAACATCTGGACAAAAATATCAATAAATCACAATACCACCAATCCTCAATATCGAATCGCAATATCCAAGTAACCCATCACGATATCAATGCAACGCGTGCAAACTCGGAAGTCTCACGTCTGAGTACATCCCCCAGGATCTACGACGTCTGGGGTGATATCATCTCCAGGATCTACGACGTCTGGAGGATATCATCATAATCTCACACTCCTGAGATTGAGCCTCCCTCGGAGCTACTCATCTCCAAGCAGTGGATCGTGACTACTCTAGGATCTACGACGTCTGGAGGAGACTATCAAATCACAGAGGATGGTATATGTGGAACAGTCACCAAATCCAGTAATCTCGTTTGAAAACCATTCATGTCTCAAATCAAATAAAAAACATTTCAACAAGGCCTATGGACGAGACATAGCTTTCACAAAGAAAATTCCACAAATCATCATAAAACATTGTCCAGAATTCACTTTATAAATCAAAATCATCAATTTCATCATATTCAAATGTGACTCCAAATCCGAGTCAAAATCACTATCCAATTGGGTCTCAAGCCTAAAATATCATTTTCACGCAAATCCGTGCGATCGCAACCTCAGTTGCCATTTTCATATAAATCCATGAAATCAATCCTTGAATCATAACCCGAGTCAAAACATCATCTTCAATCCCTAACTCATAACCCGAGTCAAAATATCATTTACAATCCTGGGCTTACGCCCAAAACATCAATTTCATAATTTCTCAAAAATCGTGGCAAAAATAATATAATAATCCAGAAAATCGAGAAATCACCGGATTGAAACATCAATCATGCCAAAGCATATCAAATCATATAATAAAGCATTTAAATCATATATGCATACATCAAGGTTAGAAAACAAAAGTCCACTCACACACACCGTTCAAACGGTCCGCTTCCGAGCTACACGTTTTTTCGTAAATTCTGAAAATCACAACTCCTGTCCAAAATATTTATCGAGGGTCACTAACACTTCAATATATCTCAAATAATTTTCCCCAATTTTTTTGGAATTTAAATACGTATTTTAAACGTATATTAAAACTCCAAATACTCAGAACACTATCGAAACGGTATCTGATTTCCTAGAAACCAGTGCCAAAATGTTCGTTACATTAAATGGGACAAAAGTCATGTTGAACTCACCTCGAGATTCGTGCCTACACGCCCTCATGCACTGCCATGAGTGGCTGCGCGTGAAACCCACGCACGTGCTACAATAACTGCTACAGTTTCCGTCCTCGCCCGAATACCTGTAAAACGGGTCCTTTAGCCCGCGTGTCGACCCGGTTAGTTCTCTATTGATTCAACATTGTTTTCAACAATTGAACATTCCAATAGCTTCGTAACCAACTGAATTATGGATCTCTAACATCAATTTCACATTTAGTTACTCCAAATCATCTCGACTTAATTCGAATTTCAAAAGGATGTTCATCGTCTGAGTTCGTCAAATAATCATTGAATCCTTCAATTAATTAGTCAGACAGCATCGTAGACTCATTTTAAAGATGATTTGGAAATCAATTTCACAAACACTTACCCCCAATTACTCAACTCAAGCTCGTGATTTCCCGACTTCCACCATGTCTGTTCTAGGCCAAAACGACACCAATTTTCGTTGTTCTTGATTGGGTTTGACTCGCCTTGAGCTCAGGAAGCTAACTAGAGCTTCAATTTTGATTCTCAAAGCTCATAGCTTGCTATTCGAATTCTCACCCCAAAAATCAAATTTTCGATTTTGGTTTCCAATTCCCCTCTCTGTCCCTCGTGTTTCCCTTGTTATCACCGTCCTCAAATTATCTCAATTTTTCCCTCTCAAGATCAGATGTGGAAGGAATTAATGATGGAAGGAAAACTCATGCTCTGTTTTCCTTGTTGTTTCACGGTTCAAGGAAGAAACAGAGGGATGGCTGATAATGAAGAGGGAAAATGGTGATTAAGGATAATGACGATGTTGGATTAAAGGTGGATTAAAGGGAAACATGTTCCATAATTTAGGGCCTCAAAACAAGGGATGAGTGACACTTGTCACTCATTCAAGTGTCCACAATCATGGATCACTGTTCACTATTTTAATATTATTTTAATCGAAATCCCGGGACGTAAGTTTAACCGATTTTAGTCCCGTGACCATAACTTTCCAATTCGATGTCCG
Organism: Prinsepia uniflora; assembly: GCA_032719365.1. Taxonomy (NCBI): domain Eukaryota; kingdom Viridiplantae; phylum Streptophyta; class Magnoliopsida; order Rosales; family Rosaceae; genus Prinsepia; species Prinsepia uniflora. The sequence continues at coordinate 53,484,217 of CM064872.1, read as the reverse complement.
ATTTCGACGTCCTACGAACTCGTGACGTCCTAAACTACATCACAGTCATTGACCAAAGTCCGTTTGACCATCCGAGTCAATAATCAACATTTTGCCCTTACCTTTAAAAATTACCAAAATGCCCCTCACCTTCGCAGAACTGTATCTTTCACGTCCTACCTCCGATTGATGTATGCCGCCTGTCTGTGGATTCAGCGTTTAGAGACCTACTCAACAGTCTTTTCGGAAAGTCCAAAAAGTGTTCCGATCAAAAAGTTAACTTTCGACCCTTATGACCAGGGGCAAAATCATCATTTCCTACAAATTTTCCAAGTTTTCCTTTTTCGAATTTCCAGGTCGTTACAACCTACCCCCCCCCCCCCCTCCCTTAGATAATTTCGTCCTCGAAATTCCAATCAGTCGGACCAATAATTCTCCCGATGAAATCAATTGAATATGAACCAGAAACATAATCAACCTCATACCACTCTGGTTTAATCATATATAAAGCATAATCAAACTTATGCAAACCACACAACCAGTCTCTAACACTAAGTCAACATCGGGACAAAATTTCTTAGTAAACCATTGCCCCATAAGCAGTCATGCCAAATACTTTCTAATTTTTGAGTCGTTACAAGTGACGTGGACCAATCGGCTGCTAACACGTGGCACCTGTCAGAGCCTGACACCTGTCAGACTGACATTGACAGATGACGTCATGTTGACGTCAGCAGCGTTGACCGTTGACGTCAGCAGCGTTGACCGTTGACTTTGACCAGCAGCGTTGACCACGCGCTTGGGGGCGCGTGGGCATAAATTTCGAGGCAGGACCAGCACCATTATTAAGGTTTTGACGTTCCGGATCCAATGGTGGTGATTTCGTGTCGATCCGAGATCGTTAAGTAGGTTAAATTGAGGTTGGAAGCCTTGGGAAGCGTGTTTAGAGCGCCTTCCCGAGTCGGTTTTGTTCTAGGGTTCGATGCTAGATCTAGTAGGGTCAATTTGTGACCTTTAAGTGTATTTGTGCAGGCCCGGAGATTGTGTTTAGCTTAAGGACAGGTGTAGCCGGTTCGTTAGCGCAGCAAGGATTGGCTGTGAATGGACCGTTGATTTTATAAATGAAATGCATGCATAACCATTTTACTTGTTTTCTAAATTGTTTACGCTAAATGTTTTGTAATTGTGAAATTTGATGTTTGAATTACAGATTTCGAGAAATGCACGGATTTACGTGAAAATGGTCGTATCGGGCTTGAGACCAGTTGACCACCGTTGAATCGGACTTGGGGGAGTCAACGGTGTTTCGAAATGATTTGTGAACGAAATAGATGAGCTGGTGATTTGGGATATTTTGGTCCAAAGGTTTGGTTTATAAAGAAATTCTGGGTAAAGGTTTTCACATGGTTTGAAAATATGAATTTCAAATGTTTTCGCACGTATATGTATATACCCTTCTAACTATGCAGATTGGTCTCCTTTAGACTTTGTAGATCTTGGAGTTAGCCACGATATACTACCTGGGACGAGCGACTTCAAGAAGGAGCGCGTTCCAGGAGTCAGACGGATAGGGTCCGAACCTAGATCCTCCTAGACGTCGTAGATCCTGGGGGTAGACCCGGAGTGAGACTCCGAGTGTATGCATACATATTTATAGATCGTGGCAGATTATTGGGGGGATATGTTCCCTAGGGGCTGTGTACCCCGAGTTGGCGTTAGTATGCCAAGGAAGGGTTATGTGGATATATGGTTACAAGTGATTTGTGGTTGCACATGCTCAGATGTATTTATGTATAGATATACGTATATGTATAAATATGTTACATGTTTTTATAGTTGATTGTGTTTATATGTTTTCTACTGAATGCATGCATGTTTATAGAACGGAGGGTCATAATATTTATATGTTCAAATGAATTTATAGCTGCTTTATTTTTTGTCTACTCACAATTTAACTGTTTTCTTGACCCTCCAGGAGAGGAAACCGAGGCGGGGCATTGACTCCGGGGCCGAGGCATAAATATCACTGTTGCGTTTTGACCACCTTGAGGGGTAGGTGTTATCTTTTATTGTATTAGTACGAACATAATGCTCATTTCCCTTGTCTGACATTTTGTTGTATTAAACACACTAGTGTGTATCTAGAACCCTCAGTAGGGATATTTGTGTAATAAAACCCTTGGAAGGGTATTTATGGTAGTTTGAGTTACTTGTCAGATGGGAGCAGGTGACACGACCCATCCCAATCCCCCCGGGATTACCGCGGGATGTGACGTGCTCTCGTCTGACACGGAGTGTCAGACAATGGATAATCTCAAGCCACTGCCCCTATGGGCTTTCAGAGTGCGCAAGGATTGATGGAGGAGGCATGCAGTGTCCCGGTCTCCGCTGCAGTCGCATCTGCGATCAACCTGAAGGGCATTAAAAACCAAAAGCTGTGAGTGGACGAGAATAAACAAGTTCATAAAATACATTTTATAAGACATTTATGCCCCTCAGTAAAAACATATGCATGCATCAAAAACCAATAATCAAACATTTATTAGAAATAACCATTAGGGTCTTAGCCCGGAAACCATAAACATAGTTTCAATCCAAAAGTTATTTCATAAATCTAGTGGTACACATTTATTAGTTTACCATCTTTGGCATCCCAGATGCCTAGCGTCCCAGACGTCATATCTCATGATTTTAAAGCGACGCGTGCTGCCTGGGGTCTCACCGGGTCCATATCTCTGACATCCCGGATGTCTGACGTCCCAGGCGTCTAATCATAGAAATCCTGCTCCTGAGTCACTATACGGTCCGGCCGCTCCGTACAATGACCCCTCGCAGGCAATGCACCGTGACTTCCCCGGTGTCCCAGACACCTGGATGAGACCATACATAACCTCATATCGAGATGGTTTTATGGAAAACATTTTATCATTCATTCCCAAAATATCACAAGGGCCCTGCCCCGAATTTCCATAAAACCGTCATAAGTCCAAATAGTTGATTATTAAATCTGAAATCATTTATTCAATTCCATGTTAGGGTCCTCGACCCGAAATCACATATAGAAATAAACTGGGCCCCTGGCCCGAATTCGTAAACCAACTGGGCCCTTGGCCCGATATTATAACTCAAATGGGTCTCAGTCCGAGTTTACTTTATCAAGTCTATAACTGTTTCATGAAATCATATCCAAACCACAAATATGGAAATCAGTGCAAAACCGAAAAACCTCGATTTACGTGCAAACACGTAAATCACCTCGAAATGCATGAAATCATATTAAATCACCAATATCCAAGTCAAATCATATAATCACAAATATAATCATCATGAAACAGTTATGCATGCATAGAATTTATAAAACCAATATCCACTCACAAACCGTTTAACCGTGTGCCTCGATACGCATGCCATTGGTCTTCCCGGGCCCCGTCACTAACACCGGGACTCCCAAACCTGTTCATATCACATCAGAGGGTCACTAACCTCTTCATTAACATCCTATTCAAGTCCCGTAATTTTCCCGAATTTTTAATTATTTTTAAACCCGACTTACAACCTTCGGACATCCCGAACAGTATCGGAACGGGGTCCGATTGACACGAAACCAACGCTAAAATGTTCGTTACAATGTATAGGATAAAAGTCGTTTTGAACTCACCTTGAAAAACCGTCCCACGCGCCGTCACGCGCCGCCGTGAGTGGCTGCGCGTGACACCACGCGCCTGCTACAGTGCCCAGCACTGTTCATGTAACACCCCGAAAATTCGAAGATTTCAATATTGTAATTTAATGTGTGATTTGACGCTTTTACCCTTGTGATTGGTATGGCCAAATTGTTGACTTTTTGATTGATGAATTAAACGGACTTTGAACTATGACCGTGACGTAGTTCGGGACGTCACGAGTTCATAGACAGGTGGCACGTCCAATTCGGACGATCAGGGAGAAAGTTATGACTATCGGAAGTTCAGGGGTATTACCGTAGTTTGGACATTTGGGGGTGGAAATGTTGACTTTTCGTTTGACAACTAATTTTCAGTTGACTCAAGGACCGTTAGGTAGGTCTCGACGTCCTGAGTCCGTAGACAGGCGGCACGCCGAAATCGGACTCCGTACGAGGAAGTTATGGTTAGAGACATGAAATCGGGAGGTTTGTGTCTCGGTTTACGTGCCAAATATTTTATTCTGGAAATCTGATTGGAGGACACCTGGTGAGTGACAAGTGTCACTCACCCATTGGCTAGATTGGATCAGATCCACTATGGGTTTAAATACCATTAAAACCAACTTTTAATTCCAGCCATTGATCTGAAACCTCCAGATCTGATCTCAGCCCTTGATCTCATTCCTGAGATTCAATCTGGGCCGTCCATCCATTTCCCTCCATTTTCTATATAATCCTCACCCGACACCCTTACTCACTGTCCATCGATCCAACACTGATGCATTGCACCTGGTTTTTGTGTCTGTGTATTACTGTACTCAAGGGGAGGGACTGAGGCACGGCGGCGGAGGGCGGCAGACGGCGGCGAGGTGAGCCGGTTCCAAAACCCGAAACGGTTTCAAAAACCCAGATTTTGGTAATTTAAATTCCAACGCATAATTTTGTGTTAAATTGACCCTAATCAGTTCTATGGACTGTTAGGAACCTAGAGGGCTCATTTTCGTGGTCTGAGGTGGCCTGAACAGAGGACAAACGGCGACGGGAACCAGGACTGTGCAATCGAGGTAAGTCTTCGATTCAGTCCTTGTTGATTGATTTTAAATAGGTAGAACCCTTTCTGGGATTGAGACGAGCATCTAGGAACAAACTAGGACTGAAATGGTTGAGTGTGGAAGAAATGGTGACCGGGTCATGATCGCGGGTCTGATCGACCAGAGTTGCAGAAATACGGGTCAACCCGTCTGAGGACAGAGGTGATGACGTGGCACCCTGTCAGACTGTCAGGTGACGTGGACCAACTGTGAGCCGACACGTGTCACATGTCAGTGCACAGTTAGCACTGACATGTCAGTGACGTGGACCAGTCAGGGACTGCCACGTGTCACTGACATGTCAGTGACGTGGACCAGTGTCGTGCTGGCACATGGCACATGTCAGATCTGACACGTGGCCTGACAGATCAGTGAGGTGGACCAATCGGATGTTGACACGTGGCACCTGTCAGAGTCTGACATGTCAGACCTGACAGCTGTCAGATGACGTCATGCTGATGTCAACAGTGACGTCAGCAGGGACTGTTCCTGCGTTGACCAACGCGTTGACCGGCGCGTGGGGGCGTGTGTGAATAGTGTTTTTGGTGGGACCACCACCATTCTTTAGGTTTCGACGATCCGAATCCAATGGCGGTGGTTTCGGGTCGATCGGAGATCATTAAGTTGGTCAAAATGAGGTTTATTGCATTGGGAAGCGCGCTCGGGCGGCTTTCCCGGGCTGGTTTCGGTCTAGGGTTTCATGGTTAAATGTTTGGGGTTTGTATGGACCCTTACGTATACTTTGGATATGACAGGGATTGTATAATTGTACCAGATCGAGGGTATACGCTCGGTTTTCAGCAGGATTGTACTGTGAGTGGGCCATTTTCTTAAACCCTTGCGTGCATAAATGTTTTCTGGTTTATTATACTTATTCACATGCTAAAAACAATGGTGGTTTTGATGATATGGAAAATATGGTTATGACACGTTTCACGGTATTTGGGCTTGAGACCCGTTTGATGAAACTTAATGATTGGTTCGGATTTTATCTAGGTATATATATGCTTTGCATGTGGATATCAATAAAATGTATTTGGTACTGCACTGTATAGATCCTTTCATATTACATTGTCTCCCCCGGATGAGGTACCCCGGAGAGGTCACGGACGTCTAGTACGTCCAGCGTCTATGACGCTAAGCATCGGGGATGCTGTACCCGAGCGGGGTTCGGGGATTGAACTCGGAATTGAGACCCGAGTGGCACGCGTAGCCTTGTGATTGTGACCTTATTGGACGTCAGGGACGTCAGACATCAGGGATGTCGGGATTGGAATGTATAGTACAGCAACTAAAATTATACTTATGATTTTATTATATGCCCTATGGTTCATATTATATGATTGATGGTTTTAATTACGGATGCATGCATGTTTGGAAAACGGAGGGGTAAATTATATGTTTTACTCATCAAATGATTTTATAAACTTGAGTTTCGGTCCACTCACCCTTAATGTTTTTGGTAACCCCTCCAGGTCGTGATACTGAGGTAGAGGAGGAACCTGAGGCTGAGGCATAGATCTACTTCTGCGTACCTGAACCCCTGTTGGGTGGTGTACCCGCAGGTTTACTATAGAGTCGTGCTCGCAACTTGTAATTTTGGATTTCATCCCTTGTCTAACATTCGTTTAATTCGGATTTGATGTATGACTTTAATTTGGTTATTTATGCATTTGATGTTTTGAGGTTAAAATTGGTATGAATTATTGGGTGTCAGACGGGAGCAGGGCACGTCCCCTTGTGGTCCCTGTGGGATCGGGGCGGGTCCTGTCAGTTCATCGTCTCCCTCGCCCGTTTCCCTGCAATACGGGTCTGCAACCGGTGAGTTCAACCCGATCAGATAGCGTTCAATTCCAACTCGATTTCATCTGTTTTTTATCCTAAGACATTCCTTAACTATCCAATTAAAGTTCTATGTCCAAAATTAACTCTAACCATCCCTTAATCGTGCTATCAACCCGTGATCACCCAAACAGGTCGATCACCGTAACTCCAAAATTCCCCAACCATTATCAAATTAACTTCCCATTAAGCTTAAGGGGACCTAGACGAACCAAAATATCCAATCAATTGACCAAATACTAACCTGGAAGTGATCATCCCAGGCACTGAAAATCCTCAGAAACTGGGACTCAGGTTCCCGGCCAACCAGTCCTCCTCCTCCTTCGATTTTTGCACGGTTGTGCTCGCAGTGATCGCAGAAGTCTAACACGGCTCTTGGTTTCGTTCAACAAGCCTCAGGAATTAAACTCGATTTTTCCCTCCATTTTCTGGTTTTTCTTCCCCGTCAGTTCCTCTCACTCTCAGCTCTCTCAACTGATGCAAAATGAACCCTCTCTCACTCCCCTACTCGGTTAATCGATCAGAATGGCCAACACCCGTGGGAACCCAACTGATTTCTCTGTGAAATTTATTTCCCGCAAACAGACCCCAACATGATTTTTTAAACTTGCCCGTGCTCTGTGTGGTTTCAGTCCATTCAAAAATGTTTCCCACTGCCTCAATTTGAATAAACAACTCACCATGCCCAGCCACTAACCTGAATAAACAAAGGCTGGATTAGAACCACCAAGCACGGTGGTGCGGCTCTGATTCCAACGGTTATTAAACAGTAACTAGCCCCTGTAAAATGACCAAAATGCCCTCATGTTCAAAAATTACCAAAATGCCCCTCACGCATCCAGACCTGTAACTTGGTCATTCGAACTCTAATTGACGCGTGCCGCCTGTCTACGGACTCAGGGCATCAAGACCTTTCTAACGGTCCTCGACAATCAAACCTCCCAATCAAAAAGTCAACATTTTCCCTTGTTTCGTCCAAATTACGAAAATTCCCTTTGACTTCCGAACGTCATAACTTTCACCGCGAACGTCGGAATCGAACGTGCCACTTGTCTATGAGCTCGTGACGTTCCAAACTACGTCACGGTCATCGGTCAAAGTCCATTTGTCCACCCGAATTAAAAGTCAACGTTTTACCCACGACCAAGGGCAAAACGGTCATTTTGCATTGTTCGTCCGATTTCACCCAACTAATCACCGATTAACCCTGCTAATCATGATTAGTTAGTAATCTAATCCCGAATTCCGGGACGGGTCGTTACAGCAGGCCTTTCCCCGGTGGTCCCTAAGGGAAAACAGGGCTGGTCCTGTCAAGTTAGTATCAGACCCGAGCATTATGTTTGCAGTCTTTACTGGGTACATTGACACGCATATTTTGTCGTACTAATCTTATTATTTATGCCTCTTAAAAGTTCAGTATGCCCCCGAGACGAGCGACCCCGTTTACACCACCTGAGATGGGTCTTACTGGAGACTCAAGAGGTTCGAGTGCTTGGAGTTCTTTGATTGGGCTGGCACATCACCTGGGTGCCACGGTGTTTAGTGGTGAGGCTGATCCTGAGATGGCTCACCGTTGGATTTTGAGGCTAGAGAAGATCTTCCTGGTGATGTCCTGTCCACCTGAGCAGAGGGTACTGTTGGCCACTTTTTTGCTTGATGGTGAGGACCATGAGTGGTGGTATACACTGGAGTTGTCGGGCAGGGATGCTCTGGTTGTGACTTGGGAAGAGTTCAAGAGCCTATTCTTAGACCAGTACTATCCCCGTTCCTTCCGTGAGACGAGAGAGATTGAGGTTTTGCAGCTCCAGTAGGGGAACTCGATTGTTGCGGAGTATGAGCAGCGGTTCCAGAGATTGTCCAGGTTTGAGGAGGTCTATGTGCGGACAGAAGAAAACAGGTGTCTCCATTTTGAGCAGGGTCTGAGAGGCAATATCCGAGCTATGATGACCTCTTCTGCGATGATTTTCTCTACACATCGAGAACTGGCCGATGCTGCGGCCAGGGTGGAGACTAGCCGGGCCAACCGCCAACATGAGGTTGATTTGGGACGACGCAGAGACCGTTCTTTTTCTGGACCCTTGAGCCATAGGACCCAGAAGGGAGATCGGTTCAGTGGAGGACAGTCATCCTACAGTGGTGGATCGTCGAGTGGTGGTCGGTCTGGCAGAAGCCGTGGAACCAGTTACAGCGCACCGCAGCAGAGTGGCACCTGGGTGGGGTCTATAAACTGGACGAGGCACATGATGTGCTATACTTATGGTGAGCCTGGTCATATATCGAGGGGATGCCCACAGTGGTCGAGTGGTAGTGCAGCAGGACAGACACCGAGTACCTTGTCAGATCCTTCTAGGGGCAGAAGAAAGAGTGGCTATCGATGCAATCGCGGAGGACCACGAGGACTTGGTCGTGGAGCAGGGCTCCAGACTCGAGTTTTCGCGATTACTAGGCAGAAGGCCAGGACTGCTCCTGAGGTGGTGACAGGTACACTTACTATCTCTGATGTGTCTGTCCGTGTCTTGATAGACCCGGGAGCCACCCATTCTTTCATTTCGCGAGGTTGTGCTGGGTTATTGGATCGAGAGTTATCTGTACTTGAGGATGACTTGGGTAACCTGACTAGGGATGTGTATGTAGTTAACCAGGTGTTAAATAACTGCCCAGTTAGGATAGGGGACTTTGAGTTACTGGCAGATTTGATAGTGTTAGATTTACATGACTTTGATGTGATCCTTGGTATGGATTGGTTGTCTGAACATAGGGCGCTGATGCGCTGTAGTAAAAAGAGAGTGCAGATCCGAAGTTCGGGCGTGCCTGATTTGACCTTCCAAGGAGACGTCATGAGTTCTTCACCAAGAAATGTTTCGGCCCTCACGACACGAAAGTTACTGAAGAAGGATTGTCAGGGGTATCTAGCTCATGTAGTGGACACGAGTATTGAGATGCCAAGAATGGAAGATATACCAGTGGTGTGGCACTTCCCAGATGTGTTTCTAGAAGATTTACCAGGATTGCCCCCACCCCGAGAGATTAAGTTTACGATCGAGCTACTTCCAGGGACCGAACCTATTTCACAAGCACCCTATAGGATGGCACCAGCAGAACTGATGGAATTAAAGGAACAACTACAGGAGCTACTCAAGTTGGGATTCATCAGGCCCAGTGTGTCGCCATGGGGAGCACCGGTCTTGTTTGTGAGGAAAAAGGAGGGTAGTTTCAGATAGTGTGTGGATTACCGACAGTTAAACAAGGTGACGGTTAGGAATAACTATTCCTTGCCCCGGATAGACAATCTATTAAACCAGTTGAAGGGAGCAAGGTACTTTTCAAAGATCGACTTGAGGTTAGGATATCTTCAGTTACGCATCCCCGAAGGAGACGTTCCGAAGACAGCTTTCCGGACTAGGTATGGGCATTTTGAGTTTTTAGTGATACCCTTTGGTTTAACCAATGCACCCGCAACTTTTATGGATTTGATGAATCGAGTGTTCAAGTCCTATTTGGATAGGTTTGTAATCGTGTTTATTGATGACATCCTGGTATATTCAAAAAGTGTGAGGGCACACGAGTAACATCTAAGGTTGGTGCTGACAAGGTTGAGGAAAGCCTAGTTGTTCGCTAAGTTCAGCAAGTGTCAATTTTGGTTGAATAGCGTTGGCTTCCTAGGCCATGTTATTTCAGTAGAGGGGATTAGTGTGGATCCCCAAAATACAGAGGCAATTACGAATTGGGAGCAACCTAAGACAGTGATGGAGGTTCGAAGCTTCCTTGGTTTGGCATGGTATTATAGACGTTTTGTGGAAGGCTTCTCTACCATTGTAGCTCCCTTAAACCGCTTGACAAGGAAAAGGGTTAACTTTGTTTGGACAGAGCACTGCAAAAACATTTTCCAGGAATTAAAGGAAAGGTTGACCACTGCTCCTATTTTGGCTTTACCAAGTGATGGTGGGGAGTTTGTGGTTTATAGCGATGCATCCTTACAGGGTTTGGGATGTGTGTTGATGCATCACAGAAGAGTTATACCTTATGCGTCCCGACAGTTGAAGCCACACGAGGTGAACTATCCAACTCATGACTTGGAGTTAGCAGCGGTGGTATACGCGCTAAAAATTTGGAGACACTACTTGTACGGGTTGACGTGTAAGATCTATACCAACCATCAGAGTTTGAAGTATATTTTCACTCAGAAGGAGTTGAATATGAGACTGAGAAGATGGCTGGAACTAATTAAGGACTATGATTGCACCATTGAGTATCACCCTGGCAAAGTGAATGTTGTAGCAGACGCCTTGAGTATGAAGGCGGTTGGTTCGGTTACCCATCTGCGTATAATCTACTTGCCATTGCTAGTGGAACTCCGACAGACCGGAGTTAGTCTTGGAATGGATGAGGATGGGGCTCTATTGGCGAGCTATCATGTGAGGCCCTTATTGCTGGATTGGATCTGAGATGCTCAACTTCGTGCCGCAGCCTTATACCTCATCAAATTGGGAGTCGAAGCTGGGGAAAGACAGGATTTTACCATCAGGGATGACTGTCCGGTTTTGAAACAGAGTCGGTTATGTGCGCCAGAGGATATGGCACTGAGGACTGAGATACTTAAGGAAGCTCATAGTTCAGCCTATGCCAAGCATCCTGGGGGAAACAAAATGCTGCGAACACTTAGAGAATATTACAGGTGGGCAGGAATGGAACGAGAGATTGCAGACTTCGTAAGTCGGTGTTTGATCTGCCAACATGTGAAAGCTAAATGACAGAGACCTTATGGACCCCTGTAGCCCCTCCCAATTCTCGAGTGAAAGTGGGACCATATTACCATGGACTTCGTATTTAAGGTACCAACTACCCGAAGTGGATTTGATGGTGTTTGGGTAATCGTGGATCGCCTTACTAAGTCGGCGCACTTCCTACCCGTGCACGAAATCTTTAAGCCCAACCGACTAGCACAGTTGTTTATTGATGAGATAGTCCGATTGCATGGTACTCCAGAGTCGATTATGTCCGATCGAGATCCGCGGTTTACATCGAGGTTTTGGTAGAGCTTACAGAGAGCCCTTGGTATGAGATTGCATTTCGGTCCAGCGTTTTACCCTCAAACTGATGGGCAATCAGAGAAAACCATCCAGGTTTTGGAAGATATGATGAGAGCCTGTGTGCTACAGTTCCAAAGCACTTGGGATACCTACTTACCTTTGATGGAATTTGCTTATAATAATAGTTACCAGGTGAGCATCGGGATGGCGCCGTTTGAGGCATTGTATGGGTGAAAGTACAGAACACCTTTGTGCTGGACTTATATTGGTGATAGGGCTTTGTTGACACCAAAACTTATGGACGTGACCCAAGAAAAAGTCAAGACCATCAGGGAGCGACTGAAGGCAGCGCATGATTGTCAAAAGAGCTACACAGATCATAGGGTGCGGGATCTTGAGTTTGAGGTAGGAGACTGGGTGTTTCTGAAACTATCGTCGTGGAAGGGCATAGTACGTTTTGGAAGGCGAGGGAAACTGAGCCCCCGGTATATCAGACCGTATGAGATAGTGGAGAGACTGGGCAAAATGGCGTACTGACTGGACTTGCCTCCGGAGTTAGCACGAGTACACAATGTCTTCCATGTGTCAATGCTTCGGAAATATGTACGGGAAGAATCGCATATCCTGACGGAATAACCTTTGGAACTCAAGACAGATTTGAGTTTTGAAGAACAACTAGTACAGATCCTGGATTGGAAACAAAAAGTCCTAAGGAACAAGACCATTCCGTTAGTGAAAGTTTTGTGGAGAAATTCTCTTGTGGAGGAAGCAACGTGGGAACCGGAAGCCTTGATAAGAGTGCAACACCCCTACTTGTTTGAGTAATTTCGAGGACAAAAGTTTTGTAAGGGGGTGGATTGTAATGACCCGGATTTTCTGTATTATTTTATTTAATGGAAATTATATGTAAAATGACCATTTTACCCCTAGTTAAGGAAAAATGTTGATTTTTGACCTGAAACATCATTCGACTTTGAATCTTGGACCATTACGTAGATCGTGTCACCTTGAGTTCGTAGACAGGCGGCACGCCGAATTTGGACAATTGGAGTGAAAGATACAGGTTACGGGGTTCGAGAAAAAATTTGTTTCGAGTTACGGGAATTTGTGCCAAGTGGCATCTTGGAATTGGTGACTGATCCCTTGGACCAATCAGATGAGTGAAAAATGTCACTCATCCAATTGGCCCGTTTACCCAAAAGATAGGAAGTAGATTTTCTTCCTATTTCCTTATCGTGCAACAGACCAAGATCGATCTCACAAACACACCCAACCCACAATCCATTTCTCTGTTTTTAAGACCCGTTTTGGTTAATGTTGTGAGCGTCTAAGAGAGCAGAGGAGAGACTGAAGGGTCGAGAACCACCGTGAACTGTGGAGGGAAACATTCAGGTAAAAATCCAAATTTCAGTTCACGGGTCAATTTCTTGATTTCGTGTTGGGAGCTTTGTTTGAAGGAATTGAGGGTTTCTTTGTGATTCTTAGGTTCATACACATCGATTAGAACTCAAAACCAAGCTCGACAGCACTAGAATCTTCCAGAAAAGCTTGAAGAAAAATAGAGGTCCACTGTAGCAATTCCCAAGTATCGATTCAATCTCAATTTCTCAATTTTGAACCCTTAGATCCAACCTAAACGTCTAGACGATCATTTTGGTGGCAACGGTTTTTGAAACGGGTCAGAAATGAGGGAGTATTAGCTGGGTCGGGTTCGCTGGCCTGGGCGACCCGATTTGCAGACCCGTTGCAAGGTTAGGGACGATGACATCATCGACTAACATCATCATCTGTTAGACTGTCAGAAACCTAGACTACCTAGACGACGTCACGTGTCACATGTCAGTGCACAGTCAGCACTGACATGTCAGTGATGTGGCCCAATCAGAGACTACCACGTGTCACTGACATGTCAGTGACATGGACCAATCATCTCCTGACACGTGGCACCTGTCAAAGCCTGACACCTGTCAGATTGACAGTGTCAGATTGCGTCATGCTGACGTTAGCACCGTTGACCGTTGACGTTAGCAATGTTGACCGTTGACTTTGACCAGCAGCGTTGATCATGCACGGGGGGCTCATGGGCGCGAATTTCGATGTGGGACTGGCACCATTTTTAAGATTTCAACGTTCCAAATTCAATGGTGGTGATTTCGTGTCGATCCGAGATCGTTAAGTAGGTTAAATTGAGGTTGGAAGCCTTGGGAAGCGTGTTTGGAGCGCCTTCCCGAGTCGGTTTTGTTCTAGGGTTCGATGCTAGATCTAGTAGGGTCAATTTGTGACCTTTAAGTGTATTTATGCAGGCCCGGAGATTGTGTTTAGCTTAAGGACAGGTGTAGCCGGTTCGTTAGCGCAGCAAGGATTGGCTGTGAATGGACCGTTGATTTTATAAATGAAATGCATGCATAACCATTTTACTTGTTTTCTAAATTGTTTACGCTAAATGTTTTGTAATTGTGAAATTTGATGTTTGAATTACAGATTTCGAGAAATGCACGGATTTACGTGAAAATGGTCGTATCGGGCTTGAGACCAGTTGACCACCGTTGAATCGGACTTGGGGGAGTCAACGGTGTTTCGAAATGATTTGTGAACGAAATAGATGAGCTAGTGATTTGGGATATTTTGGTCCAAAGGTTTGGTTTATAAAGAAATTCTGGGTAAAGGTTTTCACATGGTTTGAAAATATGAATTTCAAATGTTTTCGCACGTATATGTATATACCCTTCTAACTATGCAGATTGGTCTCCTCTAGACTTCGTAGATCTTGGAGTTAGCCATGATATACTACCTGGGACGAGCGACTTCAAGAAGGAGCGCGTTTCAGGAGTTAGACGGATAGGGTCCGAACCTAGATCCTCCTAGACGTCGTAGATCCTGGGGGTAGACCCAGAGTGAGACTCCGAGTGTATGCATACATATTTATAGATCGTGGCAGATTATTGGGGGGATATGTTCCCTAGGGGCTGTGTACCCCGAGTTGGCGTTAGTATGCCAAGGAAGGGTTATGTGGATATATGGTTACAAGTGATTTGTGGTTGCACATGCTCAGATGTATTTATGTATAGATATACATATATGTATAAATATGTTACATGTTTTTATAGTTGATTGTGTTTATACGTTTTCTACTGAATGCATGCATGTTTACAGAACGGAGGGTCATAATATTTATATGTTCAAATGAATTTATAGCTGCTTTATTTTTTGTCTACTCACAATTTAACTGTTTTCTTGACCCTCCAGGAGAGGAAACCGAGGCGGGGCATTGACTCCGGGGCCGAGGCATAAATATCACTGTTGCGTTTTGACCACCCTGAGGGGTAGGTGTTATCTTTTATTGTATTAGTACGAACATAATGCTCATTTCCCTTGTCTGACATTTTGTTGTATTAAACACACTAGTGTGTATCTAGAACCCTCAGTAGGGGTATTTGTGTAATAAAACCCTTGGAAGGGTATTTATGGTAGTTTGAGTTACTTGTCAAATAGGAGCAGGCCTTTCCCCGATGGTCCCCAAGGGAAAACAGGGCGGGTCCTATCATTAAGTGCAATTAGTGGTATAGTAACCCTATTGTAGATATATATGTTAGGAAGTTGGCTAAATAAACTAGAAAAAATATAGGTTGTTCATGAGAAACATATTGAGAAAAAACTCAGAAGTATAAAGTTTAGTTTTGAACACTTGACTGAACAAATAGCAATAATTGGAAAAATTAATGACTTAGATCTAACATAAGAATCTAAGGAACATTTATTAGTTCTCATTCAAAAATTTGAGAACTTAGAAGTCCGAAATTATGGAGGAATTAATCACCCTGGAGATAAAAAAAAATCCCTAGGCTTTTTTATGGATAAAATGACATCATGACCTTTAAACTTATAAGGTTGAGACATCATTTAATTATGAAGAATATAAAAACATACTTAACAAACTTGATTACTGGAAAACCTTTTATGAAGATCCCTAATTAATTGTTGAGGAAGTAGATAAAATTCTAGAAAATATTCGAGTAATTTCTCTCGAATACGAGCCATTTTTATCTCATTTTAGCTAGGAGATAAATGCTACATCTAAAGAAGAAATATCAGAAAAATCATCTGACTCTTCATTAGAATAAGATATAGAGACAAATAAAAAAGAATAATACCTTAGCAAAAAAAGGTAAAAGAAAAGTGGAAGAATAACTAAAATAATTTCAAATTTTAGAATATTTTTAGGAACACTTGAGAAAAACTCAAGATGAAGAATTCATAAAAGTTAAAGAAGAAGAACCATCTTCAACCTATATAAGGAGAGATGACATGAATAAACAAATTGTGTGACTGATGATTCATAGTCCTGAGACTGGTATTGGACATTGATGATTTCAAAGTTTAGATAAACGAACTTATAGAGAAAAAAACTCAGACGAAATTTAAGTCCTTATTCTAGTCCTGCATTTATAGTAAGCAACCATGCAGAAATTAAAAAAAGGTAAAGCTAGAATGGTCATAATTGATAAAAGATTAAAATGAACAAACTGGAATTTGATGGTTAGTTTATTCCTAGAAAAGATGTGTTAGTCAACCAAAATAAGGGTGCTAATTTTTTTAGTAAACATGGTTGTAAGTTAGGATTTTGGTAAATCAAACTAAGAAGTCAAAAGCATTAACTACTTTCAATACACCAAAAAGGACATTGCCAAAGGATTATAATGCTTTTTGGCCTAAACATAACGTCACAGACATACCAAAGATGGATGGATAAAATCTTTAAAGACTATAAATATTTTTGTGTCGTCTACATAGATTGTACTCTTGTATTCTCACAAACCAAAGAAGAACATAAGCGCCATCTACAAATTTTCTTTAAAACATTCCAAAATTATTGAATAATTCTATCCCTTGAAAAGATAGAGGCAGAAAGGGATTCAATAGATTTTCTAGGAATAACCATAGGTCATTCAGGAATAAAACTTCAAGAACACATAATCTCTAAAATAAGATATTTTCAGGAAGAATTAAAAGACAAAAACAATTACAGAGGTTTTTAGGGAGTCTTAAACTATGGAAGAAGTTTTATAAAAAAAACTTATCCCAAAAGAAGTTAATTTCTAGAATAAACTAGGAAAAAAAATTAATTGGACATAAGCATATTCATAAATAATAAAAAGTATAAAAATGATCTGAAAAAGATTCCACAAGTTTATCTTCCTAAAACAGGAGAAAAATTAATTTTAGAAGCAGATGCCTCAGATCTATGTTAGGGATGTTGACAGGACCCGTTCTTAAAATTACTTTTATAATCATGCTAATCATGCTCCCGTGTAACAATAAACTCAAATTTTACAACACTTAACATGAATTCGTGTTAGACAATGATTTTCTCGATTTTACCCGTATTTACATCTAGATAGATTAACCAAATAGAGTCCATCATTTGCGGGGTACCTCCCACATCCAACCCATTAACCCCATCAAGGAGTGGAATCTGCAACCTAAAACTTTTTTTCGAACCTCATTCATTAAGTAAGTTATTAAATATTATGTTTAATTAATTATGGCATTGAAACCAAGCAATAGCAATGATAATAAGTAAGATAACTTGCATATTAACTTAAGAAAAGCCTTCTCACATATACAATACTCGTAGCCAAATCCTTCTTTTATTTTATTACATTCATAAATTTACCATTGGTTAAAATTATCAGTATAAATTTATTAATATCCAAATACGATCATAGTCAAGTGCTTTAATTTTCCAAATTTAATTTGAATTTAAAGTATAAACACATTATATTGGATTGTTGAAACTACACTTAATCGATATCAGTTTAACTTGAAAATTATGCCATTAAACTCATAATCCCAAACCCGGAAACTTTCATGTTGATCGTAACCCGAGGAGCCGCCGCATGCGCGCTCATCCACCGGCGAAAGATCCATGCATGTGGTACCCACACGCCTGCGCAAGGTCACCGTCAACCTCTAGCGGGTCAGACCCATTTTCCTGGTTTCGTCGGCAACCCACGAGCATGACCCGGCCGTATCTTGGCCATTTCATGTCCAAATAGGGCGTTCTAATATCCCATCTACATCTACTCAATCTAAGGAATAACTCTGTGATATTCAAATGAGCAAAAACATAGTTGACTACATGTTCTAATTTCTTGAACGTTCGACGATGGTTCTCTAACTATCTAACAACCTTTCCTGAGTCTAGACTCTCATCTTCATGTATCAGAGTGATCGTAAGATCTCTAGAGAGATATTACCATGTCAGTTCCCAAGTTTCCTACCCCAAAGCGTGAAACTCAAAACAGAAACTTATGGGTTCCTTATTTTTCTCATTTTTTTCCCCTCTTTCCTTCACCACTTTGATTAGTTCTCTTCCTTTCTCCATTTATTTCTTCTCTTCTCCTCCCCATTCTCTTTTCCTTTTTTTCTCCTTGTCCTTCTTTTCCTCTCGGGTGTCTTCCCTTATGTATTTTCTTGTTTTCGGCTCCACCCCCACCGAACCTTCATACTCACACACCAACACACACTTATATATTAGCTTGAGTTGGTGGAACAGAGGGATAAAGAGGGAAAATAAAGAACCTTCTAGAAAACCCTAGATTCCTCTATAAAATTACCAAAATACCCTTATGTCCAAAATTATCAAAATGCCCCTTGTCACTTTTGACCCATATCGAACCCGTTCGATTTCCAATTTTGACATATTTCCTGTCTATATACTCTAGAGTCTGAGACCTTCGTGACAATCTTGGTAGAACTTCCAAGTCAAAAATTTCAACTTTTGATATTATTGGGGCAAAATCGTCATTTCTTTTTTAAAATTTTCTTGATTCACTTTTCTCGAACTTCCGTTTCGTTAAAACTTACCCTCCTTAAAAAAAATTGTCTTGGAAATTTTAGACAAACCGATATAGAAATCATACTTACCTTTTTTAAGTCCACATCAAATCATAACACGACAACTAATAATCAACAAACCAACCAACCAATCATTGATACTTTGGATACTAGTCTTGAAAATCAATCAATATAAGTAATCTATGAAGCTGTAACAGATATTTTCTGTGTCATATTCAGGAACAAAGATAGCTTATGAGCTAAAACTCACCAGTTCCATTACCCGACTTAACGAATTCATTAACCCAAGTACAGATCGTAACAGACAACGACACTACGCGTAGGCCAATACCTCAAAAATTATCTGAATCAAGTCTAAAAACTACACCATTCAGACAATATTAATATCCCCTAGGGACTGTACAGAGCCCAACTCGACGTCCGAGTGAAAACAAACTCAGGATACAGAGCTAAACTTGACATTTGAGTCTTCCTCACAATACTAGTCTGAGGATACAGAGCTCAGCTCGACGTCCAAGACTAACCAACCACTCAGGGATAACCTTAGGATCTACGAAGCCAAGCCTTGGACGTCCGAGTCCATTTTTCGGAATCATTGACGTATGGGAGGCCAACCTAGGTTTTGACTGTTATCATCCAGAATATGCCATATCACAACCCTCAACATCTACGGGGCCAAGCTCTAGACGTCTGAATGCTAACCTAAATCTCCTACCAAGGAAAACAGAGTTGTGCTCTAGACGTCTGGGCACCAACCATGTTCGAAGAAGGTTGTCCTGTGCATATTAGTTCACAAAAAAAGCGAATACACATTCACAACATATATCCATTCTTCGAAAGCCAAATTATCATTTCGAAATCTGGGCCTAAGCCCAAACAAAATTTTTCATAAATTCTCGTAAAATGTGCACTTAAAATCAATTTAAATTCTAAAAAAAATCATCAATAATCATTTGAAAACCAAATTTAAACAGTTGTAATAGAAAACATACAATCACCTTGACTCATATTCCAAGTCAAACCCAAATCCCAGACTGGGTTTTAGCCCAAACACCATTTATGAATTGTTTTGTAAAATATGTGTTTATAATCAATCAATCAATTCCTAAAAAAACAATTATCCAGAAAGTATTCAAAAAAATCATAATCAAACCAGCATCACATAAATCATGAAAGAAAGTGATTTAAATATTTAAATATGCAGACGTAATATTTTAATAAAATAATAGTCCACTTACTCACTCGTTTAGTATATGATTTAATAATCCAGGATCTATCTGAACCCAAGTCTGTCCTGACTCGTTTGTTTATCTTACTACCAAGCTATACCCAATACTCACATCTTAAGATAGGATATTTAATACATATGTTCTGATACCTAGTTGATAGGACTCGTTCTTAATATATTTGTATCCTTTAACCTATGAATTAGCGTAACTATTATGATTAAATAAGAAAAAATATTTTGTGAGAATTGTAATGACCCGTCCCTAATTTCGGGATTAGTTTAGTAATTAATTGAGGATTAGCGCAACTAATTGGGTATTAGTCGAGAGATTTCGGAAGAACGGCATAAAATGACCGTTTTGCCTTTAGGAATGGGTGAAAAGTTGACTTTTGACCCGGGTGGTCCAATGGACTTGAACCGATAACCGTGATGTAGAACGGGAGGTTATGAGTCCGTAGACAAGCAGCATGTCGAATTCGGACAATCGACGAGGAAGTTAAGGGTCACAGACGGTTTTGGATACTATTTATGGTGGCACATTTTACGGGGAAATATTGTCATTTGTCTTTTAGTGTGGGTCCAGATATTTTTCTGTCATGCCTAATGGATTGTCACTCATCCATTGATCCCTAAACATACATACATGCATACCACCGCCCTTCCTTCATCTTATTTGTGTTTCCCACACCCGAAACCCATAATCCAAACACCTAACCCCCCCCCCCCCCCCCCCCCCCCCCCAATCATATCCTCACATGTTCTAGACTGAGAAAGGGTGACTAAATGACTGAGAGTGAGGGAGTAAGATGGAAGGGATGGCTGAGGCACGACGAAGCTACGGTGGAGGTAAGAAACCTAAAAACCCGTTTTGGTTCAAAATTGGATTTTGAGTTTTAAAGGTTTAGGGTTGTTTCTAACTATTGGGTTATGTTTATGGGGTCTCTACGAGTATAAAGGCATCAGAAACAGGGACTAAGCACAGTGGAGCAGCTCAGGCAGGGAGCTGCAATTTCCAGCAACTGTTCATTGATTCGAACATGTATTTCTAGGCACTTTTTCATGGTTTTAACCACATAGGTCGAGTGAGGGGATCCAGACGATCATATACGAATCAACGGTTTCAAAAAAGGACCAGGGACAAGAGAGAAAAATTTGGGTCAGGATCACGGGTCTGCGGGACCCGGTTGCAGAAATCTGAGTTGACCCGGTTCAGCGAGGATGATGATGACGTGGTAGGGTGACGTCATTATTTGTCAGATGTCAGGCCACTTGGCCAATGAGAGGCTATCACGTGTCAATTGTCAGTGCCCAATCAGCCTGACATGTTAGTGACGTGAACCAAATAGATGGTGCCACGTGTCACTAACAATCAGACACGTGGACATATGCGTTCCTGACACGTGGCATTATCAGCTGGCACGTGTCAGATATCAGAACATCAGAGATGATGTCAACAGTGACGTCAGAGTTGACTACTGACGTCAGCATTGACCTTACTGATGTTAGCGTTGACTTTTTGGTCAACATTGACTTTTGCTTTGACACGCGTGTAGGGGCACACGGGCACGTATTTTAAAGTGGGACCATGATCATGTTAAAGGTTTCGACGATCCGGATTTAATAATGATGGTTTTGGGTCGATCAGAGATCGTTAGGTTGGTTAAATCGAGATTTTTCACCTCATGAAGCTTGTTCGGGACATGTTAACTTTTTCGGGAATGTTAGAGGTTCTTGATTAGGACATTTCTAGGTTGGTAGTAATCTTTGAGTGTGATTTGGATAGGTCCAGGAGTTCCAAAGATGGTGATTTAGTGTCAAGACCCGTCCCAAATCCCCCCAGGGTTAACGCGGGACGCGCTTGATCCCATTTGACACTAAGTGTCAAACAAGGGAAAATTTTGATTTTAGCCCACTCGAAGGCTTCAGATAGCACCAGGATCCAGAGGAGGAGTGTGCTGTCTTGATCTATGCTACAGCCCGTATCCGTGATTAATGTAATGGCCCGTCACGAATTCAAGGATTAGATTAGTGACTAATTGTGATTAGTGAGGTTAATCCGTGATTAGTGGGCGAAATCGAACGAACGATGCAAAATGACCATTTTTCCCCTGAGCGTGGGCAAAATATTGACTTTTCATTCAGGCGGTCAAATGGACTTTGACTAATGACTGTGACATAGTTCAGGACGTCACGAGTTCATAGACAGGTGGCACGTTGAATTCCGACATTCAAGGAAGAAGTTATGACGTTCAAAATTTAAGGGGCATTTTGGTAATTTTGATCAAATGAGGCAAATAGTTGACTTTTAGACTGGGAAGTCCGATGGCCGAGGATCGAGGACCTTTACGTAGATCGGGACGATACGAATCCACAAACAAGCGGCACGCTGAAATCAGACTTCGAACTGGGAAGTTATAGGTCCTGGAAGTTCGATTTCACTATGTACATACTTCGAGACGATGATGAGGTGGCCTATTCTGATTGGCCAGATATTTAAAGTGGGACCCATGGATGAGTGACAAGTGTCACTCATCCCATTGATCAAATCCCCTTAATTGTGGATCTAGTTAATCAAATATTATTATAATTATTATTTTATAATTAATCTTTCTAACACTAAATCCTAACCATCCATTTCAACTTAATCTCTCAATCCTCACCCTTCATTCTTCTCCCTTATCTCATCAGACATTACCTTCTTTTCTTTTCTTCATCCAAACCCGATCACCATATTATTTCATTTTCTTCTTCTTCTTTCAAAAGCCCGAAACCACACACACATCATCACCCTAGCTCATCTTCATATGTGCTTGTGTGTGAGCATGAGAGAGTGATGAAGGACTGAGAGACCGAGGATGGTGGCCCACGGCGGGGAGAGTTGACCGTGAGGTAAATATATTCAAAAATTGGAAGTTTGTTTTTAGGGTTTGACGATTGATTGTGATGACTGGGTCGTGTTTCTAGGACTCAGGGGAGTCGAGTGGTGCCGGATTTGAGGACTAGAGTAGCCGGAGTCGACGGTAGAAGCTGGTTACAGGGGGCCATCGCCATGGCCGATCCTTGAAGGTCGTCTTCGTTTGTTTTCCTATGATCGTAGTCGTGACTGACCCTGAGATATCGGGCACGATGCCCAGTGAGTCATGTGTTTGGGCACGAGACCCAGTTACTTCACGTTTATGATTTCGGGTCGGGGACCCTAATGGATTTCCAGGTTCATGACGGTTTATGGGAACCGGCATCTACCCTTGAAAGGTTTTATGATCCATGGCAGTTTATGGGGACCGGGCATGAATCCGTTGAAAGGTTTTATGGATGATTTCATTATATATATTTATGTATGTATATTCATATACCTTTCTTTACTTGTACTATCTCCTCCGGGGAGGGTTGTTGGCCTGGGTGGACCCCGAAGTAGTCACAGAGAACCGACTGAGTGGAGTCACCCCCCAGTTGGGTTGCTTACTCTCAGGAAGGCTTGGATCGTAACCTCAGGATGAGTCATTGGTCTATGGACATTGACCTTGAACCCTGAAAGACTTGGGTTGAGACCCCCGGTAGCACGCGCGTAGCTTTGGAAACCGAGACAGGATTGGTTGTGTGATTATATGTATATATGATATATGATATGTGATCTACGATATATGATGTGTGATGTATACAGGTTTTGGGTTGAGTCCCGTATGGATTTGGGCAGTGGCCTGTATGGTTGGTTCTTTATGGTTATTTCGGTTATGGCTTTGGGCTTAGTTCCCACATATGATACATTTGGTTAAATGGTTTTCAAATACATGCATGCTTTTTAGTTAAGGGTACAAATGTTCTTGATAAACTGTTTTTATAAACTCCTTGTTTTGTCTACTCACAGCTTTTAATGTTTTGACTGCCCTTCAGGTTGATAGTGGATGTGGACTGTAGCAGAGACCGAGATATCACATACCTCCTCCGGATCCTTGAGTACTCTGATTGCCAGAAAGGGCAAAGGTTGGAAATATCCCTTGTCTGACACTTCGTGTCGGACGGGAGCAGGGTCGTTCCGCATTAATCCCAGAGGGATTGGGACGAGGCCTGTCAGCGTGGTATCAGAGCATAGGATTGCTTATCAGAGCAGTGGTTTGCTCGTAGGATACTCAGGATGCTTTGATATTGTCAACTTGGTATCAGTGCAGGGTTGTCTCTATTCGATCAACTATGTAGCTCTTGGAGTATTACGCAGGTCGAGGATGTGATGTCTCAATGAGCTACAGTTCGTTATCAACCTGATAGTTAGGATGCCGGTACGATAGTTAGTAGAATGGAATTGTGTAACGTCTTGGTTCGGCATTCGATGCCGGGGTTGCCATAGTTCTGTCGAGGTTAGAAGTGTGGGATGCTACAGAAGGATAAATGTAATAGCATTTTGGAGTTGTGATCGTGTGACGATTAGTTGGGATCGTCTTTCACGATGTTGTAGGATTGATTTGACGACTGGTTGGGAGTTATGACCATCGATGGTCGGATCTTATTGAGTTGGTGGCTATGCTGCTAGGAGCAGCTGGGTTTGAGTAATCCTAGTGGAACTTATGGTAGGATTGGATTGACGTCTTTACGATGTCAAGACTGCGGAGTCAGTTAGATTGTGGATTATACTGCAGTTGGTAGCTAGCAGCTGGGTTCAGTGGAACTCTAGGTGGTGATTGTGTAACCCTACCTTAGGGTGTATGGTTCGAAAGGTTGAGTTGGCGAGTGGTTTGACTTTGACGACTTTTCGAAGTCGAGATCGACTCGGTCATGTTCGGTCTAGTCATGTCAGCTTTAGTGATGGGACTACACTCTGCAGTCGAGGTTATAGTGATCGGTTAGACCTAGTTGGTTGTCGTACTACTTTAATTGTGATGGATTGCTGGTGCAACTAAGGTCATGGACGACCTGGTAGACGACATTGGTTGAGTCGAGTTACGACGGGTTAGAGTTTGGTTGGACAGGTTACCTGGGTTGGTACTTGTTGATGGAATCCCGGAGCGGGGATACAGAGTAGTTAGTACGGGCGATTGATTCCGTTGGATGTGGAGTCTAGATCGTGATGTCTGGTGGTTAGGTCTGCACAAGTCTGTGGCATGCACTACTACCGAGAGTGGTTGTAGTTACGGTTGTTGGGAATCGGGGACGTTCAGGGAACGTTTCCTTTTCTCGTATGAGTTGTCAGGGTGACTATACCCAGAGTTGTTAGGTACGACGAAGGCAAAGTTTCTCCAATATAAGTAGAGGTTCGGTGTCATCGCTCGGTATGAGCGGAGATCCAGGGTTTTCTATTTCGCACACCATGTGGGCTGGTGCTGATACTGATACTAGTATGGATTCTCGTGTGCAGATGTGGAGGTTATTACTGACACTATTGTTAGTGCTAGTGTTGAGGATCGTGCTGATACTAGTGTTGATGTTAGTGTGTTGGTACTGGTTACTAATGCTGGTGCCGGTGATTGTGATGACGGTGAGTCGCGAATCAGGATGTGACTTCATCGCGGTTTGCATATGTTCGGTATCTGTGGTTTGGGAGTGGATCACAGATAGTGATGGACTAGATTGAATCCAGTGGTAGTTAAGACATGAGGAACGAGTATTGTCATGGGGATTGGTGACTAGTTGGTCAGAGTTGGTCAGGATTGGTCAGATATGGTGGTATGCAAAGATTTGACTGCAGATCACAGCAGGAGTCTATTGTAACTCTTCAGTCGAGTAGTACATTAGATTATGATGAATTGACATCCTTTTGGATGTACATATACGGTCGTAAATGAGAATGTGTCCGTAAATAGTCAAAAAGGGGACACGTTGGTGATGTCCGAGTATATTGGTTCTGACATAATTGGAATTTCGGAATCGCGAGAGGTTGTGATTGAGGTGACGAGAGGAGTGCGGGTTTTCCGCAATGGTAACGGGTAATTTGAAGTCATTCGAGGTGACTGATATTTCTCTTGGGTCACCAGTACTTTGATCGTGTATTGGTTGGTAAACCCGGGATTTGTCTTGGGTCATCCGGAGGAGTTGAGTATATCGAAATTAGGTGACTGAGATTTCTCATTTTCTGCTTGGTGGCAGACGATGTTGGAGTACATGGCGTGTTGAGTGTAGCAAGTTTTGGTTGCATTCACGTAGGATGAATTTTGATGTCATCGTTTTGGATCATCCTTGATTTTCCTAGGTGGAATGACAAGGATCGATACGAGGTAATCAGTGAGAACCCACAGTCTCAGCGTGCCTCGTTGTTGACTAATCTGTTTAGATGTGGGAATTGGTTGAGGAGTGATGTGACTGACGAAGAATTAGAGAGGGTGTAAGACCCTATGATCGGATATCAGGTGGATTGTTAGCTGAGTGAGTATGTATGGATCCTAGGTTGATCTGGATTTTGATGTTGAGAACTTTGGGTGTCGTGACGATCCTCAATCGTGACGTTTATGGTTGGGTGACGCAGTGATGAATCTCGATCGTGACGTCTATAGTCGGTTGATGTAGTGATGGATCTGGATCGAGATCTTGATGATCCAGATAGGTGGAGAGTTCATCGCTCTTACTTGGATATTTGAGTTGAGGATGATGGGACTAAACTTCTTTTCGAGGTAAATCCCATATGGCTTATTACTCGAGCGAGTAAGTGTCCGACGAGGTCGGATTTTGTCAGCCTTAGAGATGTGTGGATGTTGGGATTGGCTTCCCTGTGAAGTCAATCAAATGTAATGTGTAATCGATTGAGCATGTAATCGATAGGTACGGAATTGGTGCATCTCAGTAGACGGGAATGAGATTTCAGGTTTTGGAATGGATTTCTAGATGACGATTCAGGATTCGATTTTGGAACTTGAAAGTGGATTTCTGGATTTGGGTTCGGAATTGTTATTCCAAATGCTAGCTTATGGAATAATGATTTCGGATTTGGATTTGGAAATGGATAATGGGTTGGAGTGATTGGAGAGATGGACTCCAAAATTGAAACGTGATTGGCTACGACCTAGGTGGTTGTAGGTGGGTTAATGGATAGATGTGCGTACCCTGTACATTATTCGAGGTACGATACCGGGCAGACTTGTGGTGCTTGGTGACGGTATATAGGTTATACTAGTGGTACGTTGGTGAATGCACTGGTAGTTGGCTTAGTTCCGATACCATTGGATTAGTCGAGGACGTGAACCGGACGTTGGATACTGTGCATTGGGTCATAGTATTTCTGATGGGTCTAGTTGCACACAGGTCGAGTGAAATGTTGGTAAGTGTATACTCAGGTTGAGTAAATTGGTGGTCGGTGTAACCACAAGTAGGTATAGTATCAGTTTTCGACTGGCGACTATCAAGTGGTGACAGTTTGTCGGATGTTTCAACATAGATCGTTGTGTGAGGTCTGATGACTCCCAATGGGAGTAGACATTAGGATAGGTTGGTGGTTGAGAAAGGAACCGTAGAGTTGTTGTGTCGACGAAATGGTAGATTTGACAAGTGGTGTCAATTCGGAACGTATGGCTACTGTCATTCGACTTGCTCGAGGGTAGTCGATGTGACGTGAGTATTAGGGGAACGTCTGGGTGCAGACGAGTTTTGTTCTGGTTAGTTGGGGTATGAGTGTACACATATCGTGAGATCGAACTATTTCCACGAGGTGGATGTGGAATCAGGATAGTTGGAATTTCGAGAACGAAACTAATTAAGGAGGGAAGAACGGTTGGAATTAGGTCAGTTGGAATTTCGAGGACAAAATTAATTAAGGAGGGAAGGTTGTAACGACTCGTCCCGAATTCCAGGATTAGATTAGTGACTAATCGTGATTAGTAAGGTAAATCCGTGATTAGTGGGCGAAATCGGACGAACGATGCAAAATGACCGTTTTGCCCCTAGGCGTGGGCAAAATGTTGACTTTTCGTTCAGGCGGTCAAATGGACTTTGACCGATGACTGTGACGTAGTTTAGGACGTCACGAGTTTATATACAGGTGGCGCGTTCAATTCCGACATTCGAGGAAGAAGTTATGACGTTCGGAAGTTAAGGGGCATTTTGGTAATTTTGATTAAGTGAGGCAAATAGTTAACTTTTGGACTGGGAGGTCCGATGGTCGAGGGCCAAGGACTGTTACGTAGATCGGGACAATACGAATTCACAAACAGGTGGCACGTTGAAATCGGACTTCGAACAGGGTAATTATAGGTCACGGAAGTTTGATTTCACTATGCACGTACTTCGAGACAATGATGAGGTGACCCATTCTGATTGGCAAGATATTTTAAGTGGGACCCATGGATAAGTGACAAGTGTCACTCATCCCATTGGTCAAATCCCCTAAATTGTGGATCTAGTTAATTAATTATTATTATAATTATTATTTTATAATTAATCGTTCTAACACTAAATCCTAACCATCCAATTCAACTTAATCTCTCAATCCTCACCCTTCATTCTTCTCCCTTCTCTCATCAGACATTAACTTCTCTTTTCTTCATCCAAACCCGATCACCATATTATTTCATTTTCTTCTTCTTCTTTCAAAAGCCCGAAACCACACACACATCATCACCCTAGCTCATCTTCATGTGTGCTTGTGTGTGAGCGTGAGAGAGTGATGAAGGACTGAGAGACCGAGGATGGTGGCCCACGGTGGTGGCCACGGCGGGGAGAGTCAACCGTGAGGTAAAAATATTCAAAAATTGGAAGTTTTTTTTAGGGTTTGACGATCGATTGTGATGACTGGGTCGTGTTTCTAGGAATCAGGGGAGTCGAGTGGTGCCGGATTCGAGGACTAGAGTGGCTGGAGTCGACGACAGAAGCTGGTTGCAGGGGGTCGTCGCCATGGCCGATCCTTGAAGGTCCGCTTCGGTTGTTTTCCTATGTTTTTAATAGCTAAAAAGATAAGAAATAGGATTAGGGAGATATTAGGATTAAAATGGAACAAAATGGGATGAAAATAGTTGAGTTTGGGCCTTGAACCGGTCCAAACCGGTTTGGCCGGTTCAATTGCAGGTGAACCCGGTTCGGCTATTTGGGAAGATAATGAACAGTGCACGCGTGATCTCACACACAGCACCTTCCCTGGGCGAGTGGGGGCTTGTGTCCAATCTTTTGGAATGTTTCCAACACGTGAAATCTTCTATTCGATGTAACGAACGTTTTGGGGCTGATTTCGTGTCGATCGGACACCGTTTCGATAATGTTCGGGGCATCGGAAGGTTTCGGATCGGGATTTAAAATAGTTAAAAATTCTGTAAAATTAAGGGGGCTTTAGTGGGAGGTTAATTAAGTAGTTAGTAACCTTCTATTACGATTTGGACAGGTTTGGGAATCCCGGTGATAGTGATTGGCTCGGGAGAGCCGTATGGCACGCTTATTGAGGCGACAGCTCAGACGGTCTGTGAGTGGACCTTGTTTTCTAAATTATTGCATGCATAAATATTTATTATATGTTTTAAATACTTGTTTGTGATTCCATGAGTGCATTTGGATGTATGGTCACGTATTGGCACGTATTTCGAGGTTACGACCCTATACGGTGCCAATACGAGTTTGTATGTCTTTATTAGTCTAAATGAAATGGATTTGGATTTCCAAAATCGTGGTCGCGACGAGTGCTATGTGCACGGCGACAGACGATACGAAGCTCACCTTCGGATTAGGATGTGTTCCTTCCGGAGAGGTCACGATGCACGATCTGTGGTCAGGTAGGCAATGGAGGCTCGACTTCGGAGTGCTGATGGTTTAGGATATCGATCGGTGATGAGTGCACCATAATCTAGTGGTGGTCACGTCGGTTGATTCGTTCACGGCGACATACCAGGATTGAGGGCGGTCCTGGATGGAAAGTTGCACTCATCACTATGATCGGAGTCGTGACTGACCTTGAGATATCGAGCACGATGCCCAGTGAGTCATGTGTTCAGGCACGAGACCCAGTTACTTCACGTGCATGATTTCGGGTCAGGGACCCTAATGGATTTCCAGGTTCATGACGGTTTATGGGAACCGGCATGAATCCTTGAAAGGTTTTATGATCCATGACGGTTTATGAGGACCGGGTATGAATCCGTTGAAAGGTTTTATGGATGATTTCGTTATATATATATATATATATATATGTATATTCATATACCTTCCTTTACTTGTACTATCTCCTCCGGGGAGGGTCGTTGACCTGGGTGGACCCCGGAGTAGTCAAGGAGCACCGACTGAGTGGAGTCGCCCCCCAGTTGGGTTCCTTACTCTCAGGAAGGCTTGGATCGTAACCTCAGGACGGGTCATTGGTCTTTGGACATTGACCTTGAACCCTGAAAGACTTGGGTTGAGACCCCGGGTAGCACACGCGTATCTTTGGAAACCGTGACAGGATTGGTTGTGTGATTATATGTATATATGATATATGATATGTGATCTAGGATATATGATGTGTGTTGTATACAGGTTTTGGGCTGAGTCCCGTATGGATTTGGGCAGTGGCCCGTATGGTTGGTTCTTTATGGTTCTTTCGGTTATGGCTTTGGGCTTAGTTGCCACATATGATTCATTTGGTTAAATGGTTTTCGAATGCCTGCATGCTTTTTAGTGAAGGGTACAAATGTTCTTGATAAACTGTTTTTATAAACTCCTTGTTTTGTCCACTCACAGCTTTTAATGTTTTGAATGCCCTTCAGGTTGACAGCGGATGTGAACTGTAGAAGAGATCGAGATATCACATATCTCCTCCGGATCCTGGCGTACTCTGATAGCCCGAGAGGGCAAAGGTTGGAAATATCCCTTTTCTGACACTTCGTGTCAGACGGGAGCAGGGTCGTCCCGCATTAATCCTAGGGGGATTAGGATGGGTCCTATTAATTAACCTGAAGGGCATTCAAAACATTAAAAGCTGTAAGTGGACAAAACAAGGAATTTATAAAAACATTTTCACAAAAGACATTTATGCCCTTCACAAAAAGCAAGCATGCATTCGAAAACCATTTCTCAAAATATTCATTAGGGCCTTGGCCAAAAATCTTAAATGAAAACACTCATACGGCCCCCACTGCCCAAATCCATGTAGGACTCAGCCCAAAACTAGTATATATCATATACCATATAACCAATTTGGTCACGGTTTCTAAAGCTACTCGCGTGCTATCCGGGGTCTCAAATCCCAAGTCTCCCCAGGGTCCACCCAGGTCAATGTCCGCAGATCAATGACCCTCCCTGGGGGTTATAATCCATAAGCCCTTCTGAGAGTAAGGTACCCAATGGGGGCGACTCCACTCAGTTAGTGCTCCGTGACTACTCCGGGGTCCACCCAGGCCAACGACCCTCCTTGGAGGAGACAATCCATAGTAAATGATGGTATATGAAAATCCATTTCGAAATCATTCTTAAAACCTTTCAAAGGATTCATGCCGGGTCCCCATGAACCGTCATGAACCCATAAATCCATTTAGGATCTCCGACCCGAAATCATAATGGTAAACCAACTAGGCCTCGAGCCGAACTCATGACTCAACTGGTCATTGAACCTGATATCTCAAGGTCAATCACGATTCCAATCATAGTGCTGCGTGTAACCATCCATCCAGGACTGCTCTCAATCTTGGTATGTCATTATGAACATATCAACCGACGTGACCACCTCTAGATCATGGTGCACACATCACCGATCGATCTCCTAAATCGTCAGCACTCTGAAGTCAAACCTCCGGTGGCTGCTCGATAACGGAACGTGCATCGTGACCTCTCTGGAAGGAACACATCCCAGTTCGGAGGCGAGCGTCGTATCGTCCGTCGCCGTACACATAGCATTTACCACGACCACGACTCAGACCGGTTGGTCATCAATAGGGCCATATGCCGGAGAAAAACCCAAATGGGTCTCATGCCCGAGTTTACCTTTTCATAGCCATTTCATTCAAACTGAAACCACAAACACGTATAACCACCGTATAAAATCGAAAATCTCGAAATACGTGCAAATACATAAACACACACAAATTCACTTATGACATCACAAAATATGTTTATAAACACATATAAAACATTTATGCATGCATCAATATAGAAAACAAGGTCCACGCACAGATCGTCCAAAGTTGTGCCTCGATACGCGTGCGATATGCCCACCCTTCCCGGGCCAATCATCGTCTCCGGGGCTCCCAAACCTGTCCAAATCACTTTAGAGGGTTACTAACTACTTAAATAACCCCTCATTAAAGCCCCCTAATTTTCTTGAATTTTAAGCTATTTTTAAAGTCGATCATAAACCTTCGAACATCCCGAACTATATCGAAACAATGTTCGATCGACTCGAAACTAGTCCCAAAACGTTCGTTACATCGAATAGATGATTTCATATGTTGGCAGTACCCACAAAAGATGGCCCACGCGCTGCAAAAATGGCCCTGCGCATGGGCTTCACACGCCGAGAACAGTGTCATCTTTCTTGCGATTGAACCGGCCCGAACCGATTTTTGCAATTTCGGTCTATCAGGACCGGCGTGACCGGTCCAAGCCCATATCTTCCTTATTTTTCTTCCATTTTCGTCCAATCCAATCCTAATCTATTTGTCTCAACATTTCCTATCATTCTACCATTTCAAAACCAATAAAACGGGCCTAGAACATACCTGTTTGGATCGAACTCCACGACCCTGCTTTTCCGCCGTCTACCTGGGCTGCTCAGCTAGTCTCAGCCACTGCTTTCGATCCTAATTAGTTCCTAGGATCACAAGAAAGTCACCCCAATCCTTAGAACCAATCGAAAACCCCTAAAACTCGTATTCAAATTTCAAACCCAAACCTTACCGTTTTTGGTTCCTCCGGCCGCCGTCCACGATCGTCCCCGATCCGGCCACCATCTTCATTGTCTCATTCCATGCTCTCTCTTTCATTCACTTTCCAAACACAGAGGGTGAGGTTTGGGGAAGTGGTATGTGTGGGTTTGTACGAAATGGGGAAGGTTTCGGGTTTGGTTTGGACAAACACAGACAATGGGGATGCATGTATGGGAAATGGTGGGCAATGGATGAGTGACACTTGTCACTCATCAATTGGGCCATTTCAAAATATCTGGGCCCCACTCTGGACAAAAGTCCACTTTTGCCTCGTAAAATGTACCACTATGAACAGTACCTCAGAACTTCCTTAAACTGTAACTTTCTCGTCGAATGTCCGATTTCGGCGTGCCGCCTGTTTACGGACTCGTATCGACCCGATCTACGTAACGCTCCTCGACCCTCGGCCATCGGTCCTCTCGGGTTAAAAGTCAACTTTTTAGCCTCGTTCAGGGATAAAATCGTAATTTCGCCCGAAACATTTGTTAATCCTCGACTAATCCCCGATTAGCCTTGCTAATCCATAATTAAGTCTTAATTAAGCCTTAAGATCAAGCACGGGTCGTTACATTTAGTCTCAAAGAGGCTTATGGCATGCGTATCGAGGTGGAAGCTAGGACAGTTTGTGAGTGGACATTTGCTTTCAAAAATCTGATACATGCATAATTGTTTTATATGTTTTCTATATGTGATTTCTATAATTATGATTGCGGTATTTATGATTTACTTTTTTGCACGTATTGTGAGGTTTATGATTTTATACTATATTTATACGTGTTGTGTTTCAATAATGGTTTAATGGAAAGGTTTCGAATTCGGAAATACGGAATCGAGCATGAGACCCATTTGATTTGGAAACTATCGAACTTGGAGTCCATTTGATTTAATGAGATATCGGGCTAGAGGCCCATTTGGTTTACATGATCGGGCTAGAGGCCCAGTTGATTATGAGATCGGACATGAGTCCCAATTGTGGTTTATAAATATGATTTCGGATTTGGAGACCCTAAATGGATTTGGATTTGAGAAATTTGATTTACGAATTATGATGGTTTATGGAAATTTCGGGCATAGCCCCTTTGAAAGGTTTTGACATGATTTTATAAATATGTTTTCCATATACCATCCTTATATGAGGATATATGGACAGTCTCTTCAGATGTCTGGGACACTGGGGATGTCACGGTGCATTGCCCTGCAAGGGGTCATTGCACGGAGCGACCAGATCGTATAGTGACTCAGAAGTAGGATTGCTATGATTAGACGTCTGAGCCGTCAGATATTCGGGATGTCAGATATAAACCCGGAGAGACTCTGGACAGGACGCGTTGCTTAGACCGTGATATGCCGTTTGTGACGTCAAGCGTCTGGGACACTAGGCATTTGGGATGCCGAGGATGGGTATTTGGTAAACATGAATTATTGGATTTATGAAACGGTATTTCTGTGTTTATGGATTTGGACAGTGGCCCACATGATTTGGATTTACGGTTTTGGGCTGAGTTCCCATCCTTGGTGATTTTATGGTTTTGGGCTAAGGCCCTAATGGTTTGAGAAAGGAAATGGCTTTGGTTTTCTAAACAGTTTTTTATTATATTTGAATTAACTGGTTTTCGTATACATGCATAGCTTTTAAGTGAAGGGCATAAATGTCTTCTTTTATGAAATGAGTTTTAATAAATTATTTATTTTCGTCTACTCAAAGCTTTTATGGTTTCTAATGCCCTTCAGGTTGATCGCGGTGGAGGCTATAGTGGTGACTGAGACATCATACTCTGCCACTGATCTGGGCGCACTCTGGACGCCCGAATGGGCCGTTGGTTCAGGTTATCCCTTGTATGGCCTTCGTGTCGTACGTTTGTTAGGCGGGAGCATGGCACATCCCGCGTAATTCTGGGGGGATTGGGATGGGCCATGTCAGGTGGTATTAGATCGAGGTTTATCAGTTGGGAACCAGAGTATTGGCTCATTCGTGCTATGGATGTTATGTCTCTACGTGGATCAGCCCGTCATCAACCTGAAAGTTAGGGTAAGAGTACGAGAGTGACAGGACCCGTCCCAACTGGACGTCAAAACCCGTGCCCGGTCCTGCTCCCGTCTGACAAGTCAACTAAAGGTCCGACACTCCCCTTCAGTGCTTGCCAGACAAGGGATGTTTGCGCGGATTTCTGCTGCTGTCACTGCCTCACGATCAGTCCCGAACGTCGTACCACGGCCTGGAGGGTCATAAAACAGAAAAGGTGTGAGTGGACAAAAATGACCTCTGATAAAAACATTTATCAAAATACAATCTTACCCTCCAGTTTTCACAAACTTGCATGCATATCGTAAAACATGAGTGACCGATAAAATCAAAACATATTTTCCCATGGTCCATAAAACTCATGATCACCAATTCAGTTCATGTTATAAAACAACAAATCCCGGCTCTCAGGCCAAAACATGTGAAAACATAATCACCTGGCCACAAGGACCAAAAACCCGTACTCAATACCAGTACATCATCACAATCAATACCAATCAGCATTACTTACCAGTGCACAATAAATATATCAATCCAATCAATCCGCACTACTCACGAGTGCATAAAATATCACCAACCACATCTGCACTACTCACAGGTGCACAATCAATCAAACTGCACTACTCACAAGTGCTGCACTACGCGTAGGCCAATATCCAGTCACTCTCTCGGGAATAAACACCTCTGGGCTCAACCTCCTCGGGCTCAGTCACCTCTGGGCGAACACATCCCCAGGATCAGACACCTCCGAGTGGTACATCCAGGCTCAGTATCATCCGAGAAGCTGACTACCATAGGATCAACTCCCGATCCTACAATCACATCCCCCAAGCTCCGATCGTCTGGGTAATCCCCCCAAGCACCGACCGTCTGGGAATATCACAATCACAATGAAAACCATCCCGGGAATTACATCCCAAAACATTTCAATCAAATCTTGACTTCATACCAAGTCAAGATCATTCTCAACTGGGTCTCAAGCCCAAAATACCCTTTACACATAAACCGTTAAAATTACATTTAAATCAACAGAATAATCCGAAAATCATCATTGACTCACCAACCAAGTCAAAACATCATTTTAGAAATCATTTAAACTCCGGGCCTAGCCCAAAACATCATCTGCACATTCCTCGTAAAACGTGCCCGAAAGACTGATTAAAATAATCATAAAATCCCAATAAATCATTAATTTCACAATTTCACCAATAACTCCAATTCCGAGTCAAAATCACTATTCACTTGGGTTCTCATGCCCAAAATAACATTATCACGCAAATCCATGCGTTGCAACCTCCGTTGCCATTTTCACGTAAATCCACGAAATTGACCCTCGACTCATTCCCGAGTCACCACATCATTTTTCAATCCATGACTCAATAATCCGAGTCCAAACATTATTTTCAATCAATTTCAATCCCGGACTCATAAACCAAGTTCAAACATCATTTTTACCATATTTCGTAATTTCTCGAAAATCGCTCAAAATAATAATATAATAATCATAAAACCGAGAAATTACCGGATTGAAACACAAATCATGCCCAAGCATATAAAATCATATAATAAGGCATTAGAAATCATATATGCATGCATCACGGTTAGAAAACAAAGTCCACTCACACACACCGTCCAAAACGGTCCGTTTCCGAGCTGCACGTTTTTCCGTAAAATCTGGAAATCACAACTCCTGTCCAAAATCATTATAGAGGGTTACTAACATCTCAAAATACTTCATATAATTTTCCCCAATTTTTCCGAAATTTAAATACGTATTTTTATCGTAATACAAAACTTCGGATACGCGGAACATTAACGAAACAATATCCGATTTCATCGAAATCAACGTCAAAATGTTCGTTACACTGAGAGGATCAAAAGTCATGTTGACCTCACCTTGAGACTAGGCCGGACGCGCCCCCACGCGCCGCCGTGAGTGGCTGCGCGTGAAACCCACGCGCCAGCTACAGTGCTGTCTCCCTCACCCGTTTGCCTGGTAAACGGGTCGTTTAACCCGCGATCAGACCCGGTTTCAATCCTATCAATTCGGCACTGAATTCATCAATTGAGCATTCAAACAGCTTCGAATTAAGTTCAATTTAAGATCTGTGGACACAATTACAATCGAA
Organism: Prinsepia uniflora; assembly: GCA_032719365.1. NCBI lineage: Eukaryota > Viridiplantae > Streptophyta > Magnoliopsida > Rosales > Rosaceae > Prinsepia > Prinsepia uniflora. Next base: position 53,447,579 of record CM064872.1, on the reverse strand, counting down.
CTTACCTCAAACCTCATGATCACAGTTGATCATTCGAAGAACACCCCGCACACTGTTCATCCTCAGAACTCCCTCAATTTCAATCGATTTCTCTCAATTGATGCAACCAGAAGCTTCAGTGGATTCAGGTAAACTCTTTCCCCATCTCAATTGCATCAATTCATGGCTCAAACGCCACGACTCAAACTCGATTCTTCGTCACTGTGCAACTATGGAGTTCAGTCAATTTCAATCAGTTTCTTCCAATTGATGCATCCAGAACCATCGTGGGATCCTCAGGAACACAATCCTCACATCAATTACACCGTTTGATCGCTCCAAGATCACGACATAGCCTCGATTTCTCTCACTGTTACCAAACCCGTTCAGAGCCAAATGAGCCTCAATTCAACTCGTTTTTGATTTGAAACAACTCGTCTCAACCTCAGGAAGCTGAATGTGAGCTTCAATTTGATCCTCACGACCCCTCACTCGACATTTGAATTTCCCCCCAATTTTCTAAATTTTCGATTTTGATTTCATCCTCCCTCACTCTGTCCCGTGTGTTTCTCTCAATTAATACAATCTTCAAGTCTCACAATTCCCTCAATTCTGCCACAAGAAGGCAGCCAAGTCCCCCAGCTCACACACTCAATTGATGTAGTTCACGGTATAAGGAAATATGGAGGAAAAGGAAGAGAAAATGGAGGACAAGGATGATTAGGGATGATGATGATGTTGTAATGATGGTGTTGGGAGGGAAACATGGAGCTGGAATCAAGGGATGGGTGACACTTGTCACTCATCCGGATGTGCACAGTCACCGGGTACTGTTCATATTAAACTATTATTTTATTCCCGGTTCGTTCGGTTAATCGAGCCCGATTCCGTGACCATAACTTCGTCGTCGAATCTCCGATTTCGGCATGCCGCCTGTCGTTGGATTCGTATCGACGAGACCTACGTAACGGTCCTTGGCCCTCGTCCGTTGGACTTCCCGGCCAAAAAGTCAACATTTGGCCCCTACTATGCCAAATTACCAAAATGCCCCTCATCTTCCGATCATCATAACTTTCACTACGAATGTCGGAATCGAACGTGCCACCTGTCCATGAACTCGTGACGTTCCGAACTACGTCACAGGCATCGGTCAAAGTCCGTTTGACCGCCCGAACTAAAAGTCAACATTTTGCCCACGCCAGGGGCAAAACGGTCATTTTGTACGTTTCGTCCGATTTCACTCAACTAATCCCCGATTAGTCATTCTAAATCATGATTACCTAATATTCAATCCCGATATTCGGGACGGGTCATTACAACCTTCCCTCCTTAAAGAATTTCGTCCCCGAAATTCCAACTATCCGTATTCCACAACCACTTCGTGGAAAACAAGTGGCCACACATCACGTGTACACATGTACACCCACTAGCCAACACAGAATTCGTCTGCACAGAGACGTCACATCACAGATGCACGTCGTACTGACTACACTCGACCATCCCGAGCGAAAATTAATCACCAGAAATTGGCAATGTCGTCACTAAGCTGACTCCTTCAGCCTGACGGCCCCACGTAGTCACTAATGTGCCCTGACATCCGCTCTCATAGAGAGTCACCAAAACTCACCTGCCAGTCCATGCTGACACCACAAGCCAAACTGTCACCACCAAGCTTTACCACCCTAGTAAAGCGCCAATCAGTAACAAATTAGTGACAACACATCATACTACAACGTCCGTCAATGTAGCATATGATCATCAACATGATCTCCCCTCGCAGGGCAAACTCAATCCGGCGAAAAATACCTACAGCAGTTACCACAATTGTCACCCCCTCAGCGATCCCAGATGCTGGTAAGGTCACGACAAGGTAACATCTCGCCGCAAAGCAACTTGCGGTCACACCAACCACCAACTCACTCATCCTGAGTATACGCATACCGTCATCACACTCAAACCGACGGTGTAACTGGAACACATTGAACACCAGCCTAGCAGTGATCACACAACTCAACACTAGAGTTATTCTAGCCAACCATGGCTAAGAGCACCTGCTCAAACAATCACTGAAATCATCAGAATCACTCTGCCCAGTGCATCGTGTTCAATGTCCAATTCACATTCACAACCCATCCAATGGTATCAGGATTAAGCCGACTACTAACACGTTCACCAACGTACTACTGGTATAACCCGTATACCGTCACCCGACACCACAAGTCTGCAAGGTATCGCACCCCAAACCATAAACAAGGTACATACATCTATCCATTGACAAGACTACAACCACCAAGGTCATAGCCAAACACGTTCCAATAATGGAGTCCATTTGCTCAAACCAGCAAGAGAAAAATCGAAACTCCACCCATCAACTAGTTCCAATTCCAAATCCGAATCCGCAATTTCGTAAGAAATCCCGAATCCGAACCCACACATCACATTTTTAATTCATGTCCAAATCCGAATCCGAAATCATTATTCCGTAAGCTAGCATTTGAAATAATCATTCCGCACCCAAATCCAGTATTCCACTTTCAAGTTCTAAAATCGAATCCTGAATCGTCACCCAGAAATTCGATTCCAAAACCCGAAATCTCGTTCACGTCCACTCGGACTCACCAAAACCGGACCTATCGGTTACCCATTCATTATACTCGGTTGACTTCATAAGGAAGCCAATCCAACAACCACACGGTTAAGGTTGACAATATCCGACCACTTCGGAACCTACTCACTCGTGTAATATACCACAAAGGGCTCCACTTCGAAAAGAATTTCGGTCCCGTCATTACGACTCACATACCGGAGTAAGAGTGACAAACTCTCTACCCAACTGGATCATCAGGATCACGGTCCAGATCCATCACTACGTCAGCTGGCCATGAACATTACGATCCTAGATCGTCACAATGCCCAATGTCCATGACATCACAAACCCGATCCACCTAGGGAAAACCAAGGATGATCCCAAAACGATAACACCAATATTCATCCCCAGGTCAAGTTTATTCTGGGCCCAACACGCCCATCTACAAACCAGACTGTTAACAAAAACAACCATCCGGACCCATAGTAGTCTGACACACCCAAAACACCTGATACAATATTCCAACACAAATGGACAAGACAAACCATTTACAAGGTATCACGAAAACATGTATCAATACAATTATTCTGACCTACGGTCAAGTCGATCGGGGCAGTTCCTTCGCAAATGTCCAAGTTTCCTACAAAAGTGACAAGTGGCAGTGCTGAGGCGACTTGCCCCACCACGCCGCTTACTTGTCGACTGGGTTGAAGTTCCACCCGAATGAACGCCTACCGAGGATTGCGACACAAGAGTATGAAGGCTAACTCGCTTCGTTGTTTCCTGACTCATCTGTTCAGTATCCTGACGCTCTCGGCGTCGTCCAGAGCCCAAAGATTGTTCTGGCACAGGTACAATAGTAGCCTCCACTCGGATAGCAGCATCCGATAATTCCCTCAGGGTAGAATACGAGCCAATAGTTACAGCACCTCGTAACTCATTCCTCAATCCCTGCTCAAACCTTCGACACTTATCCTCCTCTGTAGCCACATACAGAGGAGCGAAACTAGATAAGTGCAAAAATTGCTGTTCATAATCGACCACTGACCGATTCCCTTGCTGCAATTGGAGAAACTCAACCTCCTTAGCGTTCCGAAATGAGCGAGGATAAAACTGATCCAAAAATCGCTCTCGGAATGCATCCCATGCCAAGGTACGGGCATCCCAGCCAGTCAACTGTAAACTATGCCACCACCTGTAAGCATAGCCATCCAAGAGAAAAGTGGCTAAGGGTACCATGTCCTCCAGGGGACATATCATAACCTCAAAAATCCTTTCCAATCGTGTAAGCCAATCTTCGGCACCATCCGGTCCCGAATCACCACGAAACACAGTGGCTCCCAACCGTCGAGCTCGCTCAATATCTGGGCCTTTACTAACACTACTCTCGCCCCTCCCATCTTTAGACCGTGTACGGGACGCACGACTCGGAGGCATGACATATCAACAGAAATCAAGAACCAAATGCTCTGATACCAATTTGACAGGACCCGTCCCAACTGGACGTCAAAACCCGTGCCCGGTCCTGCTCCCGTCTGACAAGTCAACTAAAGGTCCGAAACTCCCCTTCAGTGCTTGCCAGACAAGGGATGTTTGCGCGGATTTCTGCTGCTGTCACTGCCTCACGATCAGTCCCGAACGTCGTACCACGGCCTGGAGGGTCATAAAACAGAAAAGGTGTGAGTGGACAAAAATGACCTCTGATAAAAACATTTATCAAAATACAATCTTACCCTCCAGTTTTCACAAACTTGCATGCATATCGTAAAACATGAGTGACCGATAAAATCAAAACATATTTTCCCATGGTCCATAAAACTCATGATCACCAATTCAGTTCATGTTATAAAACAACAAATCCCGGCTCTCAGGCCAAAACATGTGAAAACATAATCACCTGGCCACAAGGACCAAAAACCCGTACTCAATACCAGTACATCATCACAATCAATACCAATCAGCATTACTTACCAGTGCACAATAAATATATCAATCCAATCAATCCGCACTACTCACGAGTGCATAAAATATCACCAACCACATCTGCACTACTCACAGGTGCACAATCAATCAAACTGCACTACTCACAAGTGCTGCACTACGCGTAGGCCAATATCCAGTCACTCTCTCGGGAATAAACACCTCTGGGCTCAACCTCCTCGGGCTCAGTCACCTCTGGGCGAACACATCCCCAGGATCAGACACCTCCGAGTGGTACATCCAGGCTCAGTATCATCCGAGAAGCTGACTACCATAGGATCAACTCCCGATCCTACAATCACATCCCCCAAGCTCCGATCGTCTGGGTAATCCCCCCAAGCACCGACCGTCTGGGAATATCACAATCACAATGAAAACCATCCCGGGAATTACATCCCAAAACATTTCAATCAAATCTTGACTTCATACCAAGTCAAGATCATTCTCAACTGGGTCTCAAGCCCAAAATACCCTTTACACATAAACCGTTAAAATTACATTTAAATCAACAGAATAATCCGAAAATCATCATTGACTCACCAACCAAGTCAAAACATCATTTTAGAAATCATTTAAACTCCGGGCCTAGCCCAAAACATCATCTGCACATTCCTCGTAAAACGTGCCCGAAAGACTGATTAAAATAATCATAAAATCCCAATAAATCATTAATTTCACAATTTCACCAATAACTCCAATTCCGAGTCAAAATCACTATTCACTTGGGTTCTCATGCCCAAAATAACATTATCACGCAAATCCATGCGTTGCAACCTCCGTTGCCATTTTCACGTAAATCCACGAAATTGACCCTCGACTCATTCCCGAGTCACCACATCATTTTTCAATCCATGACTCAATAATCCGAGTCCAAACATTATTTTCAATCAATTTCAATCCCGGACTCATAAACCAAGTTCAAACATCATTTTTACCATATTTCGTAATTTCTCGAAAATCGCTCAAAATAATAATATAATAATCATAAAACCGAGAAATTACCGGATTGAAACACAAATCATGCCCAAGCATATAAAATCATATAATAAGGCATTAGAAATCATATATGCATGCATCACGGTTAGAAAACAAAGTCCACTCACACACACCGTCCAAAACGGTCCGTTTCCGAGCTGCACGTTTTTCCGTAAAATCTGGAAATCACAACTCCTGTCCAAAATCATTATAGAGGGTTACTAACATCTCAAAATACTTCATATAATTTTCCCCAATTTTTCCGAAATTTAAATACGTATTTTTATCGTAATACAAAACTTCGGATACGCGGAACATTAACGAAACAATATCCGATTTCATCGAAATCAACGTCAAAATGTTCGTTACACTGAGAGGATCAAAAGTCATGTTGACCTCACCTTGAGACTAGGCCGGACGCGCCCCCACGCGCCGCCGTGAGTGGCTGCGCGTGAAACCCACGCGCCAGCTACAGTGCTGTCTCCCTCACCCGTTTGCCTGGTAAACGGGTCGTTTAACCCGCGATCAGACCCGGTTTCAATCCTATCAATTCGGCACTGAATTCATCAATTGAGCATTCAAACAGCTTCGAATTAAGTTCAATTTAAGATCTGTGGACACAATTACAATCGAACTTACCTCAAACCTCATGATCACAGTTGATCATTCGAAGAACACCCCGCACACTGTTCATCCTCAGAACTCCCTCAATTTCAATCGATTTCTCTCAATTGATGCAACCAGAAGCTTCAGTGGATTCAGGTAAACTCTTTCCCCATCTCAATTGCATCAATTCATGGCTCAAACGCCACGACTCAAACTCGATTCTTCGTCACTGTGCAACTATGGAGTTCAGTCAATTTCAATCAGTTTCTTCCAATTGATGGATCCAGAAGCATCGTGGGATCCTCAGGAACACAATCCCCACATCAATTACACCGTTTGATCGCTCCAAGATCATGACATAGCCTCGATTTCTCTCACTGTTACCAAACCCGTTCAGAGCCAAATGAGCCTCAATTCAACTCGTTTTTGATTTGAAACAACTCGTCTCAACCTCAGGAAGCTGAATGTGAGCTTCAATTTGATCCTCACGACCCCTCACTCGACATTTGAATTTCCCCCCAATTTTCTAAATTTTCGATTTTGATTTCATCCTCCCTCACTCTGTCCCGTGTGTTTCTCTCAATTAATACAATCTTCAAGTCTCACAATTCCCTCAATTCTGCCACAAGAAGGCAGCCAAGTCCCCCAGCTCACACACTCAATTGATGTAGTTCACGGTATAAGGAAATATGGAGGAAAAGGAAGAGAAAATGGAGGACAAGGATGATTAGGGATGATGATGATGTTGTAATGATGGTGTTGGGAGGGAAACATGGAGCTGGAATCAAGGGATGGGTGACACTTGTCACTCATCCGGATGTGCACAGTCACCGGGTACTGTTCATATTAAACTATTATTTTATTCCCGGTTCGTTCGGTTAATCGAGCCCGATTCCGTGACCATAACTTCGTCGTCGAATCTCCGATTTCGGCATGCCGCCTGTCGTTGGATTCGTATCGACGAGACCTACGTAACGGTCCTTGGCCCTCGTCCGTTGGACTTCCCGGCCAAAAAGTCAACATTTGGCCCCTACTATGCCAAATTACCAAAATGCCCCTCATCTTCCGATCATCATAACTTTCACTACGAATGTCGGAATCGAACGTGCCACCTGTCCATGAACTCGTGACGTTCCGAACTACGTCACAGGCATCGGTCAAAGTCCGTTTGACCGCCCGAACTAAAAGTCAACATTTTGCCCACGCTAGGGGCAAAACGGTCATTTTGCACGTTTCGTCCGATTTCACTCAACTAATCCCCGATTAGTCATTCTAAATCATGATTACCTAATATTCAATCCCGATATTCGGGACGGGTCATTACAAAGAGTTAGTGGAAATGAATAAAGGATGGATTGCGATTACCCGATAGGCCGTGAATCGGTGTAATGGACCCTATGGAGGGCTGGATATGATAACTTGTTTGAGTAATGACCAAGGGATGGTCTAGGAATTAGAGTCAGCGAGTAGGGTTGGATATAACAGATGATCGGTCGGATACTAGGGTTGTCTACAACGACATTGCAGAGTTGAGACCATTGGTCATGGCAGGTTGGTTATACTGCGGGTAGTAGCCGAAGTCGAGATATTCGGTTGCGTCATGTCTGGATAGTAGTGTTGTAGGTTGTAGTCGGGTGCGTGATGACCCTAGTCGAGTCGAGTTGAGACTGTTGAGAATTGGATGAGACATTCGAACAGTGACTTGGGAAATCTAGTGGTGGTCTACCTTAGAGATATCAGGATGGAACGTTTTCTCCTAGTGTGGTCCTGTCAGAGTAACAAAATCTCGTCGGATTGGTGTGGTGATGAGCTACTGAGTAGGGATGAATTGAATTCTGGATGGATGTCGTTTGGCATGGGATGCCACGGTATAGATGTTGTGTGGCATGGTAGGCCATGATTGTAGCATTTCGTGGTTGAGTAATGCTTAACACTATGTAGGGCCAAGCTTCTTGTGAGCCCGATGTCTGGAGACCGTAATGTGCGAGAGGACGGGATCCTTAGATCGTGGTTACTGGTTGGTTGAGTACTAGTTGCCCCCACATGATGACTTTTCAGAGTCTAGAGCGGTAGATCGGTTAGGATAGACGTGTTATAGTGAGCATTTGGGTTCTCGATAACCCTAGTTTGAGATTGAGTGGACAATTTGCTAAGAGTGTGGTACTTGTGGACCTATCAGGGATATTACGTGTTGAGCAACTGATACCTGCGGTGAGTTTCTCACATGGGTGTGAGTCTTGATAGTGGAGCGTTTCTAGGATTGGTCTGCACGCGGTTATAGCAGACGCTACTATCGATAGACGTGGACGAATCCTATCAAGTTGGATAGGCTCATGTTACAGAGTCGACTGAGACGATGGAGATTCTCCAGTGGTGACGATGATACGAAGGTGTGTGACTGTCGTTCAGTACAAGCAGAGATTTCTGGATTTGACTCGATTACCACTGAGTGCGATCATAAAAGGAGATGTCGAGCTTTGGGTGTTGGCGAGTGTGTCGCACTACCTCAGTGGAGGTGACTGATATGAGTGGGAGATGCCAAGGATGAGTTGAATGGAATCCAATAGTGAGCGGATGGTTCCGAAAGACATTGAGTGCGTCTAAGTGATGTAGTGACAATAAGGGCTTGGCTTGCGACTATTATGGTGGACGTGCCCCAGATGAGCAAACAGGTGGGTTTGGTGGACGCTAAGCGGGACGAAGAGGATTCCGATTGGCTCAGTACAAGGCATAGGGTATACATGGTTCAATGAACAGTTCCCTAGTGGATGCAAGATTTGAGGCACAGGTGTGTGCTCAGGAGGTGAACCCATAAAGGTTGAAATGTGAGAATTAGGTAGTCGTCTTGTTCTACCTTTTGGATGGGCATAAAACTGTATAAATGTACATGCGAGTTAAATATTAAGGTTAGATTGTTTACGGACACGTGGATGGATGTTCGAATGAGTTGATGACTTGAGAGTCTAGTGGGAATTGGTTTTGGTCGACTGCAGGTGACCATACCTCCTAAGCATCATATAAGCTTGTTTGAGGAGAAATTTAAACGTGAGAAATAGATTCAACAGATATTATTAGTTGGTGAAGGAGACTTCTCATTTTTTTCCTTTTAGTAGGCGATACTTGGTGTTTACGCTTCCGCAGGATGACTTAGGATGAATTTTGATGTCATCGGTTGGGATCATCCTTGAATTTCCCTATATGGGAAGATGAGGAGCGATGTGGCAGTTAACGGGTTCAAAGAGGGTGTGAGACCTTATGAGCCGAAATCTGGTCGTTATCTGGGAGAGTTAGTATGGATCTTAGGTGGATCAGGTGATGCTGAATGGACTAGGATCAAATGGATCGAGGGGGGTTGTGGTCTCGTTAGGATCGAGATGATGGACCGATAAGGTCCGCCGTGAGTCGGTTAACCCTTGGAACGTGATTGGCGTGTTAGCCCTGTGATGGACGAATCAGATCCGAGCTGTGTTCGGGGTGTGGATGGGGATTGGGAAATCTGATCGATGAGGCATGATCATCAGAGTGAGTCCAAGGTGGACATGACATAATGATTGAACAGGGTCCGTTGTCAATTGTATGTCGAGTTGTGGATTGGACATTGCATATTATTCTTAGTGTAGAGGGGTGTTAAAGAGTTCAGTGATTGAGTGAGCATGGAGCTCAGGGCCATGTGGGCAAGAGGAACCCTAATGATTATATCTATGATTACCCCACTAGGGCAAGTACTCGATGGGGCCCAGATACACCCAAGAAGGGTGAGATGTCGACATGTGTTTTGACTAGATAAGTGAGACGATATTTGGGACTCGAGATTAGCCAAGATGTCAGCGTAGGTCACTGAGGGACATACAAGAGGATGTAGGGACTCGAGAGCGAGTCGAGATCAGAGTGGCGCAACGAAAGTGCAATGGACCCACGAGTTACTAGCTAGTCATGGTAGTTATTATGGGTAGGGGTTGCGGTTGGATACAGGTTAGTAACAAAGGATTGGAGATCGCTTAGAGGGAGCAATGAGGACAGCTTGAGATAGCTGGATCTAGAGGATGATTGTCTAATTGGATGCTGAGTAGAGGGGCAGCTTCGATTGTCAGAGGAGAAGAACCACTAGGCTAAAAAGATAACTATGATGTCAGCTTAGTATGGCAGACCTGTCAGAGTGCACCTGTGTCGATGATAGGTGAGTTACACCTGTATTGACAACTCAGTTGATGTTTGGAATCCTGAGACTTGGGTTGTGACTGTATCCAATCCAACGGTTAGGGCGGGTATAGGTGGGATGGTTGGATTGTGGTTCATGTCGAGCGATAGTGGTACCGACGTGTACTGTGGTTTTTAACGGACGTGTACAATTACACGGGAGTGCCCCGAGTGGGAGACAAGATTGGATTCCCACCGTCTGGGTGTGCACTTAAGACAGGTGGAATTTCGAGGACGAAATTATTTAAGGGGGGAGCTTGTAACAACCCATCCGGCATTTCAAGATTAGTTTAGTAATTAATTTAAGATTAGTGCGACTAATCGAGGATTAATCGAGAGATTTCGGAAGAACAGCGTAAAATGACTTTTTTTCCCCTAAGAATAGGTGAAAAGTTGACTTTTGACCCGGGTGATCCAATAGACATGGACTGATGACCGTGACGTAGATCGGGATGTTATGAGTTCGTAGACAGGCGGCACGTCGAATTCGGACGTTTAAAGAGGAAGTTACGGGTCACGAACGATTTTGGGATTATTTATGGTGGCATGTTTTACGAGGCACTGTTGTCATTTTTCCTTTAGTGTGGGTCCAGATATTTCTATCAGGCCCAATCATATCCTCACATGTTCTAGACTGAGAGAGGATGACTAAATGATTGAGAGTGAGGGACTAAGATGGAAGGGATGGTTAAGGCACGGTGGAGCTAAGGTGGAGGTAAGAAACCTAAAAACCCGTTTTGGTTCAAAATTGGATTTTGGGTTTTAAAGGTTTAGGGTTGTTTCTAACTATTGGGTTATGTTTATAGGGTGTGTACGAGTCTAAGGGTATCGGAAATAGGGGTTGAGAACGGTGGAGCAGCTCAGGCAGGGAGCTGGAATTTCTAGCCACTGTTCATCGATTTGAACAGGTATTTCTAGGTACTTTTTCATCGTTTTAACCAGATAGGTCGAGTGAAGGGATCCAGAGGATCATATAGGAATCAACGGTTTCGAAAAAGGACTAGGAACAAGAGAGAAAAAATTGGGTCAGGGTCGAGGGTCTGCGTAACCCGGCTGCAGAAATCCGAGTTGACCAGGCTCAAAGAGGATGATGATGATGTGGTAGGGTGACATCATCATCTGTCAGATGTCAGGCCACTTGGCCAATGGGAGGCTGTCACGTGTCAAATATTAGTACCCAATCAGCCTGACATGTTAGTGACGTGAACCAATCAGATGGTGCCACGTGTCACCGATATATCAAACACGTGGGCCTATGAGTTGCTAACACGTGGCATTGTCCGCTGACACGTGTCAGATATCAGAATGTCAAAGATGACGTCAACAGTGACGTCAGAGTTGATTACTGACGTCAGCGTTAACTTTTGGGTCAATGTTAACTTTTTCTTTGACATGCGTGTGGGGGAACATGGACACGTATTTTGTGGTGGGTCCACGACCATGTTAAAGGTTTCGATGATCGGAATTCAATAGTGGTGGTTTCGAGTCGATCGGAGATCGTTAGGTTGGTCAAATCGAGGTTATTCACCTCGGGAAGCTTGTTCGAGACACATTGACTTTTTCGGGAATGTTGGGGGTTCTCGATTAGGACTTGTCTAGGGTTGCAGTAACCTTTGAGTGTGATTTGGACAGGTCTAGGTGTTCCGAAGATGGTGATTTAGCCTCAAGGAAGCTTATGGCACGCATATCGAGGTGGCAGTTAGGATGGTCTATGAGTGTACATTTGCTTTAAAAAATGTGATGCATGTATAATTGTTTTATATGTTTTCTTTATGTGATTTCTATAATTATGATTGCAATATTTATGATTTACGTATTTTCACGTATTTCGAGGTTTATATACTGTGTTTATACGTACTGTGTTTCAATGATGGTTTAATGGAATGGTTTTGGATTTGGAAATACGGAAACAGGCATGATACCCATTTGATTTGGAAACTATTGGACTTGGAGTACATTTGATTTAATGAGATATCGGGCTAGAGGGCTATTTGGTTTACATGATGGGGCTAGAGGCCCAGTTGATTATGATATCGGGCATGAGTCCCAATTGTGGTTTATAAATGTGATTTCGGGTTTGGAGACCCTAAATGGATTTGGATTTGAGAAATTGGATTTACGGATTATGATGGTTTTATGGAAATTCCGAGCATAGCCCCTTTGAAAGGTTTTGACATGATTTTATAATGTTTTCCATATACCATCCTTATATGAGGATATGTGGATGGTCTCCTCTAGATGTCTGGGACATTGGGAAAGTCACGGTGTGTTGCCTGTGAGGCGTCATTCCACGGAGCGATCGGATCGTATAGTGACTCAGGATCAGGATTTCTATGATTAGTCGTCTGGGACATCAGACATCTGGGATGTCAGAGATAGACCCGGAGAGACCCTGGGCAGCATGCGTTGCTTAGACCGTGATATGATGTCTGGGACGTCAAGCGTCTGGGACGCTAGACATCTGGTATGCCGAGGATGGGTATTTGGTAAACATGAATTATTGGATTTATGAAACGGTATTTCTATGTTTATGGATTTGGACAGTGGCCCACATGAATTGGATTTACGGTTTTGGGCTGAGTTCCCATCCTTGGTGATTTTATGGTTTTGGGCTAAGGTCCTAATGATTTGAGAAAGGAAATGGCTTTGGTTTCCTAAACGGTTTTTATTATATTTGAATTAACTGGTTTTCGTATGCATGCGTAGCTTTTATGTGAAGGGCATAAATGTCTTCTTTTATGAAATGAGTTTTAATAAATTATTTATTTTCGTCCACTCACAGCTTTTATGGTTTCTAATGCCCTTCAGGTTGATCTTGGTGCGGGCTGTAGCGGTGACCGAGACATCACACTCTGCCACTAATCGGGGCGCACTCTGGAAGCCCGAATGGGCTGTTGGTTCAGGTTATCCCTTGTCTGGCCTTTTTGTCCCATGTGGGTTTGATGGGAGTATGGCACATCCTGCGTAATCTCGGGGGGATTGAGATGGGTCGTGTCATAATAGTGTAGGATTTAATACTACCTAAAATTATAAAGATTTTGGTGAAAGAATGACACAATTTAGAAAAGGAATAAAGAAGTTATAGGACTTCAATGGGAAGCCACCGAATTACCAAAACGAATTCAGTAGAATACTGCCTAAGTTCAACCAAACCCAAGTTAAGTACTACGATAGGTGCTAATCAAATTTGGATTGAAACTTGATGCAAGCAGTTGTTTCCTTTATTCCTCCTGTTTCGGCAGCTATCCACTGGATCCGCTGATGAAGTATTCCAGCAATTGCTTTCCATGTTTTTGAAGGAAAATTTATCCCAACAAGTATTGATTTTGCCATCCTTTCTCTTTGAGGAAACCATTTGTAATTATAAGAGTTTAATTGTGAACTCCTTTTCTTTTTAGGATTTAATCATTTTCTTTTTAGGATTTAATTGTGAACTCCTTATTATTTGAGGATTAACATTCTCTTATAAAAAAGAGGCAAAAGCCATTGTAAAAACACACCATCATCCACCAAAAATTCTTAGAGAAAATTAGAGTTTTGCTTGTGACCTCAGATCAAGGATTCAACTTCAATCACTAAGCGTTTTGATTTATTCATGCCATTCATGATTATGCTTTTCGTTAATTTTATTACGAACTAATTGTCTTTGCTAGGGCTAGGAGGATCCTAGTTATGAATATCTAGCTTCTTTATGTTATGCTAACTTTAACTATTTTTATTATTATTCTAAGTTGATTATTCTCTACTGACAGGACCCCTCCCGATACAACGAGACAATCCTTGAGGTATCTTACTCCCGTCTGATAGTTACCACTCAAAAATACGAAACAGCTTTAAAAGAGTTTATAACAACCATAAAAATAGACAACTGTCAGACTAGGAATGCACATACTTTCGTATCTTGCCATATATAGAGCATAAGTTCACAGTTCAAACACACACACACACACACACACACACACACACACACACACACACACACACACACACACACACACACACACACACACACACACACACACACACACACACACACACACACACACACACACACACACACACACACACACACACACACACACACACACACACACACACACACACACACATATATAGAACTATTACCCTAGGTACAACAAAACACGTCTATGCCTCTGATCCTAAATGGTCCCCGTCGTCGTGCCACGACCTTGAGGGCAAGTAAAAACCACAAAAAAATGTGAGTGGATGAAAAATAAACCTTACAAAACATATTTTAGAAAATATATAATTTACCCTCCATTTTAGAGACCCGTGCATGCATACAAGTTCTAGAAACTCAGTTGAACACAAGATGACCACGACCTAGAAACATGTGAAACAATCTGATAGGACCCCACCTAAACACACAAGAATAGTACACTCAGGCCCTACTCCCGTCTGACATAAATCTTGTTAGATAACGGATAAACGCAAATCCCGCTAGTTCATGTCTCTGCCTCTCGAGCCTCAACTTCCGTGTAGTGGTCCTGAAGGGTTACAAAACCAAGAAAACCTGTGCATGCATACAAAAATCATTTCACTTCAATTAAAACAAAACACAACTCATGTTCTCGAAATACGTTAAAAGAATTCTCATGTTCAAAAACATCATTTAACCAATACCACCACCACACCAATCACCACAACTGTTAGCACAATCCATCACAGTAATCACAAATAACCAATCCATAACCATCACAATATCAATCATCAACCCACTACACAACTATCAAGTACACCACTCCGGATCTAGAGCCCAACTCGATGTTGGAGTGTAGATCTCATACTCAATAACAATTTGGAGCCCAACTCGACGTCTGCGTGAGGACTGACTAAGGATTTAGAGCCCGACTCGATGTCTGAGTCAGCATCAAACTAGTTAACAAACATCATAACATATGTCAGGCATCACAAAGCATCACATCAAAAATACACAATCAATCTATATCCAATATCACCACACTATCCAGGGTCTCACAACATTTCTCCAAGAACTACATGAAGCACCATCTGACGTATTCACAACACTATTGGTATGTATAACCAAAACAAATGTCCAACTCGACATCTGAAACATCGCCACGATACCATCACCACATAACCACTTTGCAGAACAACGTTAGAGTGTTCGCTCATGGATACAACATCTGAGCGTCAACAACATAACTCAACCACTCGGGGATACAACATTTGAGTGGTCGCCTAAGGAAACAACATCTGGGCATAACCCATCAACCCAAGGTAACCTGTTCTTAAACACAACAAGGCACAAATATCCAGAAAAAAATACATTGATCACCAGTATTTACTCCTTGAATTCATATCCATGTTTCAAAATTTGGGTCAAAATCCATAACAAACCTTTAGCAAAATTTCATGAAACGTACCTAACAAATAGTCAATCATCATGACATCACATTATCATTATGTCATTATGCATTCATCAACATATCAACATATCATATTTCATCATATCATCGTACCATCATATTTTTCATATTTTAAACTTCGACTTTATGCTCAAAAATCATATTTAAATCATTTCACCATTTATTATCATATAAATCATGTCAAAATAATATATTTGAAACACGAGGCTCTGATACTAAGTTGATAGGACGGGTCCCTAAATGTACCTTGAATGTTGTGTTGGTCATGTTCCTTTCCAATAACTTTTGTCAGACAAGGGATATCACCATTGTTGTTCATATTCACACTACATTAACCAAATTAAATCCACCTTTGAAAGGGGTTACCGCCCATGTCCAACCGACTTTCCTCAACAAGTAGTGGATTCTACTAGTTTGATTATAATATGATCGTATATCCGTTATTAAATCTATTGTAATTTATAACAATTTATTAAAATAACCACATATTCAAAGTACTCAACTATTCTCTCATATCTCCCATAAAATTATCCTAAAAGTAGCATCACCAACACCTCTGAAAGGTCATCGTGTTCATCTATATATATATAATATTATGTCATCAAATAACTTACATGTAATCATCTTAATTAAACATCATGGATTTATCAACACAATTAATAACATAATATAATCATTAATATAACTATCAATATAAACATCACCAAACATCACAATTTACTACTCGGTTTACTTGTCTATATCATTATAGCATCATCATGTGATCACTATAGTATTATTATCATATAGATTACATATCTTCTTAAAAAATGCTATGTATATGTATATATACTTAATTTCATAATTCACTACTAAGGGAACCTTTGATAACCTACCAAATCCTTTTCTTTTCATAGGCAATTACCCTAATATTCTTCTAATTATTCATATGATAATTTCCATGTTAACTTGTTGTTTGGTCAAGCCCAATTAACTCAGTACTTTCATAATTAATCTTGGTTTAAACCAATTTAAAACACATAACCAACATATAACTATAATCATCATGATTCCAAAAATATGTCTAAAAAAATATCCAAATCCCTCAAAACCTATACCACCAGACTCAGAATAAAGAACACTATGGAATCTCTATTGAACACTTTCTTAGACAAGGTCGAACGTGCCTCCATGCATCGTCGACCGCCTCTGTGCGCGGGCCTTACATGCATGCGTAGAGGTTATATTCAAACTCCAAATGGGCCTAGTTTCGGGTCGCCCAACCCGCGATCATGACCCTGCCTTATTTCCATCAACTCTCAGTGTTTTCTGATGTATGGTGTTCAAAGGAAGAAAACTCACCTGTATTTATTGGTCTATCTTAACGTTCTAGCCATGGTTCAAGGACTCTGCATGCAGCTCCTTCATGTTAAAATACTTATTTTTTTGTCTCAGAAATACTGTAAGACCTTCAAGAAAACACTATACTACGACATTCCAAGTTTTTGGCCCGAAACTAGAAAACCCGAAGTAAGGGCTCACGGGTTCCTTGGGTTTTCCTTATTGTCTTCTTCTCCTTCCTTACAGCTTTTGATCAGATTCTCTTCCAACTCTCCCTCTCTTCCTTCCTTTCTGCCTCTTCTTCTCGTTTCCTTCCTTTTTTGTTTCCTTATTCTCTCACGTCTGGTAGTTTTGTGGTTTTCCTTCTTTCGCGTACTACCCCCTGACTCCCCCTCTTAAACTTGAATACAAATATTAATAGGAGTAGTAGGTCGATGGAGAGTGGGAGGGAAAATTGAAGAGTTTTCTAGACACACACACACGTTTCACATGTCCAAATTATAAGATTACCAAATTACCCTTCTAAGCCAAAACTACCATAATGCCCCTATCCATATTTATCCCTTAACAATCTTATATGAACTCCTTTTTCAACGTAATGCCTATCTACGTATTCATAAGTTTGAGTCCTTCATAACAGTCTTTACGAGATTTCCAGAAGATCTCTCGGTCAAAAAGTGAACATTTTGACCCTTTAGGGGCGAAATTGTCATTTCTTCATTTTTTTTATTTTTATCGAATTTCCGAGGTGTTACAATCTATCCTTCTTAATTAAAAAAATTTCGTCATCAAATTTTAGAACAAACTAAGCTCACATTCAAGCTCGAATCGGACAACTAAATTGCTTAAACATAATTAATATTACATGACCTATCAACATATCATCTTATCACATCATAACATCCTATATGATATCATTATATTTCTATAATCACACACCCATAATTATATGACCGTTAAACATCCACCATTCATCATCACATATTCAACATACATAATCACGATGTCATTAGATATAAGGTACTTTTATATATTAACTGAAGGAAAACCTTCAAATTTTCCTTCTTCTTATCACTTGCAATTCAAGACCAGATATTTTCACAATCAAACCTTTACTTGCTCATTATCACACAAAGCATACATTAACCTTAATAAACATTCAAATCAACCCCAATCTCATACTAGAAAAAAAAAAACTTTTAAAACACTTAATTATGCATGCACACTTAAAATGGAACGTTTGCTCATTAATTCCCAACACTATTTAAACACAGGCAAAACTGGGATCTCATATAGTCTAAACTTATTCCACCAATCCATAACCAATTTAATCAACAATTTTCTCAAGTAACAAATTTTAAAACTTAATAAAAATCATAAATGTCGGAGTATCAACCTTTATAAAAAAAAATCAACAATTATAGAAATCATATTAACACAAAGGAACATCGAATCATAAAAAAATACATAGAAGTAACCTGTTCAAACTGACCTCGGGAACTTCACGAAGGAACATCCAGGTCAAGCCCAAATGTTCATCACATCCATCAACAATGAATATTTTTCAACAACACACACAAGCCTCATAACTAGGCTTAACCAATTCTCACCTTGAATTTTCATTTCAATGTATCACCATTCTGTGTATAGACTGCCTAAGAACTGTACGAAGCATCCTCTGGGCCTAGTCTGGGAAATGCACTAAGGCATCATACGAACATGTCTAGGTACTGCACGTAGGATATCCAGATTATCATAACCTCCCATGGAAATTGCACGAAGTACCATCCGGGCACGTCTGGGAACTGCACGAAGTACCATCCGGGCATGTTTGGGAACTGAACGAATCACTGTCCAGACTATCACATCATCCCCCAGGAATTGTACGAAACATCATCTGGGGTATTCATTACATCTCCCGAGAACTGCACAAAGCACAGTCTGAGTTTATCATAATATCCACCGTGAACTACACGAAACACCATCCGGAGTCTCACAACATCTCCCTAGCAATTGCATAAAACATTATCTGAGGTCTCATAACATCCTCCCAAGAACAGCACGAAGCACCATTTGGGTTATTTATAATACTACTACTAGGTATCACCAAAACAACTGTCTAACTCGACATCTGAAATGAAACGACCGGTCCCGAAACTACAAATTAATTAAAGACTAATTAGGGATTATCGAGACTAACCGGGAATTAGTCGAGGATTTTTCGGACGGTCGGCGTAAAATGACGATTTGCCTCTAGAATAGGCAAAATATTAACTTTTGACCCGGGAGGTCAAATGCACGAGGACTGAGAATCATTATGTAGATCGAGATATTATGAGTCCGTTGATAGGTGGCATGTCGAATTCTGCCATCGGACGGAAAAATTGTGGTTCACGTAAGAAAAATGGGACTATTCACACATACCGAGAAATTGGACAATTGGCTTATTTGGATTGGTTTAAATATCTGGGAGGACCAATTGATCAGTGAAAAGTGTCACTCATCTGATTAGCCCAATACCCCAAATATTTGTGTTCATCTTCTTCTTCGTTTTGTTTCCTCACACCCAAAACCCACACAAAAACTCACCTAAAACCATTTTCA
This sequence comes from Prinsepia uniflora, assembly GCA_032719365.1. Classification (NCBI taxonomy): domain Eukaryota; kingdom Viridiplantae; phylum Streptophyta; class Magnoliopsida; order Rosales; family Rosaceae; genus Prinsepia; species Prinsepia uniflora. The sequence continues at coordinate 53,427,920 of CM064872.1, read as the reverse complement.
TCCTCTTCAGGTAAGACCAGAGAGAGACGGAGAGTGAGAGTGAGACTGAGAGGCTGGTGGCAAGACGGCAAGACAGCCATGGACGGTGGAGGAACCCGCGAAACCCAGCCTGAAACCCGTTTTGGACCTTGATTTTGGGTTTCAATTTTTCAACGTTTGAGGTTGTTTCCAATGCTTGGGTAGTGTTCACTGAGCTCGTACAAGCTGTTAGGATAAAAAAACTAGAGGCGGAGAATGGCTGGATAGCTCAAGAGGGGAGTTTGTAGGTGGTCGTCACTGTTCAAGCTTGGGAGGTAAAAATATAGACCTTTTCTTGTGTTTTTGATTCGATAGGCTAGTTCCTGGTTGGATTTTAAGTCTATAGAAACAAAAATAGCGAAGAAGGGTTGAGTTTTGAAGGTTTTCGAATCGAATCGGGTCGGGTCGCGGGCTGAGTCGACCTGTTATAGAGAAACGAGTCAAACCATCTCAAGATTGACGATGATGACGTCACCAGGTGACATCATCATCTGTCAGATTGTCAGGCCACGTGGCCAATAGGGTGTTGCTACCTGGCAGTTGTCAGGTCAAGTTAGCACTAATAAGGGTCAGACACGTGGACCAATCAAGGGCTGACACGTGGACCAATCAAGGGCTGACACATGGCACTGTTAGACATGTCAGCCGCTGACTTTGAAATTTTACCATTATGTCACCATTGAATTTTGCTGACATCAGCGTTGACTTTTAACTAGAGTTAACCAGAAACTTTGACCGGCGCGTAGAGGTGTGTAGGCATGAATTTCGAGGTGATATTGGTCTTATTTGATATTTTTCGACATTTTGAATCAAATGGTGGTGGTTTTAGGTTGATCAGAGATCTTTTGGTTGGTCAAATTGAGGTTTTTAGCCTAGGGAAGCGTGATTGGGATACGTTGACTTTTCCGGGAATTTTGGAGATTTTTGGTTAGGACTTGTTTAGGTTGGTAGTGACCTTCGAGTATTTTTTGGACAGGTACAGATGACCTGGAGAGGTTGGTTTAGCCCTGAAGTGGCTTACGGTGCAGCTTGCAGGCGCGCAACTTGGACGGTATGTGAGTGGACATTTGATTTCTAAATATGAAGCATGAATAACTATTTTATATGTTTTATGAACATGATTTGAGATGCCTTGAGTGCATATGGTTTATATATATGATTGTGATGTTTTGGCATTCTTGTGGAAATGTGTTCTTGCACGTATTTCAAAGTTTATATTTTATGTGATACCTTGGGTTTAGGCCGGGTTTTATATGTGCCTGTGCTTTCAAATGATTTGATTGGTAAGTGTGCACGAGTGCTGGATGCGGGAGTTGATCCCATAAGAGTTTAGACATGAGAATCAAGTGGTTCCATTACTACCTATTGGATATGCATAAACGGTATAATAAAAGACAACCAAGGTTTGATCTTGAGTTGGATTGGTTTTAGGACACATGGATTGATTTCCGAGTGAGTTGAGGACTTAAGAGTCCAATGGTAGGACTTGATTTCCAATTCCACTGAGAATCAGTTAGCTTGGAGTGTCACTGAAAGGAGACCCAATGTCCTTTCGATGGAACTGCGGGAGTTAGTTCTGACCAGACTGCTAGTAAATATACTCACTTCACCTGAAAGTTCCTCGTGAACTTCTCATCACTCGTGGAGGTGTAAGCTTGTTAAGGGTAAGCTGGATTAAGGAGTGACGCGAACGTGAGAAGATCACTATAGTAGTTGTCAACATATATTATTGGTTGGTGAATGAGACTCATCATTTTCTGCTTATATTGTTGCAATTTCTCTTGGTGCTTGGATGTCAAGACAGATAGTGGTGAGCGTAGTTGGATTGGTATTTACACTCACATAGGATGCATTTTGATGTCATCATATTTTGATTATCCTAAAGTGGGATATGAGCATGGGCTAAGTGAAGGGAATCTGCAATCCATAGAGTAAGTGGTGACAAGTTATATGGCTTACGAGCTTGGGTCACGACGATCGAGAGGATCGAGGATCACACGATGGATGATCGAGTTGGTTATGGATTGAGAGAGTTTGGAATTGGTGGTGGCTAATCAAAATGATAGACTTGGGACTCACTCAGATATGATGAGTGTATTGACTATCGGGTAGAGGTTCTTTTGTGGTACATGAAATGATACTTTGAGTATCATTCAGGAAGAGATGAATAGCCGATTCCTCGAGTAAGATGTTGGTAGGTTCATTATCGCACCTATTGGAGTGTCGTTAAATGAAGGCAGGCAACCAACAGGTTTGGGATTGGTACGTGTTGGTGGCTTATGTCGATTGACCTTTGGAATGAACCAAGGGATAAGATTGGTTAGTGAACTGGCTGGACTATCTCTGGAGTTGGTTGGTGACCAGGAAAACTCAGATAGGACGTTCAATTAGAATGTATGATTTGTCTAGAACATTATTAGACGGATAGACTCCAGAATTGAAGGGTGATTGGCTGGTAACCATGTAGTAGACGGACTAGATCCGATGTGTTGCGTGGATTGGTTTATGGTTTTTTGTCCCATACTATGTTATGCGTGAGTGCAGTTCTTGAGCAGGCCTGAATGGTGCCTTGTGGTTGTGTGTTGTGTGCACCTGTGAGTAGGGCACATTGGACAATGGTTGTGGACGTGTTGGTAATCGGATTGGTTTTAATATTGTTGTCGTTGAGAACGTGGACTGGACATCGTATACTGTACACTGGAGCATAGTGATTCTTATAGGGTTCAGTTATTGTACAAGCTGGATCTCAGAGCGATGGTTAGCCAGAGGAACCCTAGGGTTTGAGTTGTGTTATCCCTGCTATGGCATGTATTCGATGGGGTGCATATACACTCAGGATGAGTGAGATATCGGTTTGGTATCATAAGAAAGAGTGAGGTGACAGTTTGAGACTTTTCTCGAGTCAAGATCATAGAATTGGACTCTGAGTTAGACGAGGTTTGTTACTAGGTACACTGGTAATACTCTAAAGTGAGTCGAGGTTTTTGTTAGTTACTCGAGCAGTGATAGTGGGGCCATGAGTACTGGATTAACACGACGGTCTCCAACTGTAAACCGTCTAGCGACCAGAGATCTGAGATTTGAGATCTCTTAGAGAGAGCAGGACGTTAGCTTGGGTTGTCGATTGAGAAGGGTCGTTAGGCTGAAAGCTGAAAGGTGTTAGCTTGGTATGTTAGCTTGGTTTAGCTGGATTTTCGGCACGATTTACCAACTGAGTAGGACGGTAAATTGACCTGTCAGCTTGGTATCAGTTGACCGGTGAGTTGAAGTGTGGATACTCAAGATTTTGAAAATGAGACTTGGTTTGGAGACTCGAAGTTGGTTTGTAAGGGTTGAGTTTTCGAGCTTTGGAAGCTTCCAGTGACGGTTGGTCACGAGTTTGTTGGTTACGGTCACATAAGACTGAGCTGAGTTTCAACATTGACCGTTGGATTGTAGTTAATGTCGAGTGACATTTGAGTACAAACGAGTACTATGGTTAGCGGTTGGACGTGTGCATTTTCCCGAGAGCACTTCGAGTGGGAGGTAGGATTAGATTTCCATAGTTGGGATGTGGATTTGAGCCAGTTTGAATTTTGAGGACAAAATTCTTTAATGGGGGAAGATTGTAAAGACTCGTCCCCAATCTCCGAATTAATTAAGGACTAATTGGCAATTATCGAGACTGATTGGGAATTAGTCGAGGATTTTTCTGATATTCGACGTAAAATGACGAGTTTACCCCTAGAATGGGAAAAATGTTGACTTTTGACTATGGAGGTCAAATGCACAAAAATCGAGGACCATTACATAGATCGAGATGGTAAGAGTTAGTAGACAGGCATCACGTCGAATTCGGACATCAAATAGAAAATTTATGGTTGACGGAAGAAAAATGGGACTATTTACCCACACCGAGGAATTGACAGTTGGCTTATTTGGCTTGATTCGAATATTTGGGAGGACCAATTGATGAGTGATAAGTGTCACTCATCTGATTGGCCCAATACCCCAAATATTTGTGTTCATCTTTTTCTTCCTTTTGTTTCCTCACACCCGAAACCCACACAAAAACCCACCCAAAACTATTTTCATCCTCTTCAGCTGAGACCAGAGAGTGAGAGTGAGACTCAGAGGCTGGTGGAAAGACGGCAGGACCACAGTGGACGGCAGAGGAACCTAGGAAACCCAAGTAACCCAAAACCCGTTTTGGAACGTTTGGGATTATTTCTAACGCTTGGGTGGTTTTCATTGAGCTCGTATGAGCTGTTAGGATAAAAAAAAAACCAGAGATGAATGATGGTTGGACAGCTCAGGAGGGGAGTTTGCAAGTGGATGTCACTGTTCAAGCTTGGGAGGTAAAAATCTAGACCTTTTCTCCTATTTTTTATTCGATAGGCTAGTTCCTAGGTAGATTTCGACTCTATAAGAACAAAAATGGTGAAGAATGGTTGAGTTTTGAAGGTTTTAGAATCGGGTTGGGTCGGGGGCTGAGTCGACCCGTTACAGAGAAACGGGTCAACCCATCTCAAGGTTAGGGGTGGCAATGGGTCGTGTCGTGTCGTGTCGTGTCATGAACTTTGTTTTACCCATTTATACCTAACCCAAACCCAACCTATTTAATAATCGTGTCAATAATGTCCAACCCGAACTCGACTTGTTAATGACCAGTGTAACCCGTGTAACCCATTTAATAAACATGTCGTACTCAAAACCCAATTAACATATGCCCTGTTTGACCCGTTTAACCTGTTTAACATGTTTAACCTATTTAAATTATAAGATTTAATAGGTATTTAGGTAGATAAATGGGTAGATATATGGGTTAGTAATGACACTTTTATTAAATGAGTCAATATATAAAACAATATACGGGTTAAACTATTAACCCGAAATCTACCCCTTTATTAAACGGGTTAACAAGTTAACTCGAAACCCACCTGTTTATTAAACGGTTCATAACGGGTTAACCTGAAAATGACCAGAAATTTTAGTCGTGCGGGTTGACCCAGATAAATCTCGTGCGAGTTTCGAGTCGTGTCAAAAATTGCCACCCTTACTCAAGGTTGACGATGATGACATCAACAGGTGATATCATCATCTATTAGATTGTCAGGCCATGTGGCCAATAAGGTGCTGCTATGTGGCAAATGTTAGGTCCAGTCAGCACTGACAGGTGTCAGACACATGGACCAATCAGGGGCTAACATGTGGCATAGTCAAACCTGACACGTGTCAGACTTAGAAGGTGTCAGACCTGTCAGGCTGACGTCAGCATGATGTCAGCCGTTGCCTTTGACCGTTGACCATGACGTCATCGTTAACTTTTGCTGACGTCAGCGCTGACTTTTGACTAGAGTGGACCGGGAACTTTAACCAGCACGTGGGGACGTGTGGGCATGAGTTTCAAGGTGTGAACAGTCTTGTTTGATAGGTTTCGACATTCTGAATCCAATGGTGGTGGTTTCGAGTCGATCAGAGATCGTTTGGTTGGTCAAATTGAGGTTTTTAGTTTAGGAAAGCGTGTTTGGGATACGTTGACTTTTTCGGGAATTTTGGGGGGTTTTTTTAGGACTTTTCTAAGTTTTAGTGACCTTCGAGTGTGTTTTGGACATGTTCGGACGACTCGGAGAGGTTGGTTTAGCCCTAAAGTGGCTTACGACGCAACTTGCAAGCGCGCAGCTTGGATAGTCTGTGAGTGGACATTTGATTTCTAAATATGATGCATGCATAACTATTTTATATTTTTTATGAACATGATTTGAGATGCCTTGAGTGCATAGGGTTTATATATATGATTGCGATGTTTTGACATTCTTGTGGAAATGTGTTCTTGCACGTATTTCGAGATTTATATTTTATGTGATACCTTGGGCTTAGGCCGGGTTTTATACGTTCTTGTGTTTTCAAATGATTTGATTGATGAAATGCTTTCAGATTTGGAAATATGATCTCGGGCTTGAGGCCTAGTTGATTTATGAGATATCGGGCGTGAGGCCCAGTTGGTTTGTGATATCTGGCTTGAGTCCCAATGGTGGTTTATGAAATGAGATTTCAGGTTTGAGACCCTATTAAGATGATTTTGGGTAGAGTCCCTATGAGATTTGGATTTGGGCAGAGTCCCTATGATATTTGGATTGGATCGGATTCAGGGAATCTTGTTTTTGAGGAAACGGTTTGTGGAAATGGTTTGTGGAAACTATACCTCGGGCTGAGTCCTTGTTGAAATGTTTTAAACTGGATTTGAGGTAAAACTGGTTTTATAATGATTTTCCACTGGTTTGACTATTGTTTTGCACACACCATCTTTCTGAGTAGATTATCTCCTTCAGACGTCTTGTAGTATCTTGGAGTAGTCACAGTGCATTGCCTAGGAGTAGTCGCTCCGAAGAGAGGCTCATGACTAGGAGTACGAACATTGCTTGAGAGGGGCCGCTCCGACTAGGAGAGGCTCAAGATCAGGATTGCTAGATATGGATATCACCCAGGACAGTATCCGCTCATATCACCCGGACACTGGTGGATCTTAGGGAGTACTCGGACTTGAGACCTCGAGTGGCACTCATAGCCTTAAAGACCGTGACAATATTGATTAGACATCTGGGATGTCGAGGATTAGTTAAATTGTATTTTACTGATTTGAGCAGAGACCCCACGTGTTTTGGTTTTGGGATGAGACCCTACTAAGGAAATGACTTTGATTGATAAACGTTTTCATTAGGTGTTGATTTGAAAAGTCATATGAATTGATTTAAATAAAATTGTTGTTATAACTGGTTTTCCGATGCATGCATGCTTTTTAGTGAAGGGTATAAATGTCTTTTCGTAAAATGGATTTTTAAACTTTTTATTTTCGTCCACTCACAACTTTTACTATTTTAATACCCTTATGGTTGATCGCGGATGCGGACTTTAGTAGAGGCTGAGACATCACATACCACAACAGATCCTGGCGTACTCTAGTAGCCCCGAGAGGGTTTAGGTATATCCCTGGTTTGGCACGGGGTGTCAGACAGGAGCATGATACATCCCGCGGTAATCTCGGGGGGCGGGGGGGGGGGGGGGGGGGGGGGGGGGGATTGGGATGGGTCAAGTCATGAAACATCATCATCACAACACCATCATACCACATAACCACTTGGGGGTACAACGTCTGAGTGTTCGCTCAGGGATACAACATCTGAGGATCAATAACATTGCTCAACCACTCGAGAATACAACATCCGAGTGGCCGCCCATAGATACAACATTTGAGCGTAACCCATCAAACCAAGGTAAATTGTTCATAAGCACAACCAAGCACAAATATTAAGAAAAAAAAATACATTGATCACAAGTATTCATTCCTTGAATTCATATCCATGTATCAAAATCTAGGTCAAAATCCATAACAAACCTTTAGAAAAATTTCGTGAAACATACCTAACAAATAGTCAATCATCATGACATCACATTATAATCATGTCATTATGCATTCATCAGCATATCACAATTATCATATTTCATCATATCATCGTACCATCATATTTTCCATATTTCAAACTTAGAACTTATGCTCAAAATCATATTTAAATCATTTCACCATTTATTATTATATAAATCATGTCAAAAATATATATTTGAAACACGAGGCTCATATTCCAAAAAAAATATGCAATACCCAAGCTCTAATACCAAGTTGACATGACTAGTCCCTAAATTTACCTTGAAAGTTATGCGGGTCCTGCTCCTGTCCGACAACTTTTGTCAGACAAGGGATATTGCCATTGTTGTTCATATTCACACTATATTAACCAAATTAAACCCACTCTTCAAAGGAGTTACCGCTTACGTCCAACTCACTTTCCCAATAAGTAGTGGATTCTACTAGTTTGACTATAATCATATCGTATATCCGTTGTTATATCTTTCACAATTTATAACAATTTATTAAAATAACCGCCTATTCAAAGTACACAACTATTCTCTCATATCTCCCATAAAATTATCCTAAACATAGCATCACCACCTCCTTTCATTGTTCATTGTGTTCATATATAAATATATATATATGTTGAAGCTTTAAATGTTCCAACTATTGATTACTCGTCGTCTAATCACCAAATGACACGTGTCCTTCCTCGTAACCTGTCAACTTAAGTGAATCGCGAGTTTTCCGTTAGTACGGGCACCAGTGTGATACATGCCTAAGGTTCTCCGACGGTCAAGTCAGTAACTTTGTTCGTAAGAGGAAATGGTAAATGGTATGTTCGGTAGAGTAATAGTGAATAGTAGATATTAGTTACCTTTATTGGTAAATGTGTACCTCTTATGTATGGGTAGGTAGGATGTTCAATTCCCATAGTTTCGATGTGGGATAAATGCTCCTCGATTTGCGTGCTGACACGTGTTATACAGATCGAGGGTGGATAGACTTCCATGTGGCATCCCGCATTAGGCCTGATGTTGAGGCTGTGTAAGTACGGTGGTTTTGGGCTTTGGACGGAGTTTGAGCTTTGAGTATACGGCCCAGTAGGTCTAGTCAGATATGGTGCAAACAGAAGTCCCCCAAGTCCTTGACTAAGGTGAAATTTCTCGGTCGGGGGCTTGTCTCATTCTACCAGACCCTGGTGGGAAGTATACAGGTAGTCCCCCAAGTCCCCTGGCAGGAGAGTCCACCGAGACAGTCTCTGTCACGGCGAAGAAGTGGAAAGTGGTCAGTCTTTTGAGAAGGCATCTCGGCGGAACCGATGTGGTCGGTCAAGTGCTGTATAGGCGGTCGGTGGTGGTACCACGGTTGGTGATGAGGGCCAGTCCTTAGTTTCCTTGGTAAGGGCGGTGTATCTTTCTCGGCGTGGAGTTATTCTGGGTAGGTAGCGAGGTCCAGCGCCTGCGGAGAGTTGCGGGCACCTAGCGGTGTTCGGGGCTCTGTGAGGAGCGCGGGGAGTTGCGGGCACCGAGCGGTGTGTGGGGCTCGGTAAGGAGAACAGGAGGGTCGGTGGTGGAGTGGGGAAGGACGGTTGTGCTCCCTTGGCTAGATGGTTGACACGTGTCGGTAAGATCGATTGGTCGTGACACGTGTCGGCCACTAGGAGGGGTGACGCCTCATAGTCTGTGCACCAATCTCTATAAATATGAGAAGCTTTCACCGATTTACTCACTTTGCATTTGTGAGAAAAGTGGGAAAACTCTGTCGAAATAGAAAGACGATTTTCGATCAGCTCTCGGCGGTGGTGCATACGGTGGTTGCGATTTCCGACCAACAATCCTCTTTGAAAAAACACGGTAAGTATTCCTCAAGTCCAATTTTTCGATTAAAGTGGGAGTAGGTGAAGAACTGGTCATGAACTTGGTGAAGTTTGTGGTCAGATTGTCGTAGGTTCGAGTCGATCTTCTAAGTTGTTTTTTTTTTCTTTTTTGGATGTCTGTCGATAGTGACTCGGTATCTGAGCGTAAGTGCTACGACTCACAGAGCGGTGAGTTGTCAAGTAGTAGTATGCAAGTTCTCATTCCCATCTCCGGGAGTGAGGACGAGGCCCACTCAGCCGAGGCACAAAATAAGGCACACTCAGTGTACAGTAAAGCCGATTCATCCAGAAGGACAACAGAGACTTGTGCAGAGGTTGAGCCAGCCGATGAGTCGGGCGGATAATGGAGACTTGTGCAGAGGTTGAGCTGGCCGATCGGTCGGGCGGTGGCAACCTCTTGGTGGACACCGAGACAATAGTCAAGGTGGGTGTACACCGAGCGTTGAAGCTAACCCACGGCCGAGACAAAGGTGCAATGCGGTTGAACAAGAGGAAACCGACCAGTGATGAGTCGATCTTGGATGCCATTCTGATTGAACGAGCCGTCTTCACTGTTGACAAAATGGTCAACAAGGAGACCGAGAAGGGCTTGATAAAGATGAGGATCGAGTTTGGCGTTCCTGACTCGATGACGATGAGGTTGCCAAAAAGAGATGAAAGACTGAGTAACCCTCCAGCTGGTATGGCGTTATTCTATACCGAGCTTATGCATCATGGGGTGAGGCTTCCTTTGCACCCCTGGTTGCGGAGGATGGTAAAGAAAATGGGGGTGGCACTCGGTCAGCTCAATCCTAACGTTTGGATTGTGCTATGCTCCCTCTATACAGCCTTTCGCTTGGTCTTGTAGCTGGAGCCGACCTATGCCCAACTCATGTATTTGTATGATTTTGGGTTCCAACAGCAGAGCACCGAGTGGGTCTTCGTCCGTCATCGCAAGAAGAGTAAACGGGGGGAGTTCATCCTGGACATACCGACCTCCCAGAAGTCGTATAAGACTAAATTCTGCCTGGTCGGTGGTAACTGGGAAGAGGACACCGAGGGACCTCCGATACCGTCCAAATGTCAGACCCAAGGTGGATAGTTGTAGCATAGGCCGACCATGTCAGGACCCGACCCTCTTCTGTCAGGTCCCGATTCATCTAGCACGATATTGTCCGCTTTAGGCCTCGCCCTCACGATTTTGTTTTCGGGAGCTCACGGTGCAACTTCCCAGGGGGTCACCCATCTGGAATTGCACCAGCCTCAAATCGCTTAACTTTGGGGTTCCAATCCCCCCCAAAGCCACTGAGCTCCCAAAAGGCCTCATGCTAGATAGGTGTGTGCCTACACCTTTAAGGCACACCACCATTCCCTTCCCAGACCATTCCCCCCTCGCAGGAATGTGGGATCGTTCACCGTTCACTACAGGACACGGGTCTTACAATCCACCCCCCTTAGGGCCCAGCGTCCTCGCTGGCACACTTCCTGGTCGGGGTCTGGCTCTGATACCAAATTGTCAGGACCCGACCCTCTTCTGTTAGGTCCCGATTCATCTAGCACGATATTGTCCGCTTTGGGCCTCGCCCTCACGGTTTTGTTTTCGGGAGCTCACGGTGCAACTTCCCAGGGGGTCACCCATCTGGAATTGCACCAGCCTCAACTCGCTTAACTTTGGGGTTCCAATCCCCCCCAAAGCCACTAAGCTCCCAAAAGGCCTCATGCTAGATAGGTGTGTGCCTACACCTTTAAGGCACACCACCATTCCCTTCCCAGACCATTCCCCCCTCGCAGGAATGTGGGATCGTTCACCGTTCACTACAGGACACGGGTCTTACAGACCATTTCTTGTAATTGTTTTGATTTTGTATGCTTTAAGTATGGTTATATTGGCTGATCGGTTTCTCAGTGTGCAGGTTTGTTCCCCGAAGAAGAGATCTCTACGGAAGAGAAAGCTATCATTCACCGAGTGAGAGAGATCTTGGACGACCTAAATCGAAGCCGACTCATCCTTCGGTTGCCTAGATTTCAGTACAAAGTCGGCCTAATCGACACTGATGAGGGTAAGTGTTTTTTTGTGTTTTTTTGTTTGTTTTGTTTTGTTGTTTTACATAGGCTGGCCAATCTCTCGGTGTTTCAGTTCCCCATCATCTCGACAGTCGAATTCTGAAGGACTGCAAACAGTTTAGGATGAAGGCCGACAAGACTGCCCAGGAGTCCGCCTTACTAGCAAAGGCTGCCGAGCGTCTTGAGCTCCTCCTTAAGAGGAAGAAAGACCAAGCCGACAAGGAGCAACATGAGCGGAACGACCGTTTAAAGAAGGGCTAGTCCTCAAAACTGAGGCTGGCAACTCTTCCCACTCGGTCTCCCAAGAGAAAATAGAGCACTATTGAAGGAGGCCGAGTGCTGTCCCCTGACCCCAGGCGGACAAAGGCGCGAAAAGAGGCCGAGACCATCCTATCGGCTCAGGAGGAGATTGGGGGCATATGGACCATACCGGTCCTAGAGTTCAACCCTTCGCCATCCTTCCCTCGGTTGGATGCGAGGATCCTGGAGATGCTACAGAGGATGGGGGACGTGAACCTTGGTGTGTTCACCGAGGGAGAGGCCGTCGGCGAGGGGACCAGTGCTGAGGCCACCCTCTGTTGCCAGAGGCAGATGGTGTCGTTGCTCAATGGCCAAGTAAGGCTGTACACCGACTCCAATGTTTGAGTCAAAAAAATCAAGTGTTGGGGTGTAGGCCTAGTAAGACCAAACCCCGACTCGTATGTTTGAGTCTAAGTGTTGGTGTAATCCGTAAGGCTGTACACCGACTCCAATGTTTGAGTCTAAAATAGCAAGTGTTGGGGTGTAGGCCGAGTAAGACCGAACCTCGACTCGTTTGTTTAAGTCTAAGTGTTGGTGTAAGCCGAGTAAAGCTGTACACTGACTCCAATGTTTAAGTCTAAAATAGCAAGTGTTGGGGTGTAGGCCGTGTAAGACCGAACCCCGACTCGTTTGTTTGAGTCTAAGTGTTGGTGTAAGCCGAGTAAGGCTGTACATCGACTCCAAGGTTTGAGTCAAAATAGCAAGTGTTAGGGTGTAGGCCGAGTAAGACCGAACCCCGACTTGTATGTTTGAGTCTAAGTGTTGGTGTAAGCCGAGTAAGGCTGTACACCGACTCTAAGGTTTGAGTCAAAATATTACGTGTTGGGGTGTAGGCCGAGTAAGACCGAACCCCGACTCATATGTTTGAGTCTAAATGTTGGTGTAAGCCGAGGAAGGCTGTACACCGACTCCAGTGTTTGAGTCAAAATAGCAAGTGTTGGGATGTAGGCCGAGTAAGACCGAACCCCGACTCGTATGTTTGAGTCTAAGTGTTGGTGTAAGCCGAGGAAGGTTGTACACCAACTCCAATGTTTGAGTCAAAATAGCAAGTGTTGGGGTGTAGGCCGAGTAAAACCGAACCCCGACTCGTATGTTTGAGTCTAAGTGTTGGTGTAAGCCGAGTAAGGCTGTACACCGACTCGAATGTGTGAGTCAAAAATAGCAAGTGTTGGGGTGTAGGCCGAGTAAGACCGAACCCCGACTCGTATGTTTGAGTCTATGTGTTGGTGTAAGCCGAGTAAGGCTGTACACCGACTCGAATGTGTGAGTCAAAAATAGCAAGTGTTGGGGTGTAGGCCGAGTAAGACCGAACCCCGACTCGTATGTTTGAGTCTAAGTGTTGGTGTAAGCCGAGTAAGGCTGTACACCGACTCCAGTGTTTGAGTCAAAATAGCAAGTGTTGGGATGTAGGCCGAGTAAGACCGAATGTAGGCCGAGTAAGACCGAACCCCGACTCGTATGTTTGAGTCTAAGTGTTGGTGTAAGCCGAGGAAGGTTGTACACCGACTCCAATGTTTGAGTCAAAATAGCAAGTGTTGGGGTGTAGGCCGAGTAAAACCGAACCCCGACTCGTATGTTTGAGTCTAAGTGTTGGTGTAAGCCGAGTAAGGCTGTACACCGACTCGAATGTGTGAGTCAAAAATAGCAAGTGTTGGGGTGTAGGCCGAGTAAGACCGAACCCCGACTCGTATGTTTGAGTCTATGTGTTGGTGTAAGCCGAGTAAGGCTGTACACCGACTCGAATGTGTGAGTCAAAAATAGCAAGTGTTGGGGTGTAGGCCGAGTAAGACCGAACCCCGACTCGTATGTTTGAGTCTAAGTGTTGGTGTAAGCCGAGTAAGGCTATACACCGACTCGAATGTGTGAGTCAAAAATAGCAAGTGTTGGGGTGTAGGTCGAGAAAGACCGAACCCTGACTCGTATGTTTGAGTCTATGTTAGCTTTAGGTGACAAGTGTTGTGTAAATGAAAGAGTTCATAAATAAGGGGCGCCAAGGTCGGCAGATTACAACAAGTTATAAGATGAAGAAAGATACAAAGTTTAAATGAAGTATTTCTTTAAGTGGTCGGCATTCCATGGGTGGCCGAGTTGTCGCCCACTTGAGTCTTCCAATTCATAGGTGCCGAGCTGGTAGATTCTTGTAACCCGTTAGGGTCTTCCCAGTTTGGGCCAAGAGTTCCGGCTGAGCTGTCCTTGGTGGCGAGGCTGACCTTCCGAAGGACCCAGTCTCCTACTTGAAAACCCCGGTGTTTGACTCTGGCGTTGTGATAATTGCAGAGCTATTGCATGCAGGTAATGTTTCTGAGGTTAGCATGTTCCCTGTGTTCTTCAATGAGGTCCAAACTGAGTGCATGCTGATGATATTTTTTTCGTGCTCGTAGGTCGACACTCGGTAAGAAGTTTCGTTCAGTTCAGCATGGATAACCGCTTCTGTTCCGAAGGTTAGAGAAAAGGCGGTTTCATTTGTCGATGTTCGGTAGGAAGTCTGATATGACCAAAGTGCGTTGGGGAGGATTTTAGACCACTTGCCCCTGGCCTCGTCTAGTTGTGTTTTTAACGTGTGCTTGATGATTTTATTGATGGCCTCTACCTGTCTGTTGGATTGGGGGTGAGTTAGTGAGGCGAAATAGTGGCGGCAGCGTGCGTTGTTGAATTGTTTCCCGTTGTCCGTGACAATTGTGTGTGGGAGACTGAAACGACAAAAAATGTTCTAGAAGACAAACGTTTCAATCTGGGCCGTGATGATGGAGGCCAAAGTCTTTGCCTCTACCCACTTTGTGAAGTAGTCCACTGCCACCACTGGATACTCTGTCTTGCTCTTCCCGGCTGGCATTTTCCCGATTAAGTTAAGTCCCCACTGTGAAAAGGGTCAGGGGCTGATCATTGGTGTAAGGTCTTCTAGAGGTAAATGGAGGAAAGGGGCGAACCGGTGACACTTATCACATCGCTTGGTCAGCTCTGCTGCATCCCTGTGTATGGTTGGCCAGTAAAAACCCTGCCAGAAAGCTTTATGAGCCAGCGATCGTGGCAGAGTGATTTTTGCGAATACCGGCATGTATCTCTTCCAGAATGGTTCTTCCTGCATACGGGACGAGACATTTTAGGAGGGGAAAAGTAAAGCCCCGCTTGTAGAGTTGGTAGTTGATGAGTGTATACCATGCTGCCTGTCGCCGGACCTTCTTTGTCTCGATCTTTTCGGAAGGGAGAGTTCCGTTTGTGAGGAATCCCAGCAGCGGGGTCATCCATGTGCAATCAGTGTCTATTGCGCAGACCGCCGAGCATTGGGTGCTAGGTTGATTAAGTATTTCGACCAGGACATTGCGACTCTATCTCTCATCGAGGGAGGAGGCAAGCCGGGCTAGAGCATCGATATGACTATTTTCAGGCTTGAAATCCGAGTGATAGCATAACTGTGAAATCCACATATGAGAGATTTTGCCAGTGTTCTGTATGCCGCCATGGAAGAATCTTTGGCCTCATATTCGTTGTTGATCTGGTTGACGATGAGCTGTGAATCGCTATATATTCTGATTTGTTTTGAATCCATGGTTTTGACGAAGCAGAGTCCTGCAAGGAGGGCCTCATACTCAGCGGCATTGTTGGAGGCCTTGAACAGAAAACGAAGGGCGTATTCCTTTCGGACCTTGTTCGGTGTGGTGAGGACAAGTCCGGCCCTGGACCCATTGTGGCAGGCCGATCCGTCGACGTAGAGGAGCCAAGTTGGCGGAGCAGGGTCGAAATGGGGGCTCTCTTCATCCAGAGTATGTGCTATGGATGAAGGAGTGGATGGGATGATCTCATGTGCGGCAGCCGCTGGAACGTAGGAGAATTTAAAAATAAAATCTTCCACGACCTGCCCTTTCTCAGCGGTGCGGGGAACGAAGGTGATGTCGAATTCATTGAGTTCGATTGCCCATTTGAGTAATCGTCCCGATGTTTCGGGCTTCTGGAGCACTTGCTGGAGTGGTCTATCGGTCATGACAATGATGGAATGAGCCTGGAAGTATGGCCTGACCTTTCTGGAAGACATGATGAGGGCAAAGGCGAGATTCTCTAGGTCAGAGTACCTTGTCTCGGCATCCTGCAAGGCCTTGCTAACGTAGTACACCAGGTGTTCAGCGCCGTCCTTACGCTTAACAAGTACCGAACTGGTGGCAGAAGCGAAGACAGATAGGTGCATGTAGAGGGTTTCTCCGGTGTCGGGTCTCGCTAACAGCGGTGCTCTGCCCATGAATTCCTTGAGTTTGGTGAAGGCCTGAGTGCATTCCCCCGTCCAGGTAATGTGTTTGGATTTGCTCTTAAGGGCTTTGAAGAAAGGCACGCACTTGTCGATGGCTTTGGAGATGAAGTGTGTAAGAGCTGCGACTCGACCAGTTAGGCTTTATATTTCTTTTTGGGTTCGTGGGGGCTCCATATCGACTAGGGCCTTGATTTCTTCCGGGTTGGCCTCCATACCTCTTTGACTAATCATGAAGCCCAGGAACTTCCCAGAGCAAACTCCGAAGACGCATTTGGTCGGGTTCAACCTCATTCGATATCGTTTGAGGAAGTCGAACATTAGCGAGAGATTGGGGATGTGCAGGTCAGCCGATTTACTCTTAACGAGCATGCCATCAACGTAGACCTCCATTGTTTTCCCTATCTAGTCTGCAAACATGAAGTTCACTAGGTGCTGGTAAGTGGCCCCCGCGTTCTTGAGTCCAAAAGGCATGACATTGTAGAAATATAAGCCTTGGTCTGTCCAGAAGGTTGTGTGTATCTGATCTGCCAGATGCATAAAAATTTGGTTGTAGCCCGAGTATGCATCCATGAAGCTCAGGAGCTCATGCCCAGCCGTGGCGTCGACCAGTTGGTCTATCTTTGGTAGAAGGACACTGTCCTTGGGGCAAGTCTTGTTTAGATCGGTGAAATCAATGCACATTCGCCATGCCCCCAAGGGTTTCTTGACGAGGACAACGTTGGCTACCCAGGAGGCATAGACAGCCTTGCAGACAAAATGAATGGTGCTGAGTTTGACAATTTCTGCCTTCATAGCCTCGGTTCTTTCTGTGTCGTAGAGGCGATATTTCTGTTCGACAAGTTTGTAAGCAGGATCGATATTGAGCCAGTGGCAGATAACATCAGTGGAGATGTCGGGCATGTCGGCGTAGGACCAGGCGAAGACTTTAGAGTTGTTCCTTAAAAAATGAATTAGCTGCGAGCGTAGATCGGGATAGATGGTGGTTCCGATCTTCACCTTTCGGTTTGCAAAGTTTTGGGAGAGTACGATCTCTTGGACTTCCTCAATGGGATGCGGGTGTGGTGTTGCTGAATGGTCCCGAGGGTCCTCAATTGGCCCATCTTGTATTTTTTGTGCATCTTGAGGGTTGACGGGGTCAGCCTCAAATGCGGATTCTGTCACTGCCATAGCTTCCTTTGGTGGCTGGATTTGGGTGACAGAGTTGCACACTCTTGCAGCCATTTGGCCTCCTCGGACTTGGCCAATCCCCATAGGGGTTGGGAATTTTACCAGAAGTAGGTGGGTGGAGACGACTGCTTTCATTTGGTTAAGTATTCCCCATCCGAGAATGGCGTTATAAGCCGTGGGGCAGTCCACCACTAGGAAGGGTGCAAGCACGATTGCCCTCTGTGGATGTGATCCGAGGGAGAGTGGGAGGGTAACTGTTCTGTGCAGGACGATGGAGTCCCCAGTGAAACCAAAGAGTAGCGTGGGGGAATGGTACAGGCTAGATTCTGGGATACCCAACTGTTTGAATGCTTTCATGAAGAGGACATTGACAGAGCTTCCAGTGTCGACCATCACTCGATGTACGTCAAAGTTGGATATTTCTGCCATAACGATGATGGGATCATCTTGAGGATACACAATCCCCCGTTCTTCTTCTTCTGAAAACGTGATGGGCGCCCACCCGAGTCGGTTTGCTTTCTTGGC
Organism: Prinsepia uniflora; assembly: GCA_032719365.1. NCBI lineage: Eukaryota > Viridiplantae > Streptophyta > Magnoliopsida > Rosales > Rosaceae > Prinsepia > Prinsepia uniflora. The sequence continues at coordinate 53,410,361 of CM064872.1, read as the reverse complement.
TCTGCCATCTTCGATGCTGAAGAGCTGGTGATTCTATTTGTTGGCCCTCAGGAAGTTCTTCTTGGCTCGGTTGGAAGTGAGCGGGCAAGAAATGGATAGCCCTCTTGAGATTGTATTGATATGTGGGTTGCGAGGTAGATGCGGTGCATGCTGGAGAAATTGTTTGATCTTCCCATCTCGGGCCAGAGCCTTCACTAGATCCCGGAATGCAACACACTGGTCAATGCTATGGCCATTGTACTTGTGGTATTGGTAGTAAATTCCTGTGTCTTTGCCAAGCTTGCCCTTCGCCAGCGCCCAAGTAGACTTTGGAATCATGTGCTCCACGTTGAGGAGGATGTTCTCATAAGGAGTATTGAGGATGGTGTAGGCCTCTTACTTGGAGCGAGGAACTCTCTTTTCCCCGCTGTTTGACCGCTCCCCTGGCTGTCTCTCTTGGTGATTCGGGTTTTTACCCTTCTTTCCGGGGCTGTACAGGTTGTTGCTATGAGGGTAGTCTTTCGGTTTTCCCCCATAGCTCTGTTGCCCCTGCTCTTGAGGACACTGTCCTAAGCCTTGCTAATATGGGACGCTTGGTATGTAAGTTTTTACCGAGTCGACCCGGGGAGGTTGGTAAGCATTGGCTGTGTTGGACTTTTGGCTCAGTGTTTCAGCCTTGGCGTGCACCGCTGCCTGTTTCATAGTTTCATTAGATGTTGTCTAGCCTTGGGTGTGAGCTGCGTACCTGAAGGGGTAGTCTCGGAGGCCACTCTTGAAGGTGGTGAAAACTGCCCGGTCGTCCGTCTCTGCGTATCGTGAGTATTCGTGACTAAATCTTGCTGCGTACCGCTGCAACGACTCATATTCACCCTGTTTTAGCTGGAAGAGGTCTTCGACCGAGGATAGACGGTCAGTTTGGATCATGAACTGGTTCATGAAGGTGGACGTGAGCTGTTCAAAAGAGTCGATGGACCCGGATTCTAACTTGTAGAACTAATTGATCGCCGCCTCGGTCAGGGTAGAACTGAAGATAAGGGGGCGAATCGCAACCACCGTATGCACAACTTAGAAGATGATGACGGACTCGTATTCAATAATATATATTATAAAGTATTATGTCATCACATGTAACGACCTGTCCCGAAAATCGGGATTAGATTAGTGGTTAATGACGGATTAGTGAAGTTAATCGGTGATTAGTTGGACGATTTTGGACGGACGGTGCAAAATGATGATTTTGCCCCTAGAATGGGCAAAAATGTTGACTTTTGTTCGGATGGTCAAATGTACTTTGACCGATGACTGTGACGTAGTTCGGGACGTCACGAGTTCATAGACAGGTGGCACGTCCGATTCCGACATCCAAGGAGAAAGTTATGACCTTCGGAAGTTTGAGGGTGCTTTGGTAATTTTGTTGAATGTGGGCAATTTGTTGACTTTTCAAATGACATGGACTTTTCACATGTTTCGAGGACCATTAGATAGATTTCGATGCCCTGAATACGACGACAGTAGGCAGGTGTTACTTGGAATTCGGGAGATAAAGTTACGGGTCTAGAATTCTGAGGGGTAAAATGGTAATTTGTGCAATGAAGGGTATTTTGGTCATTATGGTGGCCTAGGGATCTGTGCCCAGTCAATGTTGGACACTTGGCTGCTTGGGGAGTATGCCCACTAGATTAGGGACAAGTGTCCCATACTAGATGGTTGTGGAACCTTGGTAGCCACCTCAGATATTTTAAAATTGGTTAACGGTGAGTGAACCTAGCCAGAAGCAGAACAGGGATTGAACTCTAGCCCTTTCATGTCTGATCAATCATTGCTAAGGTGTGAATGGAAGATGAACGGGATGTTGAGACAAGTAGAGTAGGGCTGGTGGCATGCACCGTCGTGCACGGTGGTGGCCGAATAGAAGCAAGAACCACGAGTCCCCTGTTTAAATTCGAAATAATGAAATTGACCTGAAGGAGGATTGAGCCTAATTGAGTAATTGAGGAGTGATTCTAAGGTGGCTAAGAAGCTAAGAAGCATGGAACTGAGCCCTGCCGTGGACGGTGGTAGTGCAATTTGTGGACGGTAAGTTTTCGGGTTAAAATGGTAATTCGCGTTTGGCTGATTTTCTTTGAAATTGGTTAATTAGAAAAGGTTTTGGATGTTTTTAGGAGTCTGATGGACTTGGAACCACGACAGGAGATGGCCGAAATCACAGAGAAGCGACGTTGGAAAAGTTGGGATTGATCGAGTCCTTTAGGAGGTATGTTACGGACTTCAATCTTGTATTTTGTAAATGGGAATCGATTAGAAAGAGTAGGACGATGCTAAAGGACTTAAAAGGAGGAAAAACGGATGAAAATTGGACGAAAAAAGGCCACGCCAGTTCGAGTTGCAGAGACTGGTCTGACCCGGTCTGAACCTGGTCGACCAGAGGTTGATGACGACACTGTTCACGCGCGTGGGTTTCAGGAGCAGGAAGTTTCAAGCCTGCGTGGGGGAGCATGAGGGGTAGTTTGGGGAATCTTCCAACATGACTTTTAAAGTATTTGATGTAACGAACATTTTGGCACTGGTTTCGAGTTGATCGGACATCATCTCGATGTGTTTCGGGATGTTCGAAGGTTTTAGGGCTCGGTTAAATATAGTTAAAAATTCGGGAAAATTATGGGGCTTTATTATGATCATTGTGAAGTAGTTAGTGACCTCGTTATGGGATTTGGACAGGTTCGGGAAAGCCGAGGATAGCGGATTGGCCGGAAACGGCATAAGTGCGCGCGTATCGAGGCGACGTCAGAATTGTCTGTGAGTGGACTTTTCTTTCGAACTTATGATGCATGCATATATGTTTTTACATGTTTTCTATACGTGATTTCTATGTTTGTGAATTGATATTGATGATTTACGGTTTTGCACGAATTTCGAGATATTTAAGGATTTGCACGTTTTACGAGATTTCGATCGATGTTGTGATTTGACCATGGTTTAAATGATTTGATTTTGGAATTTGGAAATATGATTTGATTTCAAAGATTTAAAATGGATTTTGGAAAAGTGATTACGGGCTTGAAGCCCAATTCAGAAAATGGTTTTGATTAACTAGCTTTCGGGTTTTAGAATCGGATTTCTGGATGACGATTCGGGATTCAGTTTGGAACTTGAAAATGGATTTCCAGGTTGGGTTAGGAATGGTTATTCCGGATGCTAGCTTACAGAATGATGGTTTCGAACTCAGATTTGGAAATGGATGATGGATATGGGTTCTGGGTTTGGATCCGGGATCCTGATGAGATTGCGGATTCGGATTCGGATATGGATAGTGGTTATGGATTGGATTTGCTGGATCTGGTTATTGGGTTTAAAGACCCGGATATGATATGACGGGGGTGGGCCCGGATTGGGTTTAAAGACCCGGATTGAGTTTAAAGACTCGGGAGTTTAAAGACTACGATATTGATATTTCCCCGTAGGCCTATTGAGTTTAAAGACTCGGGAGTTTAAAAACTCGGATTATATTGAGGCCTGGATTGAGTTTAAAAACTCGGGAGTTTAACGACTCGGATAGATCCAACAGGTTCGATGGATGGATATGTGGTTTCAAACGTGTTTGGATTTCACTGAGTTTTGATGTTGATTGGTTTTCAATAAAGGTTTTCCGATGTTTTGGGCTCTGCCCGGATGAAATGGTTTTTCGATGGTTTTGGGCTGAGGCCCGGGGATTGAGAAAAGGAAACTGTGTTTGGTTTTTCTTACATGGTTGCTTATCCTGAATATTGAATGGTTTTATGGCATGAATTTGATATGCATGCATTGGTTTTTAATTGGAGGGTATGAATATACTTGTTTTATAAACTGTTTTAAACTTATACTTGATTTTTGTCCACTCACAGTCTTTTTGTGTTTTCGATACCCTCTAGGTTGTTGCGGTGCGGGTTGTTGATCGAGAGTGACGAAGACATCACACATACGATTCACAGTAGATTCGGTGTACTCTTGGAAGTTTCGGGTACTATTGGACGGTCGAATCGGGAATCCCTTGTCCGACTTACGTGTCCCATGGAGGTTGGACTTCGGTTTAGCCTTCGAGTCATGCGTAAGTTAGACGGGAGCAAGATTTAACCCTTAATCCCAGGGGATTAGGGGTGGGTCCTGTCATCACATCACTTACATGTAATCATCTTAATTGAAATCATGGATTTATCAACACAATTAATAACCTAATATAATCATTAATATAACTATCAATATAAACATCACCAAACATCACAATATACTACTAGTCTTAATTGTCTATATCATTATAGCATCATTGTGACCACCATAGTATTATTATCATATAGATTACATATCATCCTTAACAAAAGCTATGTATATGCATATATATAATTAATTTTGTAATTCACTACTGAGGGAACATTTGATAACCTACCAAATCCTTTTCTTTTCATAGGCAATTATCCAAATATTCCTCTAATTATTCATATGATAATTTCCATGTTAACTCACTATTTAGTCAAGCCCAATTAACTCAGTATTTTCATAATTAATATTAGTTTAAAAAAATTTAAAACATATAACCAATATATAACTATAATCATCATGAATCCAGAAATATGTCTAAATAATATCCAAATCCCTCAAAACCTATAACACTAGACTCAAAATGAAGAACACTATAAAATCCACGTTGAACACTTTCTCAGGCAAGGTTAGATGCGCCTTCACGCGTCGTCGACTGCCTCTAGGTGTAGGCCTCACGTGCCTGCACAAAGGTTGTCTTCAGCCTCTAGACGAGCCTAGTTTTTGGTCGCCCGAACCGCGATCACGACCCGACCTTATTTTCGTCAACTTTCAACGTTTTCCAATTCACAAAACACTAAAATTCATCTAGCTCGACCCAGAAGAAGGTCTATGGTGTTCAAAGGAAGAAAGCTCACCTGTATCGACTGGTCTATCTTCCAAACATTTTGGCCATGGTTCAAGGACTCTCCCTGTAGCTCCTTCATGTTCAAATCCTTATTTTCCTGTTTCAGAAAGACTATAAGAGCTCCAGGAAGAGTTTTCTACATACACACATGTTTCACATGTCCAAATTATAAAATTACCAAATCACCCTTCTAAGCAAATTACCATAATACCCTCAAACATTTTTAACCCTTAACAATCTTATCCGTACTCTTTTTTCAGCGTACTGCCTATCTACGTATTCAGGAGTTCGAGAACTTCATAACGGTCCTTACGAGAGATAGATGGAGTGGATTATGCAATTTGGGAAAAAAGAAAGTAAAATACTAATTCTGTTCTAGGCACTTCTTGTTTGTAGCAGCCAGGGCTCAGCCCATAGTTTAAAGCCCATGCAAAACATTCAGACCCGGGTATCAGGGGGCCCAGTCTAGGCCCTTAATTAGAGTTCAGAACTCTAGTAATTTCGTCATACGCATAAAACGCAGCGTTACGTTGAAGCAGTAGACCGCTAAATTAAATATGTTGCGTCTGCTGCAGGCTTTTGCATTTGCAAATTGCAATCTCATCAGAACTCCCCCGCAGACTTTTGGTTTGACTGAGTCGCAGAGGTAACCCCCATTTTCTTCTCCGCCCCTTGAAACATATTTTTGGACCAATAAATTTTTCATCTTTTTTGTATTTTTATAATTATTCAGATCCGTTCTAGTTTTAATATTCTTTTTCTTCTGCTAAGAAACCATTTTTCTTTTCCGCCTTTATTTATTTGTGCATACTGGGTGAGCTTGGGCTGTTGAGTATTTTGATTTTTGTTTCCAGATTATTTCTCAAAATATTTGTTTGAATAATTTTCTCAAAACAAGATAGATTGTTAACTGAATTGAACTATTTCTTTTATTGGTAGATCTAATGCTGGTAATTAAGAATGGTTCTTGTCACTGTTTTAATCTCTCTGGTTCTTGTCACTGTTTTAATCTCTCTTGTTTGTTCTGTTTTTGGTGGAGATATAATTTGTGGTCTTTTATTTGGTTATCTGCTTCGCTATATTCATTTTCGTCGATCTGGGTATATTGAGAAACTAGTGTTGTTGGTTGTGTGGTACAGTCCGGTGACTTGCAGGCAGCTCTCAACTTCTCTGTCTATTTACAATGTAAGTGTTATCCTATTTTTTTGGTTGTCAACATTCGCTTTAGGTTTGAAGATTATATATTGCTTTAATCTTGTCTTTTAATCATTTCAATAATTATGTGCTTAGATTTTAAATTATATTTTCATTACAATTTGGGAATTCAACTCTCTGTTTATTTTCCTCTCAACATTTTCATTCTTGTCTGAAGATTGCATATGCCAGTCCATTGATTCCGTTATAACTTATCTGGTGAAATTGAGAGGTCAAAACCTTATATTAGAGCATCGTAAGATGATCAACTAGCCTGAAACAATCATTTAATTTTTTTTTTCTATAGTATTGAATTAATATTAATATTTGGCATTTTGCATTAGCAACATGACACACTAGGCCTTGCTTACTTAAGCCTTATGCTGTGCTTCTCTAGCTATGTAAGTATTTTCCCCTTATGAAAGAAGATGTCTTTATAAATGGTTTCATATTTTCCCTTAGATTGTTAATTAAAGTATTTGGGAATGCTTTGTTTGTGTTGTGATCCTGGAAATAAAGCAAGTATCATTGCTTTATTTCATAGGGATAGTTGCTTGTCTGATAAAACTTTTTTGGATTGAAAGTTCATTGTTAAATTAATGTAACATATGATATTATTGTTACATTATCATGTGAAGTTGTAACCATACTGAATTTGACCCATCCAAAGACCGTGCTGAATATATGTTGCATATCATTTCTGTGTTAAGTAATATTAAACCTAGTTCCTTTGAACTGGAAATCATAATTACTCTAGTGTATGTTACGTGCTCCTTAATCCTTGTAAAAATGAATATTTATACAGAATTACCATGATTACAAAATTGAATCATGAGACTAGATTGATCATAGATTTATACACAGCAGTATACCTTCAAAACTACGACAAGTTTCAGGCCCAGAAGCTTCCACTTTCAATTCGTCTTCTAGCTCCAAAATGTTAGACAGAAGTATGTAACTGAAAGGCCAAGTATGCAACTGTTAATAGTTCCAGTAGATATGTGGTTTAGGCCAAAGGAACATAATATAAGGAACTCAAATCTGTTATGAGGCCTTCCCTGGTAGTTTAGGTGATTTTGATTCCTGTATATAGGAACGAAGCTATCTGAGTTTGATCCTTATAACAATATTCCTGCAGTGGTTAGTGTAATAGATGCGAGTCTTATCTATTAATTGTGGGACCTGATTTTTTTTTATTTGTTGTTACTTTATTTTTGCAATTTCTTTCTTTCTCTATTAAATGATATGTCCTAACATCTATAGGAATCAAACTCATGAGAGCAATTTGTTGCTTTCACAAATAGAAATTACTGCCATTGGACTCAAAGTTTCTAGCCAATTGTGGGAGTTTTCCTATAAATAGTAATCAAACTCAAATTTTCCTGTCCACTATGGTATAATGATTTGAATATTTGTTTTATTGAATTGATTCTAAAATACAGCAGTAGCTATCTTTATATAGGCTGTAGATAGACCTAACTAGGTATGTACAATTTAGGAAAGAATCAAACAGTTGACTAGCTATACAAGGGAGGAATCAATGGTGATTCCGTTTGACATATCTCAGCAGATCAAGGAGATTTAGTCAATCTCCTGTGATCGGCTGGAGTGTAGGGGAATCCTTATTACACCCCCGCAAGACGGTGGAGCCATCGGCGACGCTGATCTTGGAACGGAGGAGCTGAAACCGTGGGCGAGGTAGCGGTTTGGTGAGGGCATCAGCCAGCTGATCGTCAGTGGAGACATGAGACACCTGGAGGTGGCCTTTGGTGACATGATCACGAACAAAGTGATAGTCAATATCCACATGTTTCATGCGTGTGTGAAAGACCGGGTTTGAGCAATAGAAAGTAGTCCCAATGTTGTCGCAGGAGATGGTGGGTGTGCCTGAAAGAGGAAGGCCGAGCTCACGGATTAGGGACTGTACCCAAAGCAGTTCAGCAGTGGTGGAAGCCACGGCTCTGTGTTCAGCTTCAGTGGACGATCTGGAAACCGCACGCTGCTTGCGGGAACTCCAGGATATAAGATTTTGGCCAAGGTAGACCAGATAGGCGGTGGTTGATTTTCGATCATCCTGGTCCCCAGCCCAATCCGCATCCGAGTATGCATTTAGGGAATGAGTGACAGCATGGAGAGTGGAGGTAGTGTGGCGATGGAGATGGAGACCGTAGAACAAGGTACCTTTCAAATAGCGAAGTAGACGCTTGAGGGCCTGCCAGTGCAGGTCAGTTGGAGCATGCATAAACTGGGAGAGTTTATTGACAGCAAAGGATACGTCGGGTCTGGTCAGGCTGAGGTACTGTAGACTCCCGACAAGGCGGCGGAAGCTGGTGGCATCTGCTGGTGGGGAGCCATCGTGCAGGTGTAGAGAGGGGGAAACAGCCAGAGGAGTGGCCACAGGCTTGGCACCATCCATGCGAGCTAAGGTGAGCAGGTCATGGATATATTTGTGCTGAGACAGGAAGATGCCAGTTGCGGTTGGAAGGACCTCCACACCAAGTAACTGAGGGAACCAAGGTCCTTAACCGAGAAGCGGGTGGCCAGAGTTTGTATGAAGCGGGAGATAACGGCTGGAGTATTCCATGTCACAATCAAATCATCAACATAAACTAGAAAATACAGAGTAGTCGAACCTTGCCGTAGGAGGAACAGCGAGGCATCAGAATTGGCTTGGACAAAACCGTGGGATAGGAGGAAGGTCTGAAGTTCCTTGTACCAGGCTCGGGGGGCTTGTTTGAGTCCATAGATAGCCTTGCGGAGCTTGCAAACATAAGAAGGGTTTTGTGGATCCACAAAGCCAGCTGGCTGGGCCATGTACACGTCCTCATGAAGAGTGCCTTGAAGGAAGGCATTATTGACATCCAACTGGCGAATGGGCCAGCCATTAGTTACAGCCAGGTGAAGCACAACACGGATGGTGGTGGGCTTGATTACGGGACTGAATGTATCCGTGAAATCCACCCCGGGACGCTGATGGTACCCCTTGGCAACAAGGCGCGCCTTAAATCTGTCAACAGCTCCAGTAGGTGTCCGTTTGATACGAAACACCCACTTGTTCCCCACAACGTTTTGGCTTGGAAGAGGGGGGACCAACTCCCAAGTTCCATTCCGTATGAGAGCATTGATCTCACTTGACATGGCATCACGCCATTGAGGGTCTTTCTGGGCTTGAGAGACACAGGTGGGCTCGGCTAAGGAATGTAGTTGGTGTTTGGTGGCAGTGAGGGCATAGCTGGGTACGGTTTTGACAGTACCCGTTTGAGTTCGGGTGAGCATAGGGTGGGTTTTTGTGGGGTTTTGGGGAGGGGGACCTGAAGGAGGGGGAGGTGGTGGAGGTTGGCGCCTGGTGTAGGTACGGAGAGGTGGAGGTTGGGAGTCACCAGGAGGAGGATTAAGAGCTGTGGGAGCAGGAGCAGAGGCGGGAGCAGCAGGAAGGCTGCTGGAAACCTGGGGCAGGGGTGTTGGCTGCAGAATCTGAGCAGGGGGCGAGTCAGCTGCAAGGACCTGCAAGGACGTTGTGTCAAGGGAGTCCCCGGTGATGGTAGAGGACAGCACAGGCGCTGCTAGTGGGCGCTGCTAGTGGCGTGACAGTAGGCGAAAAGGGGACTGTGGTGACTGGGGGAACGGTGGACAACCAGGTTGTGAAGGTGTCTGCAGAGACGGTGAGGGTGGGGAGGAGGGAGGGGACGGAAGGAAAGGTGGTTTCATCAAACTGAACATGGCGAGAGGTGTGTAGAGTTTGTTGGCAGTGGGATCAAAACAGAGGTAGGCACTTTGGCTAAGGGAGTAGCCAAGGAAGATGCAGGGCTGAGAACGAGGCTGCATTTTGTTGGTGGTATAGGGCCGTAGCCAAAGAAAGCAGAGACAGCCAAAGGTTCGCAGTTTGGCATAATGGGGAGTGGCTCGGAAGAGGGCAGTGTAGGGACATTTGTTTTGTAGGAGAGATGTAGGAAGGCGGTTGATGAGATAGACATCGGTCTTGAAAGCATAGGACCAGTAGGAGAGAGGGAGTTGGGCTTGGTGAAGTAAGGTGAGGCCGGTGTCAACAAGGTGGCGATGACGCCTTTCGGCTGTACCATTGTGTTGGGAGGTGTGAGGAGGTGATTAATTCCATGCTCAGCAAGAAAAGGTTTCAGTTTAATGAATTCTCCACCTCCATCAGTGTAAAGGGAAATGATGGGAGTATTGAAGTATTTTTCAACCAAGGTTTTAAAATCTTTGAAGGTAGAATAGACATCTGATTTTTTTCGAAGGTAAAGCCAAGTGTACTTGGTGTAATGATCAACAAAGATTACATAGTATGAAAAACCATCAATAGAGAGATAAGGAGCCGGTCCCCAGACATCACTGTAGATTAATTCTAAGGGACGGTGGCTGGTTAAAGTTGAAATGCCAAAGGGTTGGCGATGACTTTTATTGCATGCGCAGGAATTACATAGTGGTTCTGGAATTTGAGAAGAGAAACGAACATGAAACAGACTTAAGACATTCTTTAGGGTTTTGGATTGAGGGTGACCAAGGCGACGGTGCCAAAGGCTAGGGGAGACTGTCACGGCCACCATGGCCTGCGGTTTTTGGAGAAGGGCAGGAGTCCACTCGTACACATCGTCCTTACTCGGGCCTTGAAGGAGAACCACCCCCGTGCTGAGATCCTTCACATGAAAGCAACCAGGAAATAATTCAATAGAGGTATTGTTTTGTTTATTAAACTGGGAAATTGAAATTAAATTTCTGGTCATGGAAGGGGCACATAAAACATTGTGGAGTTTGAAGGGAAGGGAGTTGGGAGAAGAGAGAAAGGAAGAGCCTGTATGGGTAATGGAAAGACCTGTACCGTTGCCAATGAGTATCTCATCAGGGCCGCTGTAATGGGTTGCATCGGAGAGGTGTTGGGAGCTGGTGGCCACGTGATGAGAGGCCCCAGAGTCTAGAAGCCAGCCAGGGGAGGGGGCCTGAGTTGTAGGATTGGCCACGGGTGGTGGTGGGGTGGACTGCTGGAGATGAGGACAGCGTTTAGCGCTGTGACTCTGAGTGCCGCACCATTGACAGTAGCCACGGTAACCAGTGGACTGAGAGTATTGACGACGAGAGACGTCGCTGGAGTGTTGATAGGACCGGTGACCAGAGGTGCGGTGGCTGTCTGGTGACTGAGTGGGGTGCCGCTGACCAGAGGAACTCCTGCTGGAGCGATGGGAGGTGGTGCCGCGAGGGGCCTGAGTGAAATTGACAGTGACGGGTGAGGGTACAGCAGTGTGGGCTGCACGGCTGGAAGCAGCCTCATGTTGGACCAGAAGGTCATGTAGATTCTCAAAGGGAACAACAGTATCCCTGGACCGTACAGCTGCGGCGATTTCCTTAAACTCAGGTCCGACTCCATTAAGGACATGGAGAAGGAGATCATCATCAGACAAAGGTTTGTCGATGGAAGCCAGCTCATCAGCAAGTATCCGAACTTCCTGAAGATATTCAGAGATGGGACGGGAATGCTGGCGAAGAAGAGTTAGGCGTTCCTTGAGACCAAGGACGCGCGCTCTGGCTTTGCTGGCATAGAGATGAGTGAGCCGGGCCCAAGCAGCGGCAGAAGTGGGGGGCGGCAGCAATTAGTTGGATCACCTGAGGGGATACGGACGCCAGGATGGCATGAAGCAACAGTTGGTCCTGACGGACCCAGAAATCATGAAGAGCAGTCTCTGTTGGGGGGGGGGGGGGGGGGGGTCGAGAGCCGTCGACATAACCCATGAGGTCATACCCTCGAAGAAGAGCATTGAACTGAGCTCGCCACGGAAAGAATGTCGTGGCAGTGAGCTTAACAAGGAGCTGGGCTGCGGTGTTTATGGTGATAAGGGTGGGAAGAGTAGGGTTTGGTTCAGAAAGTGGTGAAGGGATGGGGGAGGCAGGGACGGTGGTCTGGGCAGCCATAGAGCTTAGGGTTTACTCGGTGGAGCAGTTAAAGCTCTGATACCATATAATGATTTGAATATTTGTTTTATTGAATTGATTCTAAAATACAGCAGTAGCTATCTTTATATAGGCTGTAGATAGACCTAACTAGGTATGTACAATTTAGGAAAGAATCAAACAGTTGACTAGCTATACAAGGGAGGAATCAATGGTGATTCCGTTTGACATATCTCAGCAGATCAAGGAGATTTAGTCAATCTCCTGTGATCGGCTGGAGTGTAGGGGAATCCTTATTATGTGGAAGGCCTGAACATTGACAATACGAATCCTTTTCTACTAAGACTATATTGGTTACTACATTTAGAAAAATACTTCAAAGAAATGTCTCGGGTGTATTCCGGAAATATTTGTTTTGTTCATTCAGAAGATATTGTTATGTTAAGAGGATGGCCTGTGTTTTGCTACTTAAGATAGAATGGCACACAGAGTGTGTTTCTGCCTTTGCTCTGTATGAGGTTGTACCTCTATACAAGATGAGCAACTTACAGTATCTAACAGAACAATTCACATTAAAAATCAAGTAACTCAAATAATTTTTTTTCATAGTATAATTTAATGAACAACTGATCAACACAGTAGGATGTAACTTCTTGTTGACCAGAATACATACCTAGTTAAAAACTTTGAATTCAGAAATTGCAGCCTAATCTAAGAGGAAACAATATAGCCAATTTCACTAGAAAGTCTGCACAGGGAGAAGGGGGAAATAAATTTGACTCATGAATTTAGAGTCTGATTTATGTTAGAAAAAATCCCTCTGAAAACTAAAGAAGTTATGCCAATGTGGAAAACAACCCAGATAATGTAATGGATCCCTTTCTCTGCATATTTCCTGAAGTCCCCTAAATAATGCTCCCTCTCTAATTATCTTGAACATTTACTAAATCTGATAAATAAACATGTAAGCATGCAATGGCAGATGCAGACACAAGTAACTGCTGGATCTAGCATTCTTAGTCGCACTAATTCCTAGTATTACCCACAACTAGATTCTGGCATCTGGGATACTTCAGATGTGGAGTACTTGTGCAAATTAGATTTTTGTACACTTGCACTCATCTGACACTCTTAACCAATGCCATCAAACATGCTTAATAGTTTCTACTATTTTTTATTGTCTATTGTTGTACTATCTCTATATGTTTAGAAAATCAGTATAGGATGTACATGAACTGTTTAGTTACATGATACTTTCCATCCCTTTAGGATAATTCATAAATATGTAAGAAATTGTCAATCGCAACACAATTGAAACCACACAACTCTGCATGGGTTTGGTGATGATAGATTAACGATGGAAACAGATTAGATTCATAAGGTTCGTGTTTGGAAGAAAATTCTTAGGGTGATGTAGAATATAAGAAAATAGAACGCTACTTTTACTATTAGGCATCACTTAAGGGATATAAGAACAGAAAAAAACTTACTCATTATATTTGTAAAATAGAACCAAAATGGAATTTGATCTTGAAGAATCAATACAACAATTATGTAATGCATATTCAGAGAATCTGTTCTCTTCGTACAAATGGTCAATGCTGAATGTTCATACTTCTGTATCCTACCTGTAATAGTTGGTATTTGTAGCTGAGATCCTTGCTCTAGTGATTATACAACTATGTATTCTACAGTGCTCTATCAGGCTTCGTGCATGTGCATGCTTCTGTTTTTTATTGTTTCGTTCTCTATTTCCTTTTATTTTTGGTTCAAATACTTAGGGCGGACGAGGAACCTGTTGATCAAAAGAAGTACCTCGAAGAATCTTGCAAGCCAAAGTGTGTGAAACCACTATTAGAGTATCAGGTATTTGCAACATTTTTGGAGTGTGAACTTCATAACATTTGCAGTCTATACTCAGTTTTCTCACACCTAATGTATTGTGGAAATGAAGTGTCTTTTGCCCATATTTCATAATCTGGACAGTTCGGTACCAACATAAACGTCACCCTTGAAGATGGGCCTGACATATAATGTCCTTGCTAGTAAAACACACATCAAACACCAAGAATAATTTGGAAAAAATTCTGAAATAGAAAGCGGCTTCGTTAAGGATTTTAGGGTTCAGCTTAAACTCACAATTACATAAGATGATAGTGCCAAGCTTGTAATAGAATTTACAAGCAAAAAGAGATTGACCTTTTGTTTTATTTTGCAAATAGTCATTGTTTCCCGAGTCATTCATGTTGGAGCAGTTTGATTTCATCGTTTAAGCAAATGGTCATTAGCTGGTAGTCATGAAGCATGCAAGTTTTCTTTCTTCTAGAATTAAGTTTGCATTTCGTTTCTTAATTTCTAGAAAGTGTGTTTCCTGGAGTACTGAAATTGGCAGAATGGTGAAATAGAATGAAACTCAGATGCATTTCATCCTCAACATAAGGAATTAATTAATTAGTAGAGATCTTGAAGATATGAAAATTAACTGTTGAGCTCTCAACATTCATATTTTTAGGTTTACTACCCTCTGTATATTCTCTGGTGCATGGTTGAGTTGAACAAGCAGCAATCTTTTCTTTTAAAATTGTAACTCTTTCCCTAAAGAGTTGAACAACATGGAATTTGCAGGCATGTGTTAAGAGGATACAAGGTGATGAAAGTGGGCACAAGCATTGTACTGGACAATACTTTGATTACTGGTCTTGTGTTGACAAATGTGTAAGTTATACTGTCCGATTTTCATGAGACTCATTTATATACTCTCTTATGTTCTAGTTAGATGCCTAAAACCACCATTCTGCAATGCAGGTTGCACCAAAGCTTTTCTCAAAACTGAAGTGATATGGTGATGAATTTTGTCCCAAATTGACATCTTGCCGTTAAGTTTTAACAAATCAAATGTTTTTGAACTTTATAGTTTGTTCCCTGAACTAGGGATGGATGTTTGACATTTTTCAAGAGTGAAATTATGATCAATAAAGAAAAATATATCCTTTGTTAAATTTGATGGTAGAGGATTATGTTGCGAGGGTTGTGACTTTTGATAGAAGTAAGAATTTAAGCATTTGTATTCCTTCCTTTCTGTTGGTAAATGAAGTTTTATTGGGAATCAAGTCAAAGGCAGTCAGGATCAGGGAGGGGCGAGTCAACTTATTCAAGCTCATGCTAAAGCATAGACTAAGGCCTTGTATTATTTTGTAGTCTAAAGGTTTATTTAGGTTTGTTGTGTTGTGGGCTTTTGTTTATATTGGGTATCTTCTTCTTTTTTATTTTTTTTTATTTTAAGTTTTAAATATTTTAGTTTTCTGTGTAATGTTTTGAGATGTATTTTAACGCTTGGGTCTCTCTTACGTTCCAGTTCTTAATAAATTCTAAAAATAAAAATAAAATAACAATCCATTAAGATTTGTCTAATAAATGTAAACTACTTGATTTCCTAAATTTATATATCTATTTGAAACACATTTCAAATTAAATGTTAACTATCAAACACTCAATATATTATGAATTAATTAGCTCATAATTCTAAATAATTCTAAATTTATATAAATTTGATGGTTATGTATGTACGAGTATATGGCTTGTGACGGAAAGTTTTATTAAACAGGTTTATATGTAATGATATGAATTGGCATGTAGACTTGAGACCTCGTTTAATAATAATAGGGTCATGCTATGTTGACTTTAAAAATACCGACAAAATTGGCACTCTTAGGTCGGTTGGCCATCTCATTTTGTGAGGGTCTGCGCAAGCTGACTGAGTAAGGTGACGTTTACTCACCTTGGCTCCAAGTGGTTCTTCGTCGGTCCATGGACATTTTCTAAGTCGATCGGCCACCTCATTATGCAAGGATCCGCATAAGTTGGTCAAGCAAGGTGACATATATTCACCTTGGCTTCAAGTGGTTCTCAATTGGTCCATGGATATCTCCTAGGTTGACTGACCACCTCATCGTGTAAAGGTCCGCACAAACTAGCCAAGCAAGCTGACACACACTCACCTTGGCTCCAAGTGATTCTCGGTTGGTCAATGGACATCTCCTAGGCCGATCGGTCACCTCATCGTGCGAGAATCTGCGCAAGCTAGCCGAATCAATATCCTTCGACATCACTCCTAAGCCAAAGGCTTGGGGGAGTGGGGACTAGCATAGTACACACACACACACACATGCCGACAGGTACAATACAAACCATCGACCGAAGAAATCCACCTCAGTTAACGACTTGTGGGACTTCTGTTCGTACCTAATCTGATCGATCTAACCAAAGACCGAGTAGCCTTGCCCTCGGAATTCCCAAGACTTTCAGCTACCATGATCAACTAACCAAGGCTAACCGATCATATTTGGTCGCCTAGACCCCTCTATTCAAACCACAACGATCAGCATCAATAAGGCAGAACAACAAAAGCCGATCATACTTGATCGACCTACACAACTGGTCGCTCAGGCCTAACCTTTGGCCACACCTGACAACTCAGCAAGAGGCCAATCTCAACACAAGCCGACCACATCTAGTCGACTAGGCTAGCTGCCATGTCAGAATGTTGCTCACAACCACACTAGGACACATGTCAGCTCCTAAAGACAACGACATTTATCCCACATCGAAAAATACCAATAACATTTAATGCTGCTATAAATACAAGGGTAACCCCCTCTAAAAGGTAACGACAATCTTGCCCTCACGCTGCCTAAATTATTACAATACCATTCCTTCTTAATCTCACTTAAACATCGGAGATTGTTAGGCTAGCATCACACCGGTGTCCCTTTGCTTTTACTCCTTTCTACGTAGGTCTTTCTACCCACGAGAGGAGCAGCCAAAGGTGTCTAGTAAGGTGAGTCTAAGTTGGTCCATTACTTGCATTAACAGTTTGACACTGCCTGTAGAAATTCTGAAACAACACTCCACGCTTTCATTCACCACTTTTACCGTCCTAATTGGTCCTAGCATCATGTTGAACGAACAAGATGAAGGAGAGCTCACTCACCCCCTTCCCTCAAGGGAATTCAAGGGGTAATATCCGTGATGTCTACCAATGACACAAATTAAACCTAAATATCATATTTCAACATACACATCAATTTGAACCAAGATAGCAGAAAATCACGGCATACACAACAAGATAACAGACTAGTCTCTCAATAATCCAATTTTGTAAACCCATATAGCATT
Source organism: Prinsepia uniflora (assembly GCA_032719365.1). Taxonomy (NCBI): domain Eukaryota; kingdom Viridiplantae; phylum Streptophyta; class Magnoliopsida; order Rosales; family Rosaceae; genus Prinsepia; species Prinsepia uniflora. Next base: position 53,393,197 of record CM064872.1, on the reverse strand, counting down.
AGGAAAAACTAATTGTATACAAGTTGCTCCACTTCAGGCTCGCGAGAAATCATTTTCTATATTGTCTGCACCTACTCAATACACGTCGATTAACTTCCCGGCGATTCGTCTAATTTTGATCGAAATCAAACCCTAGATATTTTCACCCAATTTTGATTTTGAACAAGAACTAGAGATGGAGAGTCGTGATTTGGCATTTTTGGATCCCAATCCCATTCCATGTCGAGTCTTACATGGAAAAAGTATGCCATCATGTCAAAAATCCCAAATTTTTCCTTGTTTTTCATGACCATTTAACATATGTGACATAAATAGAGTTGAGTGGCTCAACTCGGGGTCTCAAATTTTCACATATGTGACGTAAACTGAGACCCTACGTGAGACACTTGATTTGATTTGATAAATGTTTTCACTAAGACCATCCTCTTGACATTGATGTGGCTCCAGTTATGAATATTTTCCCCGGAGAGGGACTCCAGTTGTGAATATGTTTCCCCGGAGTGATCCCTATGATATGTTGCTTGCTTTCGGGATGCGTTGTGTTCCCTCTCGGAGAAGTCACGATGCACTGCCTGTTGTCGAGTAGCCGTGGGAGGCTCGACTCAGGAGTGCTTATGGTATATGGCATCGTTCGTTGATTTGTTCATGATGATTTGAACATCGGCCCTTGATATGTTCTTGTCGACGTGCTCGGACCTGAACAGTCTTGGAGTTTATTTGCACGCGTTGTATGGATGGCGTGATTGATGATGATGATATCGTATGAAAAGAGACAGATGTGGGATACGAGGATTGGTCATGTTTTTTATGATTGCTTTATGTTCAGATGTTTTCACATTATTGATTTGAAAAGCAATATGATTTGATTTTAAGGAAGCATTTGATATTACGTGTTTTCTGATGCATGCATACTTTTAATTGAAGGGTATAAAGATTGATTTCGGAAATTTGTTTTCCAACTATTTATTTTTGTCCACTCACAGTTTTAATGGTGTTTGATACCCTTCATGTTGATCGCGGATCCAAGCTATAGTAGAGACTGAGACATCACATGAATATGTGTACTCTAGAAACCGCTGCAAACTCTTGAAACCCCGAGTGGCTTATGATTTTATCCCTGTTCTAACACGTGGTGTCAGACGGGAGCAGGACATCCCGCGATAATCCAGGGGGATTAGGGATGGGTTCTGTCAGCTTGGTATCAGAGCACTTAGTTTCTCTTGCGGTGTCATGCATCCTCAATGCATGATAGATTTTCTTCGGATGTGATGTCTCTGCGACGATAGCCCGTCATCAGCTTGGAAGGTGAGAGTACAGATAGGAAGGTTAAGTGGGAACGAACTCGGATAGGTTCTGTTGGCAATAGATGCCGTGTTTCAGTGGGGTCCAACTCGAGGAGGGTTGAGTCTCTTGTGTGTCCAGCAGTTGGGAACCGTAGAGTTACTAGTGGATTCGATCCCAGTATGACGACTTTTCAGAGTTACGACCAATGATTGGTCAGGATGAATGTGCTGCTCCTAGCAGCCGAGGTTGTTGATGACCATTATTCGAAAGAGGTTGAACAAAATTACCAAGAAAGTGGTACTTGTGGATCAGGTCTCGGGGTGTCTGATCAACGGATTACACACTTGGAGTAGATTGTAAGGTCGATAGATTTCCCATATGAGTGCATGATCTTGATAGCGGCGTTCTTCTTGTGTTAGCCTGCACGAGGTCAGTGGCAGAAAAGGCTATCGACGGACATGGATGAGATTACCGAGATTTGGACAACGTATGAGGAAAGGTACTTACATCATTTTCGCCCCAGTCTTATCGAGATACGAGGGAGGCAGAGTTCCTCCGACATGAGCATTATATTTGATGGTAGCTCAGTACGAGTAGAGGCTTGTGACATTGTCATGTTATGCTCATGTTTCAATGATGACTGAGACGATGCTGATTCGTCGGTTTGCATCGGGACTTTGGAGTAAGATTTGAGTGATGGTGCTAGTTTGATGATTTACTGCATTCCAGACTCTGACAAATGTGGAATCTCAGTTGGAGATAAGTTTGATGAATCCCAACAGCGATCAGATGGTTCCAGTTGACACTGAGTGCGCCGAGAGGATGTAATTGTTAAGGAGCTTGTGGTGAGATGATCCTAGCTCTGAGTTCTCGAGTGACAGATATTTATAACTGTTTTATGAACTGGGTTATGCATGTGGTTTCAAAATGGAGGGCTAAACCCGGTTTTCTTATAAATGGTTTCGGAAACTTTTCTTTTATTTCTGGTCCACTCACACCTTCTGTTTTTAACTGCCCTCCAGGTTGTGGAGCTAGCGCGGGGTTCCGGCGTCGGGGCAGCGTCTGAGGCATAGAAGTCACGAGAGGGATCCCGGAGTGTTTCAAATTTTTCCGCGTACGTGTATTTAGATTATCGGTTTTTCTTTTCCATGCATTTTGTACTATGCTCTGTAAAAACTTGTCTTCGGGATATTGATGTAATTTCTCCTGCGTCTGACTGTTTGTGTCGGGGTGTCAGACGGGAGCAGGATTTACCTCGGTTTTCGGGGTGAAACCGGGGTGGGTCCTGACACAGACGTGCGAATTACAGTGATCGATGAGTGAGACAAAGAGGATCCCGAGTGGCTCAGTAAGATTTCAGTAGTTTCCTAGTTCGGTTGGTTTACTGTAGGCACGAGGTATGCCAAGTTGAGAGACAGGTGTTTTGTCTTACCTTGGATGGATGTACGAGTGTTGATGGAATACAGACCCACAAACTCTTAGAAGGATTACAGTTATGTTCAGCATTTGAACCCATTGGATTGGGACATGCGAGCTAGTACTTCGACTGGTGCGGTGATAGAATCACCTATTGGATTTGTATAAAAGGTGTGACAAAAGACAGATTGGTTTTCCAAGACACGCATGACTTGTTGTGATGTTCATGATGGATTGGTGGACTACCTGTTACTCCTCTGTTGAGCTTTGGAGGAACTAGTGGTATTGGATTGTCCTGATTTGTCACGTTTGGTCTTTTGGTGGGACCAAGGGATACTTACTGCGATCTATCCCACATTGGAAACATGGTTGATGTTTAGAGTGATTTACGACTTGGAAGCCTGGAAGTTACTATAGAATGACTGTGTGGGATATGAGACACGTGTTGTGAAGTCCCCAAATGGCTTAGTAAGCTTGATGAAGATGTCAGTTGTGTCGACACTTCTGGTGGTGCTCCTTGTAGGATTTACTAGGGTTGCTACCTCAGAGGGAGGTTGAGTTACGATAAACTTGAGGATGTAAGACAGATACACTGTTGAAATTGGTTTTGACTTGACTCGAAGTCGAGGAGTTGGTTAAAAGACATGGATGCATGTATTGTATGTCAGGATGTGTGATTCCCGAATTGACTTAAGAAGTGGAATTCTCTGAGATGGCTTATGATTAGTACTGTGGTGATAGTTGGCCATCGTGAGTTGGCAATGAAACATTAATGCTGATATTGCCAAGGTAGTCAATTTGGTGTGAGTTGATATCATCGTTAAGAGATTGGATTCACTCAGACTGGATGAGTGTTATCGACTTTTCGGGTAGAGGTTTTCTCCTGGGATTGCAGCCAGTTGACGGGATTGACTCTAAAGGGAGTCAATTTGGTGTGAGTTGATAATTGAGTGAGCAGAATTTTGATCGCTGCTCTAGTTTGACTCTTCCGGACATTTGTGGGAGTTTTCCGCGGCGACATAGGTACATCAGAGTTGGGAAGTAGACGCGTGGTGGGCCCAGAATCCACAGATCCCCGGATCTTAGAGATCATGAATCCTTATGTATCAGGTTACTCCGAGGGAGTTGAACTCAAGGCAGAGGAATTGGCTAGAGTTGGTTAAAGACTATAATTATACGTTTGAGTATCGAGAAAAGTGAATATAGTAGCTGATTCCTCGAGTAGGATGTTTGTAGGCTCGTTATCTCTTGCATACTATTCAACTACATTCGTTATTGGAGCTCCAGATAGAGGGATTGTGATGATGGTAGATGATCATAGTGTTGTTGGGTAGTGTTCTAGTGAAACACATAGGTTGGACTAGTTGTTACAGCGCAGTTTCAGGACCCGACCTATCGCATCTAGAGGATGGGGGTCAAGGTAGGTAATCAACAGGACATTTCATTCAGGATTGATACGTCTTGGTAGGCCTAAGTCGGTTGACCTTTGGAGTGAACCAAGAAATGGGATTGGTTAGTGAACTATTGGATTGTCTCTGGAGTTGGTCGAGTGACCAGAGAACTCCGAGAAAATTTTGAGTTGGTATATGATCTGTCCAGAGCGGAGATCAGACAAAAAATTCTAGTGTTGGACCACGATTGGCAGGGTAGCCATGCGTTAGGCAGATTGGATATGTGATGGACACAGTATGATAATCAGATTGGATCCGAAGTTGGCGTTTCTTTGAGACACTTGGACGAGAAGCCGAGTACTGTGCTCTAGAGGCGAGAGACTAATGGAGGGTTCAGTTATTATGTGAGCATGGAGCTCAGGGCCATGGTTGGCCAGAAGAACCCTAAAGAAGTGTGTTTGTGATAGTCTCACTATAGCAAGTATTCGATGAGGTCCAGATACACAGGATGAGTGAGATGCCAGTTTGGGACACAAGAAGAGTCAGGATCATAGAGTTGGTCCCTTGATGAGACGATATACCATAAGATGACTCTAGTGCGAGTCAGATGTGGATACGGAACTTGAATACGAATAGTGGAGCCGTGAGTAACCGGCTGGTCATGATGGTGCGTTATAAGTGAGATTGACGTTAGGAAACATCTAGTGAGGTAGAGGATTTGTGATTGCTCAGTGGGAGCAAAGAATTGCCAGATTGGATTCTGAGATCGACAAGTGTCGATGCCTCGAGCCAGGCTTGGGTGTTGAGTCTTGGGATTTCTAGTGACGGTTAGTCACTCTCGGATACGGTCACGGAGGGTGAGCTGAATTTTAGCATTGACCATTGGATTGTAGTTTACGTCAAGTGATGTTTGTTTCTGACGAGTACTGTGGATGGATGTTGGACGTGTACGTACACACGTGGAAGCCTCGGGTTGGATTTCCGCAGTGAATTTGGTTTAAGGTGAATTTCGAGGACGAGATTCTTTAAGGAGGGTGGATTGTAACGACCCGTCCCAAATTTCATGATTATCGAGGTTAATCACGGGATTAACCAAGAGATTAATCGAGAATTAATCATGGATGGACGATTTTAAAAGTTAGGCGAGAATCTTAAAAACACACAAATATCATATTCATTATTCGCATTTTAGAACAGGTTAGTCTCTTGACTCTTAATTAATTGCTGATTCAATTATTAATTATTAATTGTTAATAAATTATATTTCTACAAGTATACATGCAGGCTTGTAGAGTTATGGATGTGCATTTGGGGCTTGATGAGGCATATATAAAACTTATATGTAATCCATTCCATTTTGACATTCCTTTCCTTATCTTTTGTTTAATTTTTTACCATCCATAGTAGTGTTTACATCCGAAATAAACTAGTATGGGCCTAGGGAGGGGATTTAAGAAATTAATGACCTAATTTGACTAAAGTCCCAAGCCGCTGGTATCTACCAACTGAATCATGGGGAAGCGCGGGTGTGATTTACATAAATCACACTAACACGATACCAAAATCGTTAGAAGGTAAGGAGAAACATGCATGGATGCACGTGTCGATCATCTTCACTCCCATACTGTCTATAAAAGAAGAAGAAGCCTTCTTCTCAAGGACAACCAACAACTCAGCCAAACAAACAATTTGATCAAACTCAATCAATTTCAAGAACTGCAAACCCTCAAAAGTTTCTTTGTTACCCAAAAGTTTGCATTCTTGGCAAAAACTGTCTTTTTGATCCACGATTAAGATTTAGTTTTTCTCTCCTCCCTTCTTACTCAAAGAACACCAAGCTTTCCTCAAAACCAAATTGCATCCTAAGTTCTCTTTTGTAGGCTTCCAGATTACCAAACTTCATCTTGACTTATGTCAACATCTTGTTTTAAAGGCCACCTTAACACCCCCCTCCCTTCCCCCTACAAAAAAATCCATTTCGACTACCTCAAACCAATCTTTGAGACCCTCACAACCTCATTCCCTAACATTATCATGTTTTTTACTGCTCTGTCAACACCTATGATTTCCAACGGATGTTCCTCTAATTGATGATCTCTCGACCAAGATCACCAAGATATGACTAGTCTAGAGATAGTTTACTTCCTACGCTTGTAATTCCATTCATCATGCTAATATTCAAGCATTTTTACTTTCTAAGTGTTTGTACTCCCCCATTTCCTCTCTACAATCGATTTTTTCAAGTTTGAATTTCATAATTGGAATATACCAACCAACGAGTTCTATGGCTACATAAGTCATAAAACCATCTTCGTATTCTGGTTTGCACAGTCTAACTTGAAGAGGTTGATCTGTTTAACTCCTTCCTCTAACTCTGAATTTCACGTGGATAACATGAATACGCCGACATTGAACTTGGCCTAGGTGCAAAAAAAAATATTTAAAGTCCCAGAATGAGGCATAGAAAATAACAGCGCAAGCAAGATGCCCGCTTGTTCCACTTTAAATCAAAGCAAGATGCTCGCTTGCTCCACTTTCACTTGATTTAAATGAAGGTTCTTAGGCCGCAATTCAGAATCCATTTCTAACCCTATCTAGTAGTAGCTTCTACTAGTGGCACACTTACTTTGAAGACCACTAGAAGACCAAGTTAGTTGGACCAACCCACCTGGCACAGGACGGTGACATCATGGCCCAAGGCTTTTTAGCTTTATCCCTGCTCGTCTTTGTCACTTACACCGAATCCCACTACATTAGACTCTAGCAAAGAGATCTCCCACACCCAAACACTTACGTATCCACTTCTTCGAAAGCGAGTCACTGAACAGTGACCCTGAATTCCGCTACGACAACAATTTGGGCACAAACATAATCTGGCATACCTAGTGGGACACTTTTGCAGTGCATGTACAAGTTCTGATATATGAAGAGAATATGTGATGCTAAAGAGAGATTTGTGAGCTTAATACCATAACAAGAAATTCATGGTCTACCACTAATGAAAGTCGATATGGAAACTCTTCGTGATGTGAATCTCGAGGATATCACCAATCAGGAAACATATAAGGAAGAATTAATGAAATTCATCAAGGTTACCCTGACTCCCATCTGCACTCAAATAAAGGCTTTGGAAAAATAAGTTTAGAAGCTCTCCAAACAAAGGAAATCGGAGCTAAATGGTACCACCAAACCACCTCCAGAGGTGGAAAGCCCAGATAAAGGGAAATGGACCCGGGATTCGGGAGTGTCTACTTTAGAAAATGTGATTATGGTGCCTTTGTTCACAAAAACCTCACCTTTCGAAGTCCCAAAATGAGCATGACCCATGAGGTCCAGCTGAAAGAAGACAATGGGATCCAGGCCAAATATCGACCAGCCTCAAGAAAAGTCGAAGCACTATAAGAAATTTCCCTTTAGACAACGGATAAAATCCGTTGTCTATTCCCCATAAAAACCGTTGCAATTGCCCCTGATGTCTAAAGGGGGTGTTTAGACAACGGAGAAAATCCGTTGTCTAAAGTACCCCTTAGACAACAGTATTTATGAATATCGTTGTCTAAACGGACTTTGAACAACGGTTTATACACAACTACCATTGTCTAAAGTGCCCTTTAGACAACGGTATATAAAAGACTGTTGTGTAAAGGGTACTTTAGACAACGGTATAAATATATACCGTTGTGTAAAGTACCATTTACACAACAATATTTTGTTGATATCGTGGTATAAAGTGACTATATACAACGCTGAATTTAAAAATACTGTTGTCTAAAGAGTGTCATACACAACGGTTTATTCAAAAATACTGTTGTCTACAAGGTGCTTTACACAACAATTAATAAAAAATATACCGTTATCTAAAGTTTTTTTACACAACAAAAAATCATATTAAAATCCTGTATCATAACATAAAATTAATTCATATTACAATTCTCCGTTAATCCAAATAAAAAAGAACTTCATATAAATAGAATACATAAAATCACAATGAAGATTTGAAAAGTACTCATAGTACATTCTGCAACCTAACTCGATCAAAGCCAAACAAAATCATAAATGTGTGTATGTTCTAAATAAATAAGCAAGTGTTGCAACAATTCTAAAATCTAGCCACCAGGAAAGAACCACACCATATGAGGATCAATGCTAACATAGTTGTACTTTCAAACACGCCATGTGCTTTGTTTGACGGTGGGAATTTCAATTAGCCTACAAAATAGAAAACTCAAATCAATAAACTCAGCTGCAATATTCAGCTTAGATATGAGTTAACTTCTTTATCTAAGCACATGGTATTTCGTTTCATTTGACCTGGAAACAATGATTATTTCAAACCTAGTTTATCCAAATGTTTTGAAACCCCAAAAGACCAAAATACAGTCTACACAAGAATAAAGAAGAATAGGAAAATGGAATTATCTAACGCGCAAAAAGACCAATAATTATATTAATGCTAACTGTCCTTTATACTCAACATCTGTCCCAATTCAAGTGCAGCTCCACACATTTATAGAGTTCAACAGCCAAATGTTTTGTGTTTTGTGGGGATATAAATGCAGAAATATCTGATGAATTTTGCATACCATATATCTGTCTCTTGGTCGACTCCTGAACAGTTCCCCAAGCAAGCCTAGCTCCAAGACCAGCAAACTTTTTTATTGTTTGTTAGGGGGAGACAAATAAGTAAGTAAAAGTGAAAAATAACAAAATCATATATTGTACATCGTGAGTATCAAACCAGAAATATCGTGATCTTAAGGAAAGACAAACAACTTATACATCACGAAAATTGTTTATCAGATAGGGAAAAATTAGGGCTAAGCAAAACAATCAAATACATGATAATTATAACAACAATAAAATACAACCAAATCATACATGAAATGGAGTAAAGACCCGAGTGCTTTGGTGAAGGGGGTCGAAGGGACTTGTCTCTCTCTGGAAATAAAAAAGACAAAATATATAAACAGGAAAGCAAATGATCAAAAAGTGAGTACCCCAACCAAAAAAGTAGGTAGAGGACACTATGATGGCTTCATATCAAACTATCAGTATGTATATATATATATATAGAGAGAGTGCCGCGAGAGAGAGAGAGAGAGAGAGAGAGAGAGAGAGAGAGAGAGAGAGAGAGAGAGAAAGAGAGAGAGAGAAAGGGTGCACTCGGGTAACACAATTATCTTGGTTGCAGGTGATGTGAAACCAAGTGCAAGGATTGACAAGGGTTGGATCCCAGCTTTGAAGGACATTACCGGGATCCGTTAAGCTCCGCCTGATCATGTGCGAAGCATCTCCTTCAAAATTTGTGTAAACCAAAGGAAGGAGAGGACTTGGGATTAGGGTAAGAGTAGCCAATAAGCAGCAGTACGTAGCCGTCAAGGCCATTGTTGAGGCTGATTGAGCTCTTTCACAAGAGCTTCTTGAGAGCCCTCTCTATCCAATTTCAATTTCACTTTCAATCACAATTTCAGTTTCAATCCAAACTTCAATTTGTACTCGATCGTATTTTGGTCAATAATCACAATGGGTTTTGCGTTTTATGGGTTTGTTTCAATTATGAACAATTAACTCACCAATTTCACTCGAAATGAAAACTGACCTGTAAGGAGGAACATCGAAGCACCACGATGGAGCATATTTGGGAAGAAAAAGAAACTGTGCCTAGCATATTCGGGAAGAAAAGCGGCCGCACGTCTGGGATGAAGCTCTTCGCACGATGGTGCTTTCATTTGGGGAGAAAAGCGGCCACACCTCTGAGATCCAAAATTCAATTCGCGTTATAATTAAGATTTCACTTAGCGCTACTCTATTTTTGGGTTTGCTTTGTATCCACTATGCATAGACAATGGTTTACTGTAGCATTAAAAAAAATGGAAGTTGCATCAGTAGAAATAAATTTACTGATGTCTAAGGGTACAAAAGACAACAGCATGTTATTGCTGATGCTATATGCTAGGTTTAGACAACACTAGCATAATTTTACTATAGCTATATCTTACATTAGACAACATCAAATTTAAACTGATGTCTAAACTACATTATACATCAGTTTTTTTTATATATGTGTTGTCTATAGGGTGTAGTGTATTACCATATTTCTTGTAGTGAAGGCTAAAATGGCAGGAGTATCCCGATTGGCATTAATGGTGACTTTGAAGATTGGAGAAGATTTGATGACACATGATTAGAGGGGGAATTCAGGCCTAACCAAAGGCCACCCTGTGTATTCGAGCATCGGGCCATCATGACTAAAATGGCCAAAATAAAGTGTATAATTCAAGGACAACCAATGCTTCCTAGGAGGGCCAATGTTCCGACATTCAGAAAGCCTTACCCCATGTACGTGGACTAGAATAATCCTTTTTTTTTTCTAGTATCTTTAAACCGCCAACATTTTCCTCTTCTTTTTTTTTTTTGGAGATAGTAGTACATCATCCTGGAACATGTAGGGAGATTCACAGCCCAATGTGTAGCGCTTGAGATAATTCCTATCCTATGCTACGTCTATTCAGCAGCTCTCTTGTTAGGGATGTTTTTTCTTGGTACATTTTGCTGCTAGAACCCTCCATACACACTTAGGGGCACATGGAGGCCAAGTTTCACAAAGAGTTTTACGGAGTCGAGCTCGAGGTTTTGATCATTGACCTTACTACCATCAACTAGGGAGAGCATGAGACTATTGAGAGTTTTATTGCCAAGTTTAAAAGGGTGAAGATGAAGTGTAGGTTTCCTATGAACAACAGCTAAATGGTGAACATTGCTCAAAGAGCACTAAGGTTTTTACTAAGAAAGAAGTTTGTTGATGCTATTTTCTCAAACTTGCAGGAGATAGTGGTATTGGTGTCAAAATTTGAGAGACTTCTAGAAGAAAAACAACGACAGAAGTATAACTCTAAAGTACCTCATTTCTACAAAAACAAGATACGTGATCATCAAGTGGACCACAAAGTGAATGAATCCTCGGAAATAGAAAGGTAAAAAACTAGAGATAGCTACTGCTGAGATTTATATTTCGGGTAAGGGCTCTATAACCATTAAATCATTGGTCAAACCTGTGTAGGATCATAAACCCACTAATCCGGCTAAGGGTTACTTTACAAACAAGGTCCCAATTTTCACCTTGTATGTCACGACCCGACTTTCTCCAACATGATATTGTCCGTTTTGGGCCCAGACCTCACGGTTTTGTTTCTGGGAATTCACATGCAACTTCCCAGTGAGTCACCCATCTTGGGATTGCACTAGTCCCTACTTATTTAACTTTGGAGTTTCTAAGGAATCCAAAGCCAGTGAGCTCCCAAAACGCCTCATGTTAGATAAATGCGCGCCCACATATAAGGCGCATACTCTAGATCTCGCCAGGCGATGTGAGGTTGCTAACCATGCCCCCAAGGCACGGGTCCTCACATCGTATCTATTCAACCTGACCAAGGCCAGAGAGATATATGATGAACTGGTCAAGGTAAAGGTGATCAAACCTGATCCCAAGGAAGAAATGCCTAGACTAGAGGAAATCAAGAGGAAGCACTTATGCAAATGGTATGTATCACCATACCACTCCACTGAAAATTGTGTCCAATTTAGGGATGCAATCCAAAGCTTGATCAATCAAAGGCATATTGTGACGACCCGAATTTTGAAATTGGAAATTTAAGGGGAAAATGACAATTTTGCCCTTGGAAAAGTCAAAATGTTGATTTTGTTGATTGAGGCATCGTTTCGGTGATCCGAGAGGACTGTTATGAAGGTATTAGAAAATTTGAAAGAAATTGACCATGTTACCTCTGAAAGTCAATGGTCAAAGTCAAAGGGTTGACTTTGACTTTAAAGGGTCGAATGTTGACTTTTTGACTCGAATGAATTTTGGCGGTTTCGTAAACGCCGTTACAAAGGTCTCGATCTACTGAGTATGTCGGCAGGCGGCATGCTAAAAATGGATTTAAGACAGTTTCGTCCCTGATTTATACTACATAGGGGCATTTTAGTAATTTTGCATAGAGGGGCATTTTGGTAAATTACATGTGAGATTATTTTTGTGGCCATTTGAGCAGTGACACTTGTCCCCTTATCCCTTATGTTTCTATGCACCGTCCTTGTTATTTGTGTGTGGGTGGTGGTGTAATTGTGTAGTGTGTGTTTTGTGCTTTGGAGCCATGAAAGAAACAAAGAAAATCAGAGAAAGTAAGAGAAAGAAATAGGGGAGAAGAAGAGAGAAACGGAGAGAGGAGAGGAAGGAGAAGGGCGGTTCTGAACTGGACAGTGATGGTGAGGAGTAGTGGTGCATCCGTGAGGATACCCGTGAAGATTTTTTGAGTTGACCTTGATTGATTCAGTTCTGAGTATGAAGCTTGGAAAAACTCTTGATACTGCCTTCCCTGAGTTCCTGCGAATTTGATAGGATCCTCAGTTGGTGAGTTGGGAAGCAGCTAGGAACGAAGAATGCATTTTTGGTAGTGAGTCATCATTTTGGTTGAACGGGTTTCAAGGTAAGTTTCCATGTTTTTTTTTGTATAGATCCCTTATGTAGCTTACGTAGAGTATGTTGGTCTAACTAGATTTGAAAAAAGACAAAAAATGGAGGACTTAGGATCGGGTCGGTTTGCTAGGTCGGGCAACTCGAAATCCAGAGGAACCGGGTAACATGGATGATGAACAGTACCTGAGCCTTGTTACTGTAGTTGGCGCATGAATCCCACGCGCAGCCAGGCGGCGCGTGGTACATGTTCTCGATTTTTGTCCAACATGAAAGTTTGAGTATTTGATGTTACGAATCTAATGGCACAGGTTTCGAGTCGATTCGACACCGTTTCGAGGTAGTTTTAAGCTTCTGAAGGTTTAGGGTGCGTTTTTAATACATTTAGAATCCCAAAAATTATGGGATTAAAATAAGAGTTATGTGAGATGATTTGTGACCCATAGATGTGAATTTTGGCAAGAAGTGACATTCCCAGAAATTATGGAAAAACATGCAAAGGTGAAGTCGGCGATTGAGAGGTGTATGAGTGGACTTTCTTTCCCTAAACTATTGTGCACGTTTTACGAGATTTCGGTAAACTATGTTTTAAACGCCGTTTCGAACTTGATTTTCAATGGAATGTGGATTGAGGTATGAAATAACGTGATTTGGAATATTTGTGATTTTCATATGATTTTCTGAACGGTTTTTACTGAAGTAGCTTTAATGGAACGTTTTATGAGAAGTGGCGTTTGAGGTATGTTTGGGGCTTAGGCTCGACATTCCGATTATGGTTTTAGTTTGTGATTGAGATGAAGATGATGGTGGCATTGATTGGTTAAGTTGTTATGTGGATTTTGCAACCTTGGTGAATATTAGAGTAATATTTTATATTTTGCGAGGAAATTGGGTATTTTATATCCTGATGCGTTACTGAGTTCTGGAAAGTGGCTTTGTGCTTATTATGATGTGAATATGTGTTCCTTGATATGCTTGTTGGATGTGGGTCTCAGCCGTCGAGCTGGGGGCTCCAGATTCTGAGACTAGTGACTATGATTATGATAATGATATGGTCCCATGTGGATATTCTAGTCTTGTGTTGTAAAGACTCAAACATCTAGTAGGGCTCCAGTTTCTAGGTCAACGTCACTTGCACGTCGAGCAGAAATCCAATTTCCAAGTATATTGCCTACCGGTAGTGCACTTGTGATATGATGATCGTTATGATGCCTATGATGAATAATGTGGTGCATATGGTGATTTGTATGATGCTTGTGTACTGATGATGATTTGACTATATGTGTGTTCTATGATGATCTTGGTTATGGTTGATTATGTGGATTGATGTGATGGCTTGTGAGATGTGATGCATGTTGTGGTGTGCTTGCCAGTGGGGCAGTGGTTTCATGTGTGACATTGTATTGATGGTTATGTAGACTTATTGAGATTTAGTTGAATAAATGTTATTGATGATTTAAGAACTTGTTTCATGTATTTCAAAATATATATTGTGTTTCGTTTTAATCGAAGTAAAACAATTTTGAAACGATTTTCGTATGCATGCATGGTTTTGGAAAACGGAGGGCAAAAGCTAAATGTTTTCAAATTATTTTTTTAACACTATTTCTTTTGTCCACTCACACATTTTCTTGTTTTATGCCTCTAAGGCTGTTGCATGGAAATCGAGGCTCGAGAGGAGGCATGAATTAGAAGAAGTTTGTGTTTATCCCTTGGCTGACAACGTTTTTGTTAGACACGAGTAGGACCCAAGTATACTGTTCTGAATATTCGGGTTGGGTTCTGTCACATATCACCTTGGCCCCAATACCAAAAACATTGATGATAGTGGATACTAATATGTTCTTTATGGCATCAATGAACATTGTTGACCTATAATAGTCACAGCCTAAAAATGGCAAGGTGGCCAAAAAAGGTCAACCAAAACCTCCCAAGGAAACTCAGGAGCCTAGATGATCGCTAGCCATAATCATTAGGGGTTTGGTCATGTGCAAGTGCAGGACATAGTATTTTCTAGAAATCTCTGTTGTATGTGCTAAGATGGACCCAGAACTAAAAAGGTCAAGATAAAAACAAGATGAGAACCTCCTTAATTGTCGTGAAGCCAGTTACAGACTTCATAATCCAAAAGGGAAGCTCCCTCAAAGTTCTTTCTTCCAAAGGCTAGGGGACATCAAGAAACAAAAATGGTTAGCCAGCCAAAAATCTCTAACCGACAAATGGAATCCCAATGGCCAAAGTGGCCAGGATCAGCAACATCCCAACCTAGGAAGACCATTATCCAAGAGAAGAGATGGTATATGGTTGGCATGAATGGCAAGCCCATCAAAAAATTAGGAAGGATTCCAAGAGTAGGATCCATAAACAATGTAGAGCTACAAATTGGCTCAAACAAGCTTGGAGGCAACCCCATCAGTAATTGATAAGCCTTGAATTAAGCACCATTTTATACCTTTCATAATTATCCTTTAATTTTTAAATACCAAAAAATTGTAGAAAATAATATATTTTGTGAAAAATATGCAGAATTGGATAGAGCAAGGAATTACGAGAATTTAGGCGAAAGAATCAACTCAATTGAAGTTGTAACGAAGAAGTTATCATCAAATGAAAGGAAGCCACCAAAAATCACTCAAGAATTTGGTAGGGACCTACCGAATCCACAAAAGCATCCCAAGGAACAATATCGGCTAGCGCCTGCCGAAGCATGTGGAGCTTCTCGGTGAGCGTGTACCAAAAACGACACCTCTCTCCTAGGCGCGCACCTGCCGAACCATCTTTCACCCTTTCAGCGAGTGTCCACTGATTGCCCTTCCAACCTCTCCGTGTGCGTTGACCATCGAAATTCAGCCCAAATGTTCGTGGGCTTTCACCGAACTGTCTCCTGTTCAATTCCAACACCTATTTTCCTTGTTTCTTGTGGAAATTTGTCCAAATCAAGCTTGGATTTATTTCCTTTTTATTTAGGAAACCTTTTTAATTAGGATTTTTATTACCTTTATCCTTTAGAACTTTAATTTAATTAGTTTAATCATTTTCCCTTTAGGATTTAAATTGTGAACTTCTATTTATGTGAGGATTAATTTTCTCCTATAAATAGAGAGGCCTAGGTTATTTGTAAGAGGTCGTCCATTTTTGTACCAAAGCTCTGCTTAACCAATTTTCCCTTTTTAATAAATTCAAGATTTCTTATGCAAGGTTAATTATACCATACTTCATATTTTACACCTTCATCTGTGACTTAGTTTGTGGGGGGGGGGGGGGGGGGGTATCCCCGCTTGTCTCATCAAAGAGCGTTCATTCACTTTGTATCCATAGGGTGTCCCGAAGAAAAAAAGTGTAATACGGCCTCATTACGTTATAGTTATCTTTTGTGCTTGAATATCTTGGTTTATGAACTAATTTCTAATATCATTTTTGGTTTTATGATTTGTATTGATTCAATTTTCTGTGTGTTTTATGATTCTATTTTTTGTTATGTTTGTATGTTTGCGCTTAATGCTTGACTAGGTATAGGGGGTCCCGAGTCTAGATCATGAAAAGTGTCGTCGGGGGTCCCAGACACATACTTAAGAGAATATGCAAGTAACTCATAAGGCTAGAATTAGAAGATTTTATAGGTTAAAGATAAGTTGACCATGTAACTATTAGATTAGGTTAATTTAGATTAGTTAATCACGTAGGAACTTAATAAAAACCAATTTACCCCCTAATTAAATAATCAAACGATAATCATGCTTAGGTACCCTCAATCCCCAGTTAAGAATGATCCCTACTTATCAATGCTACAATCTACAAAAAAAAAAAGGATTTTAATTTGCATATGTTTTTATTAAGTATTGAGTGAGACTTTGTGTTTACTTAAATGCTTAGTTTTAGCATATCAATTTTTGGCACCGTTTCCGGGGATTGAAAAATCTCTTGTGTGATTTCGTTTGTGTAAATATGTTCATAATGTAAATATCATACTTGTGCATAACTTTCACACTTGTAAATTTTCAAAACACAGTCTTAGTTCTATATATATCTTCGAAGGAATTAACTTGTAAAGAGAAAAGGCTACCAATAGGAGCTGTACCTCGAGGAAATTGGTGCGCACAATGTGGAGTTCAAAAGAGTGCATAGACCTTGCATCAAATGAGTTGATTGAAGCACTTCGTCTAGGCTGAAGACGTTAAATTCAAGCGCTTGTTGGGAGGCAACCCAATGGAGAAGTCTACAACAGATTTGCATTCTCTTCCCTTATCTTTTATTTTCATTTGCTTTTATTTTTCTTAGTTATTTTTGTTAAAATCTATCTAATACCTGATTCTATAATTTCTTTGTTTTCAAAAAAATAAAAAAAAAAGTTTTGTTACTTCTTTCAAAAAAAAAAAAAAAAAATTATAAATAAAAAAATTGTGTTTTAAGTTTTTTTTTTTTTTTTGAGTCTTAGGATGCCCTTAACTAGTCAATGACGAATTGGAAGAAAAAAAAAATATTATGGCATTTTCATATCACTTTGTTGGAATTCTTGTGATAATTGAGATATTTTGAGTGTTTTGACTTATAGTAGATATGGTTGTAAAACTTAGTACATAATTTGCATATTAGAATTATGTTTTGAATCGCATAAACTCTTGTGAGCTTTTGAGCTATATGTTCTTTCTTTCTTGAGTGTAAATCATTTATAGCTTATACATGCCTCATATGATTACTTGCAATAGCTTTAATGAACTAGAGATTGCTAGAACTTATTCATGTCAATTTTCAAAGCTTATAGTCAATACATACTTTGATTGTGGATATGATTAAATGCACCTAAATTTTCCACCACTTTGCCAAATAGCCACGTGTCCCTTTTGTGCGCACGAGTTACGACACCCTTAGTTAGCCCTTTTGAGCCCACGTTTAGCCTTTTCTTTCTTTAATTAACATGCATATCTAAACTCATAGCCTAGTATAGGTATCTTTACCCTTCTTCTAAAGACTTAGTTGAAAATTTCAAAGCTAGCATACATGAAGAAGACATGAAGATGTTCTATTCAAGGTGATGATGTGTGTATGGAAATAGGCTTGTCCAAATTACTTGATGTATTGTGTGATTGCCCAAAAAAAAGAATTGAAAAAAAAAAGTGAAAAAAAAGAAAAATAATAAATGAATATGAGAGCAAGAAAGAGTTACAAAAAAAAAATATTTAGCTCTCCGGAAATTTGTTTTGAATGTAAGTATTTGGATTGTGTACAAGATGACATTTGGCTCCCACATGATCTTGGTTTTGGAAGCAGATGTGCTCGTGATTAATACATTTTGGTGCCATGACTAAGTCTTTGGAATGTTCTTTACCACCACATATCCAAAAATCTGAATGTCTTAGCCCTAGCCCCATTACAACCCATAATTAAAGACTTTTATGATCCATGAGATAAGTAACTTTTGATCTGTTGAGTAAATTGTGTGAGTAACCTTATGGTTTGGGTTCATCTGTGCAAGTAATTCATTATATTCATGTGGTATTGTTGAAGTGCTTTTATTGTTGAAATATGTGAATAATTATTTCACATATCTTTGAGTGAAACCCTATTTCATGAGTGAAATAGATTATGAGTGCATCCATTGTGAGGTGATCTTAACTTGTTTAAAGCATGCACAAACATAATATCACCATTGTTTTCTCCAAGTCTTACTTGTTCATGACATGATTATATCTTTATTATCTCTTGAATTCCCTATGCATATTTGTTGAATATCATAATGCCATATACTTATAATAGTTTTGGAGACATTTGGTTAAGGGCTTTTAGCATCTTTTGAGTTTTTGTTTGTTTGTTTTCTTTTGTTTTGGTAAGGGCCTAGCAAAGTTCAAGTGTGGGGGAATCAATTCGGGTTTAGTTGTGCTAAAAAGGAAATAGGGCTTAATTTTTTTAAATTTAGTGGTTTAAAAAAAACAATAATTTTGTTGTCAATTTTTAGTTTGTTTTGGTATTTGTTAGGGACTAGCAAAGTCTAAGTGTGGAGGTATTTGATAAGTCTTGAATTAAGCACCATTTTATACCTTTTATACTTATCTTTTAATGTTTAAATACCAAAAAATTGTAGAAAATAATATTTTTTGTGGAAAATGTGCAGAATTGGATAGAGCACGGAATTACAAGAATTTAGGCGAAAGAATCAACTCAATCGGAGTTGTAACGAATAAGTTATGATCAAATAAAAGGAAGCCACCAAAAACAACTCAAGAATTCGGTAGGAACCTACCGAATCCACAAAAGCAGCCCAAGAAACAGTACCGGCTAGCGCCTACCGAAGCCATGTGGAGCTTCTCGGTGTGCGTGTACTGGAAACGACACCTCTCTCCTCGGCGCGCACCTGCCGAACCACCTTTCACTCTTTCAGCGAGTGTCCACTGATTGCCCTTCCAGCCTCTCAGTGTGCGTTGACCACCGAAATTCAGCCTAAATTTCGGTGGGCTTTCACCGAACTGTCTCTTGTTCAATTCCAACACCTATTTTCCTTGTTTCTTGTGGAAATTTGTCCAAATCAAGCTTGGATTTGTTTTCTTTTTATTTAGGAAACCTTTTTAATTAGGATTTTTATTACCTTTATCATTTAGGACTTTAATTTAATTAGTTTAATTATTTTCCTTTTAGGATTTAAATTTTGAACTCCTGTTTATTTGAGGATTAATTTTCTCCTATAAATAGAGATGCCTAGGTTATTTGTAAGAGGTCGTCCATTTTTGTACCAAAACTCTGCTTAACTAAATTTCCCTTTTTAATAAATTCAAGATTTCTTGTGCAAGGTTAATTATATCATACTTCATATTTTACACATTCATCCATGACTTAGTTGGGGGGGTCCCTGCTTGTCTCACCAAAGAGTGCTCATTCACTTCGTATCCATAGGGTGTCCCGAAGAGAAAAAGTGTATACGGCCTCTTTACCTTATAGTTATCTTTTGTGCTTGAATATCGTGGTTTATAAACTGATTTCTAATATTATTTTTGGTTTTATGATTTGTATTGATTCAATTTTTTGTGTGTTTTATGATTCTAGTTTTTGTTATGTTTGTATGTTCGCGCTTAATGCTTGACTAGATATATGGGGTCCCAAGTCTAGATCATTGAAAGTGTTGTCGGGAGTCCCGAGCACGTACTTAAGAGAATATGCAAGTAACTCATAAGGCTAAAATTAGAGGATTTCATAGGTTGAAGTTAATAGAATTCACTAATGAGTTAGGTTAAAGATAAGTTGACCATGTAAATATTAGATTAGCTTAGTTTAAATTAGTTAATCGCGTCAGAACTTAGTAAAAACTAATTTACCCCCTAATTAAATAATCAAGCGATAATCATGCGTAGGTACCCTCAAGCCCCGATTAAGAACGATCCCTACTTATCAATGCTACAATCTACAAAAAAAAAATTTGCATATGTTTTTATTAAATATTGTGTGTGACTTTATATT
Source organism: Prinsepia uniflora (assembly GCA_032719365.1). Classification (NCBI taxonomy): domain Eukaryota; kingdom Viridiplantae; phylum Streptophyta; class Magnoliopsida; order Rosales; family Rosaceae; genus Prinsepia; species Prinsepia uniflora. The sequence continues at coordinate 53,373,187 of CM064872.1, read as the reverse complement.
TACTTTAATGCTTAGTTTTAGTGTATCAGTAATCAACCGCGAATTGATGTCTCATCCTAAAGAAAATTTGAGAAAGTGAAAGGACGAGATCATCCTCAAAGAAATATATCCCTTTGAAGCTCTATGTCTGAGACTCATATAAGAGCCAGAAAAAAGATCATGTTTGGTGACTTTACTGAAGATGAATTGTCAAATGGCCAATCTGAAAATTTTCACATCCCATCAATGGGAAAATATTTTGCTCAGGGTACCAACAAAGTGATGATCATAGCATGACCTAAGAAGAGCTTAAAGAGTTTGAGAAGGCTTTGTTAGAGATCATGGAATGGAAGGGCTACCCGATGAGGAGTAACAAGAGGTTCACCAAGAGATACCTAGTGGTACTATTGCCATAGCATTTAATAATTGTTTACCACCAGGTGAACAAAATGAAAGGAAACATGGGAAAGTGAAGGTTTCATTTAAGAACCTAGTTGCTCCTGAATGCTGAAAAAGCTAGATAGGACTATCCATGATTGTTTGTTGACAATGCGATAATGTCCAACTCCAATGGAGCCGTTACTAAAACTTTTGGGGTTTTATCCTTAGAGATCATTGTCGATTCCAAAAAGTTAATATTGGCTTTCTTTGTGATCGATAGCACAACTAGCTACATAGTGCTATTAGGATGGGATTGGATCCATAAAAGTATGTGTATCCCATCCACCCTCTTCCAATAGGTCGTTGTATGGAACCTTAAAGAGACTATCATCAAGGGAGGCATTTGGGAAGTCGTCCAGGTAGACATGAAGTCGTTCATGGCTAACCCAACAATAGCTGAGGCCAGTTTTTAGAATCCCAACAACTTGGGAAGCATCAAGTTGATCGAAAAAGATGTAAATGGTCCCCCCGTTAAAATTAATGCCCACATGGTAGTAATGCAAGAGCTCTTGGCTCTTATGGGAGAAACCTTGTTCTGAACAGGGAAGGAAGGGTCGGAACTCGATAGGGACTAGTCTTTGGATCCATGGAATAGATGGAAAAGATCTCATTACTTGAGGTAATGGCATGTTGGGTAATAATCCGATCTACGCCAATACACCTTAGGAGATCCCAAAGCACTCTAAGATTCGAAGAAAGGAAACATGCACATATATTTGTAAAATCGTCTTAAATGAAAAGAGAAAAACAACATGGTATTAAATGAAAAGAGAATACATGGTATTAAATTTAAGGAGGTATCACTTAAAATACCCATATGGGTCAAAAAACAACATCACCCGACAAGAGGATGACCCATTAATGAAGCCAACAAATGGCTACACAGAAAGAAAAAGAAAAAAAAAAACCTACCACTTCCAAGGTCCTAGAAGCACCACACTATTACTGTTGCCGATCATCTTTTACGCCCACATTAAAAGACGAGCGGATCACAATCTATGTCATCAACTTCTCTTTGGGCCAACTATCAGGATGAGTTTGGCTAGAGGCCTGGGCCACATACGCAATTATTGTATCTATTCTTGAAAGGTACAAGAGCATTGGTCTCAATGATCTGGTCGTAAGTGCACATCATTTCCAGCAACTCAGAAACATGAAACTTCAAGATAACATATTCTATTTTGGTATACTCGATCTCCATGTAGCTTTCCTAAAAAGATGTCACTAGTTATTAGACCTACTACTAAAACAATTGTAGAAACATAGTAGAAAAACGAAATAAATGTCATAACAGAACTTGGATTTGGGAGGCTTAGGTCAGCTTGTAAGAGCCTACTACTTCTTGTTTAAGGATACATAAGGGAATGTTCCACACCACAGTGTGTTAGTTTCCCTAGAAGATCCATTGAAAAAGCCTAAAAGGAAAATGCTAAAGAGACTGGTGATAAAACCCAAGGAGTCACATCAAGGCAAGATAACCCATGCATAAGCTGGAATGAAAATTATTTTCGCAGCAAGTACCTTGCCATTTTTTCCAAAGAGTTTGTGGTGAAATTAGTTTACAAATATGCTTGTGAAGGCTCATATTTTGATCCAAAAAGAAAGGATAGAGAATTTAAGGTAACTATCAAATCGACCAATAAGAATGATCTTTATTAACTAGCATGGTCTTTACTAAATACAACAAACCTTACATCGCTAACAAACATAAGTCGCCTCTAAAGGCTAGTCAAGCCCTTGGTCTTGTCCTTAGAACCACACCACCTGAGAAATTCATGGTTGTTGCAAGGATTTTTTGACATAGGGCTTGGTATAGAAGGGTCGTTTGGTAAAGATTTAGAATATTGGAGGAGATTTTACCAAAATCTAAAGCTAAACGATAGATTAGGATGTGTATTGATGCAACATAGGAAAGTCATTCTTATGCATCTGGACAACTGAAACCTCATGAGTTGAACTACCCCGCACATGACTTGGAGATGGCGACAGTGGTGCATGCGCTAAAGATTTGGAGGCGCTATCTCTATGGAGAAACGTGCAGAATTTTTATGAATCATAAGAATTTGAAGTATTTCTTCCCCCAGAAGGACCTAAACTTGAGATAACGAGGGTGGCTAGAACTGATTAAGAACTACGATTGTACTATTGGATATCACCTAGGGAAAGCTAATGTGGTGGCTAAATGCCTTAAGCAGAAATTCTGGGGTTCTATAGCTCATATGCGGACAGTATACTTACCACTCCTTCTAGAACATCGGAGGACGGGAGTTAGCTTGGGATTGATGACCAAGGAGTACTTTTAGCCAGTTTTCATGAGAGGCATGTCCTTATTGATTGGATTATTGAAGCTCATTTCTAGGACCCTATATTGTGTATCCTTAAGATAGAAGTGGTAGTAGGTGACATGTGGGATTATACACTTAGTGATAATGGAGCTTTACAAAAAGAGGGTCAGTTATGTGTACCTGAATTTGAGGGGTTCAGAAAGGAGATTCTCGAGAAGGCCCACAACTCAACTTATATGCATCATAGAGGAATCAAGATGTATCGTATTCTCAAGGAACATTATTGGTGGGCTAGCATGAAACGAGAGATAGCAGAGTTTGTGAGTAAGTGCTTGATATGCCAGCAAGTAAAGGCTGAGAAACAGAAACCCTACTGAACCTTACACTAGCTTCTGATTCCTGAATGGAAGTGGGATCCCTTGACGATGGATTTCATGTTTAAACTTCCAAGGACCCAAAAAATATATGATGGGTCTAGGTGATCATGGATAGACATACAAAGTCAACTCATTTCTTACCAGTAAGAGAAGATTTCCACATGAAACATTATACCAAACTATTCATTTGATGAGATCCTTATACTACATGAGACTCTGGAGTTAATCATTTTTGACCGAGATCCAAGGTTTACATCGAGATTCTGGCAGAGTTTACAGAGAACTTTCGGAACGAAGTTGCGCTTTAGCACTGTTTTCACCCTCAGATGGATGATCAAATTGAGAGTACCATCTAGGTCTTGGAGGACATGATGAGAGCTTGTGTATTATAGTTCAAAAAAAGTAGGATACCTACATACCACTGATGAAGTTCTCTTATAATAATAGTTATTAGTCTAGTATCAGAAATGGCTCCATACGAGGCACTGTATGGGCGACAGTACAGGACACCCCTTTGTTGGATCGAAGTAGTTAAAAGGAAACGGTTGATGCCAAAGGTTATAGACATAGCAAAATAAAAGATCAGAATCATCAAAGAAAGACTAAAAGCTGCTTAGGACCTTCAGAAAATTTATGTTTACCACCGGACCAGAGACCTTGAGTTTGAGGTAGGAGATCAGGTCTTGTTTAAAATATCCCCTTGGAAGGTTATTGTATGGTTCTGCAGACACAGGAAGTTGAGTCCCCAATACATTGGAACACATGAAATTATGAAGAGGATAGGCCCAATAGCCTATAGATTGGCATTGCCCCCAAACTCTCTCGAGTTCACAATGTGTTTGACGTTTCGATGCTTAGGAAGTGCTTAAATGATGGGTCACATGTGTTGGAATAGCAACCTATTGAGTTGTCAGAGGATTTGAGTTTTGAGGAGCAACCTATACAGATTTTGGACCGAAAGGATAAGGTTTTGCACTAGAAAACTATTCCCCTGATGAAAGTTTTATAGAGGAATCACAACGTGGAAAAGGCCACATAGGAGCCCGAGGCACTAGTGCAGAAAATTTTAAGGGGGTAGGTTGTAACATCCCATAAAACTTGAAAATATAATTTTGGAAACTCTTCTTGTAAATTGACTATTTTACCCTTAATGGTCTCAAACTTGACTTTTTACTCAGATTGTTTTTTGAGCTTTTCGTGAGGACCATTACATAGGTCTCGGAGTCCTGAGTCCGTAGACAAAAGCATGCCAGAATTGGAGACTAGATAAACTTGCTACGAGTTTGGACTTATTAAGGGCATTTTGGTAATCTGGGCTTAAGGGGTATTTTGGTAATTTTTCAAGTAAGATAATTTTGTTGATTGTGTAGGATGGTGAAAAGTGTCCCTTTATATTGGACCTTGGATGCACCGACTTAGGCATATGGTGTGATTAAGATGTGTGTGTTTGTGTTTAAGTGTTAGTGTGTTTGAGTTGTTTTTGAGTTTATGTAAGGAAACCACCTACCCGAGAACCAACAAAAGAAGAAACGGTACAAAAACAGCAAGAGAGAGAGAGAGAGAATAAGAGAAATGGAGAAGAAAACAAGAGAAGGGGAAAACGGGAGAGATTAATGAGGAGGAAGAAGAAAACCACGAGCCCAGAAACTGAAAAAATTTGTAGTCGTGAGCTATAGCCATTTTGAAACATTCAGACTTCAAACGAAGATCCCTGCTAGTTTCCTCGAGTTCTCAGGATTCTAAAACATCAAGAAACAGGGAATTTGGTATGTGATAAGACTTGGAAATAGTGCACAACATTTTGGCCGAAACTTGAAACTCAGATTGGAGATTTAAGGTATGTTTTTCGAAGTTTTAAGACCATAGAACTTCTTCTAGGCCAGATAGATGAGGACAGAGAGTTGAAAGGAAGAAAATGGATGAAAAATGGTGGATTTCGAGTCAAGTTATGAGTGCAGGCCTATGGGTCGACTCGACTTGAGGTTAAGGATGATTGGTAGCACATAGTTTTTTAGAAAACCATGGTTTACAATTTACTTATTGAAATTCGATTTTTTTTTTAAATTTTTTGTATGCATGCATAGTTTTTTAGAAAACGAGGGTAAAAGATTTATGTTTTTTAACTACGTCTTTTAAAAACGTTTGTTTTGTCCACTCACACTTTTATTGGTTTTAGTTGCCCTCTAGACCATGATACATAAACGTAGACTATCTTGGAACCGGAGGCATAAACTGTTCACTGTGCAATCGTTGGCTTCTTAGGGTAGGCTTTAGTATTTTGAGTTGTATAATACTTATGATCTGTGTTTCATAACGCGGTTATGTAAAGTATCCTTTTTCTTACAGTTGGTTGTTTTATCAATATTGTGTGGTACCTTTGGGGGTAGTTTCGACTCTTTTAGTTTTGGCTATCATACGAGAGCATGATCTTTCACGATTATCAAAATGTTTTTGGTGTTGGTACCTTTGGGGGTACTTTCGACTTTTTAGTGTTGGATATCATATGGGAGCATGATCATTCAAGGGGACTCTTTAGTTTGCATCCTTCCTCTGCTCTTGCTCAGAATATCAGCTCAAGACGTAAAAATAAGGCTTATTGGCTTAAATACACTATGAACTCGCATTTTAAACTCGTTATCCGCTCACTTAATAGTATGAAATAGCCGAGTAGGGTCACTCAGCTCCTTTTCCGTCCAAGCTGTTATGTTTGCCGTGAAAAGCCAATGTGGCACCTATGCGGACAAAAGTATATTAAATTGGAAAAGGGCATTTATGGAACTTCACAATTGGACCTTTCAATTGGAATCCCAAATTGAGAAACCCTTAATCATGATTAACCCCAAATTGCAAAATCTTTGACGAACCCAGGCTTTGACGGAAACCCAGCCTTCGACGAACTCAGGCTTCAACGGAAACCGAACCTTCGAAGAAACCAGGCTTCAACGGAAACATAGTCTTTGACGAACCCAGGCTTCGACGCGACCCACCTTCCCCCATCGGTGCAATCCACTAATTTCAACTCATCAACAAGACCGTCGAAGAAGAAGAGATGGAGGATCATGAAGCCAGACATTGCTATTGCGGGAAGAAATGTGAAGTCCTGACTTCGTGGACTGGCAGACATCCCGAGAGGAGATTCCAAGTGTGTCCATGTTCTGGGGTAATGACAAATCAAAACAATTGTGTTTTAGTTCAATGAAATTACGATGAATACGCAAGTTTGTTAAAATTAGGTTTATTACTTTAAATTTTAGTTGGAAAATGCTTAAATTCCATTCAATTGCTGGGACTGTGTGTAAGTTATTGATAATAGAGTCTGTTTTGCTGGGACGCCATTATAAGTTATTGATAATATAGTATGTTTGATGCAGGAAAACAAATGTGGGTACTGGGAATGGTTTGATCCTGAAATGTGTCATCGGTGCAAGGCAATCATATTTGGATTGTTGAGGAAAACTGGTAAATTGAAAGAGGATTTGAAAAGGTCCAGAGCTAGGACAAGGAAACTTTGGGTTGCCCTAATTGTAGCCTGTCTTGTGGCAATGTTTAAGAAGGCTGAAGTTTAGGTTTAGGGATTGCCTAACAATCCAATTTTGTTTGTAATCGATGCTAACTGACAATATAATTTGGCAATGTAATCTATGGATTGTTTTAGCAATGTAACGATGGTTATTTACGCCTTTCTGCAATGTAATTCTCTGGATTTTTCTGTCAAATTTAGTCTTTCTAAAATATGTTACAGGGTGCAAAATTGGTAGTTCAGGGTGCAAAGTGACACATGCATTAGTAGTCCATGGTGCAATGTAATACACAATTGGTAGTACAGGGTACAAAGTGACACACTAGTAGTAGTACAAGGTGCAAAGTAAAACAACTTTAGTAGTACATGGTGCAAAGTGACACACATATAGATGAACATGATTCAACTAATCCTTCAATATTTAAGGAAGATAACTTGAAAGTGAAAACATAATTCATTACACAAACAACAATTGAAGCAGATGAGATATAATAGCATTGTCAAATAGTGCAACCAGGCCTATATCCAGTTTCCTGAAGTACCAGCTCCTGAAATTCACCTACATCCCACTTATTGCTTGTAAGCTGCCTCATATACTTCCGTTTCAACCACTTCACATTGGCATGATAATTGACAGTCCCTTTTTCACATAAAAGCACGCCATTATAAGTTTTGACTTGCAGGTATTCCCTCATGTTTATTTTAGAGGCATATATTACAAAAGGACATCTTTCTGCCTCGACATACATGACCCTAACCTGGTCTGCCTTATTCACCTTGAACATAATCCTTTTCTCTTCATTAACAGAATATGTCCTCATAACTTCTCTGAAAACTGCACCACTTGAGAACTTTATCCCAAGATCAAACTTTGGATTTTTCATATCCACCTCATTGTTAAACTCCCTAAATGGCCCAACAGATTTCCTCCTCCTTGATAGTTTTTGAGAAGGTTGAACCAAATCCTCTCCCTCACCAGCAGCTGGTTCTAACTCAAATGCATTGAGCCTTGGTGAATTAGGTGCTTCATCTTCTTCTTGGGCTGCCTCACCATCCTCTTCAACATTTTCAACATCCACATATGCTGAAAAAAAGCTATCATCAGACTCATCCATGTTTACCTCAGCCTCTTACCTAAAGTCATTACCAACCCACTCAGGATCTTCACTATCCTGATCATCTTCATCATCTTCCTCATCACCAGTCTTTGAATCAGATTCAGTGGAAGAATACTGAATCCATCTCTTTGGGAAACTTCTCCGTTTACGCACCTCCTTATGTCATTAGAGTATATAGACAACTCATGACAGGACCCGTCCCAATTGGACTTTGATAACCGTGCCTGGTTCTGCTCCCGTCTAACAAATCAACTGAAGTACGAAATTTATCCTTAGCACTTGCCAAACAAGGGATAACCACACTGATTTTCACTCATGCCTCCACCTCTCGATCAACCCCGATCCTTGTGTCATGACTTAGTGGATCAATAAAACAACAAATGTGTGAGTGGACAAAAATAACATCGTTTGAAAACACATTTCAATACGGATCACTTTACCCTCCAGTTATAAAACATGCATGCATAGAATAAAACATATGAACAACTAGATTTCAATCATATCATATCACAAACTATGGGACCCACAATAAGCACGTGGCCCACATTTCCCAAAATTCATTTCCAAGAATTATCATAAAACATCTGAATGTAAAATCACTATCAAACACAAATCAACACTTTAAAGTTCGGGAATTACACATCTGAGGCATTACTCATCCGATCTAACCCAAGAATTACACATTCGGGTTTTCCCAGGCATTACACATTCGAGGACACTTAACATAAATCCAAAACCTTTGTTTCAAACCCATCTTTGACTTAAAACCAAGTCAAAACCATTTCCAACGAGGTCTCAAGCCCAAAACATCATTTCACGCAAATCCGTACAATCATAACCTGAAATGCCATTTCCACACAAATTCGTAAAATCACATTTGAAAATCATTAAATATTTCATAAAATCACCCTTGACTCACAATCCAAGTCAAAACACCATTTTCAAACCCGGGTCTAGCCCAAAACATCATTTTCATCGTTCTCGAAAAACATGCCGAAAACCGATTAATAATCCATAAAATCAACAAACAATCATATCAAATCATCATACAATCATTGCAACTCAAATCATGCAATCAATCATGTAAACATTTAACTATGCATGCATAACCGTTTATAAAACAAACTTCCACTCACACACCGTCCATGCGCTTCGATTCCAAGCTGTGCGCTTATCCATAATTTTCAGGAATCACGAATCCTATCAAGAACCACCACTAAGGGTCACTAACACCTCAAATAATGTCATATTAAAATCCCATAATTTTGTGGGATTAAAATACGTATTTAAAACGAAACATAACACTTCAGACCCTCGAAACTATATCAAAACGGTGTCTGATCGACTCTAAACTTGTGCCAAAATGTTCGTTACATCGAATAGAGTAAAAGTCATGTTGACCGTACCTCGAAAAACTCATCCATGCGCCGCTACAGTTTCCCCAGTTACTGTTCATCTTCTCGACCAGTTTCTCTGCTAAATAGGTCCTTCTAAACCCAATTCACAACCCGATCTTATTCCAACTGTTTTTTATTAATTTCTGCTTTCTAATCCATCAAAAACCATCGTGGGACCTTCTCAAACACGAATTAAAGCTCAATTTCACGGTTGTTTACCTTTAATTACTCAAAGTTCAATTTGATATTCTGAAGGAGTCACATGCTCCGTTCGAGATACAATCATTGTCAATTCCATCCAATCTCGTGATGGCCCAACTCATTTTGATCCCAGAAAGCCTAATCTAAACTTAAATGCAGGAATTAAGGTCTAAAATCAAACTTCAATTCTTGAATTTCAAGTCTTTGGGTTTCGGATTTCTAGGTAAGTTTTTGGGTTTTTCCTTTCTGAGTTTCCTTCTCCCTTCACTTATTCTCTCTTTATTCCTCTGTTTTCTCTCGAGTAGCTGGAGAGATGAATCCCCAGTTGATCATGGTCGGCTTCCCATGTTTGTTCTCTATTTGTTCCTTCCTTTAATTAACATAAACACAAGCATTTTTGTGTCAAATGAGCCACACGGTACCAGCACACACCTCACTGTGCCACCAATCTCACTATGAGGATGACATGTGTCAAGAAACTAACAATCCATTGCTTACACAAGTAACAGCAAAAAGACCATTTTACCCTTTTTAGGCACAAATGACCAAAATGCCCTCTGAGTCCAAAAATTACGAAATTACCCCTTACCATTTTAAACTCGTATCGAATCCGTTCGAACTCCAATTTTTGCATGCCACCTGTCTACGAACTCAGCGTTTCAAGACCTACACAACGGTCCTTACGGAAAGTCCAAATAGGATCCCAGTCAAAACATCAACTTTCGACCCCATTAACCAAGGGTAAAACTGTATTTTCCCTCTAAAATTTTTGAATTCCCTTTTTCGAAATTTCGGGTCGTTAGAAGGACCAGGTCTTGGAAGCAAGAACAGTAAGTAAGACCCGTGAGTTTGAGAAGAAAGAACGGTGAGCAAGACCCGTGAGCTTGGAAAGGCAAGATCGGTAAACGATCCCACATCGCTCGGGGAGGGAAGGGTGAAGTGCCTTATATGTGTGGGCACACATCTATCTAACACAAGGCCTTTTGGGAGCTCACTGGCTTTGGATTCCAAGGGAACTTCAAAGTTAAGCGAGTTGAGGCTGGTGCAATCTCATGATGGGTGAGATTCGGGTCCTAACCGAGGAGGGTTGAGTCTTAACAGAATGGTATAAGAGCGAAACCTCGACCAGGAAGTGTGCAAGAGAGGACACTGGGCCCCAAGGGGGTGGATTGTAAGACCCGGTCTTCGAAGTAAGAACGATGAGCAAGACCCGTGAGCTTGGCAAGGCAAGATAGATGAACAATCACACATGGTTCGGGTAGGGAAATGTGAAGTGCCTTATATATATGAGCACGTATCTATCTAACACAAGGCCTTTTGGGAGCTCATTGGCTTTGGATTCCTTAGGAACTCCAATGTTAAGCGAGTTGAGGCTGATGCAATTCCAGAATAGGTGACCTACTAGGAAGTTGCACATGAACTCCCGAAAACAAAACCGTGAGGACTGGACCCAAAGCGAACAATATTGTGCTAGTTGGGCCGGGTCGTGACAACTCAGATGGTAGATAGCCTAGTTTATTCCCTATGAACTTCAGTCCAAAAGAGAAATCCAATGTACAGTAACAAAGTCATACAACTTGACTTGTCCCCCTATGTAATTCAAACAATCCTCATCTTCTATTAGTAGTTCACCTCCATAGTGAACTTTCATAGTAAAGATATCTCTATCATCTGCATGCATATACCAAATAGTAACTATGAAACTAACCAACTAACTACAAACTATGACTGATTAATGAGCTTAAGGTACCAAAGTGTGACCAACAATCCAAGTACAGGGTGCAACATGTAATAAACATAATAAGTACAGTGCAAAGTGAAATCAAATCATCCAGTTCAAGGTGCATAATGAACTAGAACATCGAGTACATGGTGAGACATTCTTCAACACATGGTGAGTACAGGGTGCAAAGTGAAACCCGAACATCGAGTCCAGCATCCCCTTTCACCAGCAATAACACAAACCAAGCAACACAACACAAAATCAATCCATACACCTCATCTTTCAACAAATATACCAAAATCAACGACACAAACTAATCCTATATATCTTATTTCAACATGCACAACAATTTGAGCATACTATTCGGACTAATGAAAAATTAGGCAAATAAAGGCACAAGCTAACCTTAGAGGCATATTGAAACATAAAAGGAAGCAAAGACATATAAACCCAGCAAGCATATTCCCTGGATAATAGAAGAAGGGTGAAACTAGAAGCATGTAGGAAAGGAAAACTCACCGTAGCCAGGCTGCTCCGCTCCAGGCCCGCGAGGAATCATTTTCCAAATAGTCTGCACCTACTTATTCGCACCTACGCGTCGATTACACTAAAACTTTTTAATCGATTCAATGCCCAGTCGTCGATTCAAGCCCCAATTTCGATCGCACTCAAACCCTAGAAATTTCCTCCAATTCGACCTCGAATGCAAACGGGAGAGGATGAGTCTAATTTGGCACTTGTGGGTGCCAAAATCATCAACACACCACTGCTAACGTGGCAAAAGGATGTCATCATATCAAAATTTCTCATTTTACCCTTAATTTTCACGACAACATAACAACTTAGAGGAAAAATGAGCTGAATGGCCCTAACTAATAGAAGGTGCAAAGTATCACAAAGATACAAGTTCAGAGTGTATTTAGTCCAATAAACCTAAAAATAATTGTTTAAAACCCAGAGTGTGAACCTGAAAGGTTCTTGAATACGGTGACTAGTAGCCAGTTGGACCATAAAGGCCATTTACTATGAATTCATTCCATTTGGAGGCGCCAAGCGGGGCTGCCCTGGAATTCAGTTTGCTGCGGTGGGTATGGAGATTCCCTAGGCAACTTTAATTCACAAGTTTAATAGGGCATTGCCTGGTGGTGCAAGAGGGGAGGACTTAGACATGACTGAATCTACCAGCGCAACCGTTCATAGAAAAATACCCTCTTAAAAGCTGTGGCGGCTCTTCCCTACCCTTCTTGTTGAAGAGTAGAGTAAACGGGGCAGCCAAATTTCTCTCGTATCTTAGAGCCAATAAGCGCGATTGTAAGAATATGATGAATCGATTTCAGACTAATTCTAGAAAATCATCCGCAGAACAAGAATACAACGTGTTTAGTAGTAGGCTGATGAATGTGAAATGTATATACAGCACATTAACATACAACAATCTGTCAATCTTTGACCATACATTTTCCCAAGTTCGGCAACCCAATGTTGGCTTGTTTCTTGGAGACGCCTAATTTCATCCCTACGGAGACCAACGTCTCTAGAGACCTGGCACTGTTTGCTAGCAGGTCCACATCTATCTCAATAGCATCCTGCATAACAACCATCCACACAATAATCAAGGTCGAATACGGTATAAATCTGAAAGGGCATACGTTCTGAGGAAATTATCAAATAAGTTAGAGATTAAGAGTGCTTCTATTAGTCCCTGAAACCACATTTGGTGAGTAGGAATGGATTGGAAAAGTAAACCTAATATTTTAAGGGGATTAGATTGGATAAGTTTCCTTCCATATACCCCCTCTAATCCTTTATAATGAAAATAATCAATTTACATTCAAGTTATATTAAATTTGATAAGTTATAATGAAAATAATCAATTTACATTCAAGATATATTGAATTTGATAAGTTATTCAAAACAATCCATTGCCACCCAACGTGGGCTAATTATACCAACCTCACCTATACACTTCATACGCCACCTTGAAATGTCAAAATCTTTAAATTTCTCACAGCTCTAGGCCAATCCAAAAGGACCCATGTCCTACCCTCCTTTCACCAACTGTTTTTGAGGCAAGTCCCCCACTCAACAAAAAAACTCATGAGGCTAGATTAACCTAAACCTAACACTACCTTTTGATTCATTAATCACATTCATTTTTCATGATGGAAAACCAAAGTGTGGAGAACAATCAGTCAATCTTTTTCCGTTTTGGTGGTTTGAGAATAACTAGGATTTAAAAGACACTGTACAAGATATTAAATAGAAATCATCCGATCAACAAAATACCAACCTATCCGAATATGAAAGGAGGAAGATAAAAAAAAAGTAATGAAATAAATCATCTGTATTCATCAAAATACCAACCTTTTCGAAAACGCAAATTACAGTGCTTCCGCCAAATGAAAAATAGCCAAACTGTGAATCAAATGGAGATAATGTTAAACAAACACAAAGTGTGTATTATCTGAATGCAATATTTATGAATAAATATATAAAAAAAATTATTTATAAAAAATATGACAAAAAAATGAAACTCATCAAATAAGCTTTAACCTCCTCTCCTTTTTTAACATGGTCACCCTCCTTCTTTGTGAAGGTAATGCTGCCCACCATAGTCGCACCAATTGCCACAAAAGCCACCTGCAGAGGAAAAGATTCAGTAACTATTTAATATAACCATCTTTTAAATCAAATGTAGCTAAGGGAACACCAGTACATATACATCAAATTAAGTAAACTTGTAACTCTCAAAAACGCCGATAGTTCAATTGGGTTTTAAGCTGACACTTTAACTTTGGTTTACATTTTGATTAGATAGCATAAACATCATATATCCACAAATTTGATGGACCCATATCTACTGAAACACTGAAGATGGACAGATTTTTAAATGTTCTGGTCAAGTTTTCATTCCAATACGCAAATAAACAGAACAGATCGAGCATGTATCACTATGAAAGTCCTCAAAAGTGGGGTATTTTTTGTCTGTATATAAAAAAGAAATGGTATAAAGTTTGAAGAAAGTAAAAGATCGCACTAACAAACCTTTCCAAATTCCGCAGTTGACATAATTGATACTACTCGCTTATTCTCAGTGAATACATTACAGTACTTGCTATTGACAGCTATAGGGTTAACCTGAAGAAATTAAAGGAAAAGGTCAAGAAAATTTGTGTAGAAGCCAAAAAATAGATAACAAGTAACAACTCTAGGATTTCCAACATGAGATATCAACAATCACATACTGTATATAAGCTTCCAGGTATATTTACAAACTGCTGAATAGTTCCAGAAACAGGCAAGTGGAAACGATGATAGTCCTGAAACCAGAACAGAAAATATCTATCAAAATCCAAACCAGCATATGTAAAGTTTTAACTTCATGGACCAAGGTAACAAGTTCATATTACAAAAAATACCTGCGGTGCCAAACGAAATATTACCAATGTTCCATTAATAAAAGCACTTGAACATTGATCTTTCCCCAAAAGCCCTTGGATTGAAAACTTCCGACCCTAAAAGCAAGCAATAAATGTATAATCAGCAACAAGAAGATTAAAAAGCATAAGAAGTGCATTACAGACATCCGCCTATAAAAGAAATATGAACCATCTGACCAAGAATGTAACACAGCTGGGGCCTTTATCCTTTTCACTATTTGTACTTTGCAATGTGTCATATACAGCCCACAAATAACACAGAAGAATATGATTGAAATTATCTACATCACATGAGGCATGAGCAAATGGTCATCAAACAAATTGCTAACTTAAAGCTTCTATTTAACTGACACTTAAACCAGTAACCGGTTGAACTAATAGCTTCTATTGAGAGACACAATGACAGGAAGTTGCTCAAGCACAACGGATTTCTGCAGATGCAGGGCCAGTGAAATCAGGTCCAAAACACTGAAGATAGGATTGTGAAACTTCAATCAACAATAAAACCGATGTAGAACATTCCAATTTCTAAGTGCTAACAGCATGAATACATGTAGGCAAGTGCCTTTTGATCATTTGTATATGAGAAGTAGCCAAGAAGGGCCGAATTGAATAAGTGTTTTTTGAATGAATAAAATTTAAGAGCCCAAGGTGATTAGTTGTTCTCTTCAAGAAAAGTAAAGTTCGTATATATCATTTGGCATACATCTCTTTTACTCTCAACTTAATAAATATAAGATAAGCAGCAATTTGTTACCTGAACAAAGAGACAAGCACTGAAAGATATTTGGAAAACTATGAAGCTACTACAAGAATTCAACTGCAAATGGTAAAAATTACCTTAATCCAAAATCTCAGACTATCATCAATAGAACTGAACGCCATAAGACGGCTATCTGCAGCACATATGGCAATGTCATCCCGTTCCATACAAGCAATTGGCCTTGCTCCAGGCTTCAACTCTCTAACAAAAAATTCATTGAATGTCTACATACACATATTCAGGTATTAGAAATTTTTATCGCCTTCAGAAGTAACGATAATGCTACACGCCAAAGGTTTCAGAAATTGGAAGAAATATACAACCAGAAATCGAAAAGAAACTGTAAGTAGTACCAACACGCAAGAAATGTTAAGAAATTAAATCATGAACAGAAATATCAACAAATTATAAGGTATGCAAATTTCTCCCTCTTTATTTTTTTGGATACCAAACATGGATTTTCTTGATGAAAATGTAGGAGCGGGATGTCAATTCTAGTCTCATCAGTGATAAAGATACACGAGAATCCCAGGAGATTGAGGATCAATCTCCCTGATTCCCAGATCTCAGAAGTCTAAGGAATCCAGCAAATTCCTTCCTAAAACAGTCCTAAGATCTCTGTAGATACTTCCCTAGTTAGGTCCACGATTTCTTACCTAGTTTACAATTTTGTTTCCTACTTAGACTTACCTAGAAACTGTATATATAGGATTCTCCTATTGTAAAGTAGTATTATTAATAAAACAAGGAAGTTCATACCTGTTTATGGTATCAGAGCAGTAAAAGCTCCACCGAGCAACCCTAGAAAACAAACCCTAATCCATGGCCGCCCAACCCACTATTGCAGCTGCCACCCTTAGCCCTAATCCCCCACCATCAACCGATACCACCTTCCCCTTTTCATCTCTCATCTCCATCAACGCCGCCCAAGTCCCTGTGAAACTGACAGCCACCAACTTCTTTCCGTGGAGAGCACAATTCAATGCTCTCCTACTCAGATACGATCTCATGGGGTATGTTGATGGTACCCGTCCCTGCCCACCCACAACTGAAACCCTAGCCCGTGCTCTCTGGTTTCGCCAGGATCAGCTCATCCTCCATGCGATCCTTGGCTCGGTCTCTCCTCAGGTAGTAACCCTGATCGCTGCTGCCAAAACTTCAGAAGCAGCCTGGACCCGCCTCACACGGCTCTACGCTAGCAAGGCTCGAGCTCGTGTTCTAGGCCTTAAGGAACAGTTGACTCTCCTTCGCCGTGACAATCGTCCTGTTACTGACTACCTACAAGAAGTTCGTCTCCTCTCCGATGAACTGGCTGCAATTGATGCACCTCTCTCAGACGATGATCTCCTTCTTTACGTTCTTAATGGCATCGGCTCTGCCTTCAAAGATATTTCTGTTGTTGTTCGTTCTCGAGACACTCCTATCTCCTTTGAGAACCTGCACGATATGCTGGTACAGCATAAGGCCGCCACCTATAACCGCCAACCTCCCAACCTCCCAACCTCCCATCACTGCCAATATGGCCCACACAACCTGTGGCCCTTCCTATAACCGCCAGCCTAGAAGCTCTTCGGACCACCGGAGCTCTTACCAGCAGTCTGACAACCGTGGTTATTCCTCCAACCGCTCTTCTCAGCTCTCCACCAGCAATTGCAGGTCCAATACAAACCAAGGCAGTGGATATCGAGGGTTCTGCCAATGGTGTGACACACAGGGGCACAGCGCCAAGCATTGTCCACAACATCAACACAATCCTACTGCCCAACCCGTAGCCAATCCAACCAGCCCGAGCGCCTCCTCACCTTGGCTCCTCGACTCTGGTGCGTCTCACCATGTGACTGCCTCCCCCCAACATCTATCCGCTGTCTCTGAATACCAGGGCCCAGACGAGATCATCATTGGTAACGGTAAAGGGCTTGACATCACCCATGTCGGCTCCACCACTCTATCCTCTCCCTCCTCTAAATCCTTTACTCTCCATAATGTTCTCTGTGCACCTCAGATAACTCGCAATATTCTCTCTATTTCCCAGATTAACAAACAGCACAATACTTCTATTGAACTCTTTCCCTCTTGTTTTCATGTGAAGGATCTAAGCACGGGAGCGGTTCTCCTTCAAGGCCCGAGTAAGGATGGCGTCTACGAGTGGTCACCTGCAACCTTACACCAACCACATGCATTGGTAGGCATTGCCGTTTCTCCCAATCTCTAGCACCGTCGTCTTGGCCATCCCCACTCCAAAGTCCTCCACAACGTCCTTCGTCAATCCTCCATCAATCTGTCTCCCAAGCTCAAAGAGTCCCCATGTTTGTCATGTCTATGTAATAAAAGTCATAGGCTGCCATTGGCACCTCCTCCCTTCACAATCATCGTCCTTTACAATTAATATACACCGATGTGTGGGGTCCTGCCCCTCACACTTCTATCGACTGTTTTTCTTATTACATTATTTTTGTTGACCATTACACAAAGTATACATGGCTTTATCTTCTAAAGAAAAAATCTGATGTATTTTCCACCTTCATTGATTTTAAAACTCTAATCGAAAAATACTTCCAACATCCAATTCAAACCTACACACTGATGGTGGTGGTGAATTCACCAAACTCAAACCTTTCCTTGCCACCCACGGCATCAATCATCTTCTTACCCCACCTCACGCTCCCCAACACAATGGTGTGGCCGAACGACGCCATCGTCATCTTGTTGAATCCGACCTCACCCTCCTTCATCAAGCCAACCTACCCCTAACTTTCTGGACCTGCGCCTTCAAAACAGCAGCATACCTCATCAACTGTCTTCCTACCTCCATTCTCCACAACCAATCCCCATACACTGCCCTATTCCAACTTACACCAAACTATCATAGTCTCCGGACCTTTGGCTGTCTTTGTTTTCCCTGGCTTCACCCCTACAACTCCAATAAACTGCAGCCTAGATCTACTCCCTGCCTCTTCCTTGGTTACTCCCTAAACCAAAGTGCATACCTATGCTATGACACTTCAGCTCACCGCCTATATGTCTCCCGTCATGTCCAGTTCGATGAATCTACCTACCCTGGTAGTCTCCCGTCAGCTGTCCATCATGTCTCCTCTGATGCCTTCCACCAATGGCTCTCCTCCCTGCCTCTTGTCTCTAACCTCCCAAGTCATGATTCGGCTGCTTCACCAGTGCCTGCATAGTCAACACCTTCCCCTGAAGGCCACTCGGATTCATCCTCCTCACTTGCTCTTGACGCCGCAACCGTCCCTGACTTAGTTCAACCTCTCCCCCTGCCCCATACGACCACCAGCACCACGGCCTCACCTCCGCCTACTCCACCTCCGCCCTCTGCACCACCTCCCTTCGTACCTATACACGGCGGTCCTCACGGCCATCCTGCTCCCCCATCCCCACAGCCAGCCCCCACGGCTCCCCCTCCCTCCACAACCCCTGCACCACCAGCACCCACTCATCCTATGCTCACTCGCAGCAAAACCGGTTGTCTCCCCCAAGTCCCCAGCTATGCCCTCACAGCAACCGCCCATCCACTCCCTCCAATACTTGAACCCACCTGTGTTTCCCAGGCTGTGAATCACCCACAGTGGTGCTCTGCCATGTCCGAAGAGCTGAATGCACTTATTCATAATGGCACGTGGGTTCTGGTCCCGCCTCAGCCTACCCAGAATATTATTGGCAACAAATGGGTCTTCCGGATCAAACGGAAGCCCAATGGAGCTGTGGACCGATTCAAGGCCCGACTTGTGGCTAAGGGCTATCACCAACGCCCAGGCCTGGACTTCACTGCTACTTACAGCCCAGTGGTCAAGCCCACAACCATTCGACTGACTCTACATCTCAGTGTGACCAATGGTTGGCCCATACGACAGCTGGACGTCAAAAATGCATTTCTGCAAGGAACACTTATCGAGACTGTCTACATGGCACAACTTGCTAGGTTTGTGGACCCCCACAACCCCACTTATGTCTGCCAGCTGAAGAAGGCCCTCTACGGCCTCAAACAAGCACCCCAGGCCTGGTACCAAGAGCTCCACTCTTTTCTTCTGGCCAACGGCTTTGTCAACACCAAATCTGATGCCTCTCTTTTCCACTACAGGCAAGGCTCTCACGTCCTTTATTTCCTAGTTTATGTTGACGACCTTATTGTAACAGGCAGTGATCCTTCCCTCATTTCGAAGTTCATCAGCACATTGGCCAGTCGGTTTTCTATCAAGGATCTCGGCACCTTGAACTACTTCTTGGGCGTGGAAGTTCTTCCCACCTCTGATGGCCTTTTCCTGTCCCAGCATCAATATCTGCAGGATATCCTCACCATGGTGCATATGGAGGAGGCCAAACCCGTGTCAACACCCTTGGCAGTCTCTCCACCGCTACTTATCAACGATGGTTCGCCGCCAACTAATGCCACTCTCTTTCGTCGAGTGGTGGGCAGCCTCCAGTACCTCAACTTAACCCGCCCGGATGTATCCTATGTTGTCAACCGCCTCTCCCAATTCATGTGTAGAACAGTCCTTACAGCCGTAGATCTTTAGAACAATGTATACTGTTAGACTTTAGGACATCTGTCCTTGGACAGTTATTTAGGTAGTTATCAGCAGTTCTAGGTTAGATTAGATAAGGAAGAGATAACTGCTTGTAGTTATCTCAACCTCAGATTTTTTGTATAAATAGGCCCTGCGGGCAGATTAATGAAATCAACAAGATTTCCCTGAATTTCTACATGGTATCAGAGCATAAAGCCTGACCACCATAATCGGTCCTGCCCTCTACTTCAACCTTTCCTTTCTGTTTTCTGAACACCACAGCCGTCTCAATTCCCTTCCTCCTCCCTGTCATGGCATCTGACTCTTGCTCCTCCCCTCACATCTCTCCCACTCATGTTTCTACCCTGGTTTCTGTCAAATTGACTAAAACCAATTATCTTCTCTGGGAAAGTCAAATTAAACCTTTCCTAATCGGACACAACTACTGGCGATATATTGATGGAACTTACCCTCCCCCTCCCTCCCTCTTATCACCTGATCTCTCCTCCCCAACATCCGCCGCCTCTGATTCTGCTCTCACTTCTGCCTCTGGACCTGTCCCCAACCCAGCCTATCATCAATGGTTTCAAATTGACCAGACACTGATCAGTATGCTACGAGCCACTCTCACTGAACCCATTCTTTCTCAAGTTGTCGGTCTCAACACTTCCAGAGATATCTGGGAATGCCTGCGTCAGAATTTTTCACAGCAATCTCTTGCCAATGCTACCAACCTTCGTTTCCAACTTATGTCCCTCACCAAAGGCTCCAAGACAATTTCCGAATATCTCACACATGCCAAAACCCTTGCTGATTCACTCGCTGCCATCAATGAACCGTTTTCCTCAACTGATCTGGTCACCGCAGTCCTGCGTGGCCTTGGCCCAGAATACACAGTCCTAGTCACTACCATGCTTAACTTCCCCCCACTCCCTCCCTTCTCTGATCTGCGATCCCGTTTACTATCCTTCGAAGCCCAGCAGACTTCCCTTTCCTCTTATATCTCCCCTACAAATCCCACTGCTCTCTATACTGCCCATCCCAATCCCATACCCACCACCTCTGCTCACGGCTACTACACTGCCCGTAGCCGTCCACCCTTTCAGCGTGGTTACCGCCCTAACCGCGGATCCCGCCCCTTTAACCGCTGTGGTTCAGGTCGTTTCCCACCCACACATCCCTCTCCTGGTATCCTTGGACCGTCCCCTCATCCCACTCGATCTTCAGGCCCTCAATGCTGGTCCTGTAACCGGTTTAGCCATGTCGCTGCTCACTGCCCACAACTCACTCAGACTCAAGACCATGATCTATCTCAAGCCTTTGCTGGTCTCCATTTGGCCACAGTATCCGACCCCAACTGGTATCCCGACAGTGGAGCTACTCACCATGTCACTATGGCCCCTGCCACTTCCACTTCCTCGCCTACTTCTGCCCACGACCAGGTCATGGTAGGCAATGGCAGTACAGTCCCCATCACCCACACGGGTACTGTCACCTTTCCCTCTGGTTCGTATGTCTTTAACCTAAAAGATGTTCTTCATGTTCCTTCAATTCGTAAAAACCTCATTTCTGTCGCTAAACTCACCCAAGATAGTAATGTCAGCGTTACCTTCTATCCCACCCATTTCATTATTCAAGACCTTACTACTAATGCTGTTCTGTTTCAGGGCCCCTGTAAAGATGGCTTGTACCCTATCCCTCCACCGACCACACCTCAAGTCTTCCTTACCACTGCCTCCCCTACCTTGTGGCATCAACGGCTAGGGCATCCTTCCAAAGAAGTCCTCCAGCACCTGTCATCTCAACACCAGCTTCATCCACCTGCTTCTTTTAATTCAATTCCTTTCTGTAATTCCTGTGCTCAATCGAAATGTACTAGACAACCATTTAATTCTGTTGTACACACATCTAAGAAACCTTTTGACTTAATTCATTCGGATGTTTGGATGTCCCCTGTTAATTCAGTTTCTGGTTTTAAATACTACGTTCTGTTTACAGATGACTTTACCCGTTACACTTGGGTCTTTCCCATCCGTCTAAAATCAGAAGTTTTTGCACATTTTTCCCGTTTCTTCACCTATGTCCAGAACCACTTCAACACCACCATCAAAACATTTCACAATGATGGTGGCAAGGAGTTTGCAAATCAGTCTTTCCAAGACTTCTGTCACACACACGGCATCCATCAGCGATTCTCCTGCCCCCATACCCCTCAACAGAATGGTCTAGCCGAGAGAAAACATAGACACATCTCTGAAGTAGGCCGTACCTTGCTCCTCACGGCTGGCCTCCCTCCCTGTTACTGGGCAGATGCTATCACCACTGCAGTCTTCCTAATCAATCTCCTCCCTACCCCTGTTCTAAAGTGGTCCACTCCCTACTCCAGACTCCACGCCAAACCCCCTCCATATACCCTCCTACGCACATTTGGCTGCTCTTGTTTCCCCTATCTAGGAGACTACACTAAACACAAGTTAGAACCCCGATCTCTACCTTGTATCTTTCTCGGATACAGCCCTCAACACTCCGGATACCGCTGCTTACACGTCCCCACTGGACGTGTTTACCTTAGCCGTCATGTCATCTTTGATGAAACCACATTTCCGTTCACTTCCAACCCCACACCAGCACCAGAAAACCTTTCTTTCCTCCCCGTTATTCCACCTCTGGATCCCAATACATCGGACCAACCTCTCATTCTTCCTCCAGTCCCACCACCTTCATCTTCTACTCCACACCTTGCTTCTCCCTGCCCTTCCCCCACCATTTCTACTGCCCCAACAGCCCCTTCTCCTCAGTATCAAACTTCCACCTCCTACACCTCCTCCCTCCCCCCCATCCGCCCCCCTCCAAATATCCATCCAATGATCACTCGTAGTAAATCTGGACTTGATACCTCTCGTCATCTCCTCCACGTTTCCCGTTATCCTCTTCCCCAGATTTTCACTGCACTTGCTCACAGCCCCATTGAACCCACCACCTACAAACAAGCCTCCCAATCTCCTCAATGGACTCAAGCTATGAACACAGAATTCTCTGCCTTAATGCAGCAACAAACTTGGTCTCTCACCCCCCTTCCCCCTCATGCAAATGTCGTAGGATGTAAATGGGTGTTCAAACTCAAACGCAAAGCTGATGGCACCATTGAGCGACACAAGGCCCGTCTTGTCGCCAAGGGCTTTCACCAAACTGCAGGCCTTGATTATCAAGAGACATTTAGTCCAGATGTCAAACTAGCTACCATCCGTGTGGTTCTCACCCTTGCAGTTTCACTTGGCTGGCCACTCCGTCAATTGGATGTCACAAATGCTTTCCTTCATGGTACCCTCACAGAAGAGGTCTATATGCAACAGCCCCCTGGCTTTGTTGATCCCCAGAAACCTCATCATGTCTGCCACCTACACAAAGCCTTATATGGCCTCAAACAGGCTCCACGTGAATGGTTTGAAAGATTCAGCACCTTCCTCCTTGCTTATGGGTTCCTTCAGAGCAGGGCAGATCCTTCTCTCTTTACTTTTCGCACAGACACAAGCTTAATGTTTCTCCTTCTTTATGTCGATGATATAGTCCTCACCGGGAACCTTCCTTCTGCCTTGTCCACCTTCATGGCCACCCTATCACATGAATTTGCCATCAAAGACTTAGGGCCCCTGCACTATTTTCTGGGAGCTGAGGCCACTACCACTGCTCAGGGCCTACATCTAACTCAGTCCAAATATACCACTGACATTCTTAAACGCAGCGGTCTCCTAGATTGCAAACCAGTCTACACCCCCGTGGCTTCCAAGAAACTCTTGTCTGCTCACGAAGGCACCCTTCTCCCAGATCCCACCCTCTATCGCCAGCTGGTTGGTGCTCTCCTTTACTTGACACTGACACGCCCAGATATTTCCTTTGCTGTTCAGCATACTGCCCAGTTCATGAGTGCCCCCACAGATCTCCACCTCACCGCAGTCAAACGAATTATTCGTTATCTGAAGGGAACCCTTGGTACAGGCATCCACCTGCGCAGATCTGCCTTCCCACTGCAACTCCACGCCTACTCTGATGCCGATTGGGCTGGCTGCCCAGACACCCGCCGTTCTGTCACAGGTTTCTGCATCTACCTAGGCCCCAATCTGATATCCTGGTGTTCCAAGAAGCAACGAACCGTTTCCCGCTCCAGCTCTGAAGCAGAGTATCGCGCACTAGCCTACACTTGTGCTGATACTCTATGGCTCCTCAGTCTTCTTCGCGAGCTCCACTTTCAGCCCAGCAAGCCCATCATACTCCACTGTGACAACATCAGTACTAAATGCATGTCCTCCAACCCTGTCTTTCATGCACGCACCAAACACATCGCCCTTGATTACCACTTTCTTCGAGAAAGAGTTGTCTCCAGCACCCATCAGGTTCACTTTGTTCCTTCCCTACATCAGCTGGCCGATTTGTTCACAAAGGGACTCTCCACTGCTCGCCACTGCCAACTCAAATCCAAACTTGTCACCCACCGGGTGCCTAGTTTGCGGGGGGATGTAGAACAGTCCTTACAGCCGTAGATCTTTAGGACAATGTATACTGTTAGACTTTAGGACATCTGTCCTTGGACAGTTATTTAGGTAGTTATCAGCAGTTCTAGGTTAGATTAGATAAGGAAGAGATAACTGCTTGTAGTTATCTCAACCTCAGATTTTTTGTATAAATAGGCCCTGCGGGCAGATTAATGAAATCAACAAGATTTCCCTGAATTTCTACATCATGCATGCCCCAACAAACATTCATTGGCAGGGCCTAAAACGTGTTCTCCGCTACCTCAAGGGCACAGTACTCTTCGGTCTTCCCATCCGTCGCACTGCCACCAATCATCTACATGCTGTTGCACATTCCTTCAGCACCCTCAGTGCCTTTTCAGACGCAGACTGGGCTGGGGACCATGACGACCGCAAGTCCACAACAGCATATCTTGTTTACCTAGGTGGCAACTTAATATCCTGGAGCTCACGCAAACAACGGTCGATCTCTCGCTCTTCAACCGAGGTTGAATACAGGGTTGTTGCCTCAACCACTGCAGAACTTCTCTGGGTTCAATCCCTAATGCGGGAGCTCAGCATTCAGGCCACAGGAACACCCACCATTTCCTGCGACAGCCTAGGCACCACTTTCTACTGTGCCAATCCTGCTCTACACTCCAGGATGAAACATGTGGACATTGACTTCCAGTTCGTCCGTGATCAGGTCACCTGTGGCCTCCTTCATGTCCATCATGTTCCCACTGATGATCAACTCGCAGATGCTCTCACCAAACCCCTGCCGCGCCCACGCTTCCAGCTCCTCTGTGACAAGATTGGTGTCGCTGACGGCTCCACCATCTTGCGGGAGCGTGATAAAGATACACGGGAATCCCAGGAGATTGAGGATCAATCTCCCTGATTCCCAGATCTCAGAAGTCTAAGGAATCCAGCAAATTCCTTCCTAAAACAGTCCTAAGATCTCTGTAGATACTTCCCTAGTTAGGTCCACGATTTCTTACCTAGTTTACAATTGTGTTTCCTACTTAGACTTACCTAGAAACTGTATATATAGGATTCTCCTATTGTAAAACATTATTATTAATAAAACAAGGAAGTTCATACCTGTTTAATCAGTACCCTCAAGCTAGAACACAAAGTAATACATAGGCTATATAAGATTACAGCATGAACAACCCCTTTAGAATTTTAGTCAAACTTATTAAATCAAAATGATAGAAGCATTCATAAGCAACACACAAGTAAACATATCTAAATACGTAGACAAACAAGATGAATTTCATTGATTTAAAACATTCTAGCTTACATTAAAGCGTTCCAGAGGGTATTTGATGTCATCCAAATTGAGTTGATCCTACAAAACACGATTAAACTTCATCAAATGGATGCAACTACAGCTTACTGTAAATGTACAGTACATTATTGAAACAAGTAGTACAATGAAAACATTTCCAAACTATGAATAACATCTACATACACATTAAATCTAGTTTGTAGTAGGGCACATATTTCATTCAAAGACGAGAATTAGAAAGCAAAGGAACAAAGAAAGTTGACAGGTGGCTAATACAAAGAAAAACAAATCCTATGTGCAAATTCAAGTGAATGATAACAGAACTACACTATGTTCCTTGGAAAACAGATGTAATAGCTAATACTTATTTTCTCACGTACATTGTTAATATCAAAGTTGTATATTGTGAATGTGATATGTTGTATGCTTGAAAGTTTTTGGCCGGTTATTTATAGAACATTTGTGGGCCTCGAATTACAAATATTTTAACTTATGACTCCTGGTTTTATTTAGAAGAAAAAGAAGCCTGACCGCAAGAGCTGGCGTTCCTTGTTTAGTTAAGCGATAGGATTTCATTGAAATCTTTGTGACATAAGGTAAGTTAAGGAGGTTAAGGATTAGGAAATAGGAAAAAATTATTCTTAAAACTAAGTTTTGAGATTTTAAAGGTGAAAACTAAGTTATATCAGTACATATGTCCATTTCATTTATTTGTAGGTTACATGCATCAGTGTATCCATTTTTGTGCATCTGTTCACCCTTCACAACAACAAATCCCTCCCTATTTCCAAATGTTAATGGTATGATGTCTCAGGTATTCCATTTAATCTGTAAATGTGAACCATAATACTGCATAATTGCAAAAAAGTTGATAGCAGAATAATCGCAAGTTATTCTGTAAAGACTCATGCCTTGAAAAATTCAACAAATTTCGGTATATCTTTGGCAGATTCCATTGAGTTCATTTTCCTCCCCTGCTTTTCAGAGATGCTCTGCAACAGCTCCTTTGCCCCTGCATTCAAATGGTGAGCAAAATAAACAAAACTACATTATGCAACCATTCTCAACCAAGAATTCAGAGAGAGGGAAAGAGAGAGTGAGGAGAAAAAAAAAAAAAAGATCCTACAATTAACAGTCGGTTCAAAACCAAGACTTTTCTGTGAAAGGAGATATTGTGTTGGCAGATTTACTATAGTGTTGAAATATAATAAGTTACATGTAACCTGTCCCCATGGAAAAATACCAAGAGCAAACTGAAACCATATTTGCTAATATTGGATTATTGAACTCCAATTCATGCTTTTACAAAACAAATGTTAATTATGAGAGAATAGGGAAGCAATAATCGTGGGCTATTCCCTGATCACCGAAAGATGTTTTTAGTGCGAAGTGTGGCCTTTTGCGGTGGAAGGATAGCAGCAAGAATTTGTGGAACTGTAATCAAGTTGGAGAGAAATAGGAGAATCTTTGAAACTTTAGTGGGGAAGCAGAAGAGTTCATGGGAAAGGGTCAGATTTCGGGTATCCTATCGGCTTCTCTTTCTCCAGCTTTTAGAAACTTTTTATTTTCTGTGGTTCGATTAGACAGGGGTGCTGCAATAGGATAGTTCTAGAGATGTTTTACAATGTCTGTTCTTATGGCTGTATAATATTGACAGTAGACTTACTATGTCTTGCACAATGTTTTATGATCTTTAAAATAAAATAAAAAAGTGTTTCTCATAAAAAATAAAATTATTATAAGAAAAGATTGAAGGCAAACAAGGTCAACGGTTGTCTTAGTAGGGTGTTTGTGTAAGGGAGAAAGCAAAGAATGAGTTCATGGTTGTAAGGTGGGGAGTAAGGCTACAAAGGTTTCTCATTTAAAGTTTATCACATGAGACCATGTTTTTCACTTCAAGTAATGGGCCTTTTTAGCTTGGTCAGAATATTTATTCCAAAGATAAGAGATGCTTGCCCATCACAAAATCGGTCTCCTAATGAAAAACTGCTGCTGAGAGCATAGACCATTCCCCATTCACTTCCTAAATGTGGATTACACTACAGCAAGTATAAGGCGTAATGAGTGCTTACCCCATTCACGGGTCTGGTAATATAAGCATTTTAAGGGAACCATTAGTTTAATTCATCTTGATTGGCCATGAGGTCAGAAATATTTTAATTCTTTCACTGTAACTTTTCTAGTCCATATATTAAGCTTAAATGGATAACTCATCCGTGTTTTCTCGTATATTTTCCTGACTGATTAAAACAACCAAAATGAAACAAGGTATAAAAGTATGTGCAAATGGTTTTAGTATATTGAGTTGTTAAGTATACAGCAGTGCCTTTTATACAATCTCAACGAGAGCTTAGCTAGGTATGTGCGACTAACAAACTAGGAAAAGATCTGATAAATAACAGCTGTACAGCAGGACAGAACCAGAGAGATTATGTAGACAGTGAACCAGCAGATCAAGGGGATCCTGTGATCAGCTGAGATTCTGGAGATTATGGAGATCCTGGAGATAGCAGATCAGGGAGATTGATCTCCTGTGATCTGCTGATCCTGGAGGATCCTTGTGATCCTAGAGAATCCTTAAGACGCCCCCGCAAGATGGTGGAGCCGTCGGCGACACCAATCTTGGAGTGGAGGAGCTGGATGCGAGGTCGAGGCAATGGCTTGATTGGTGCATCAGCAAGCTGGTCGTCAGTGGGAACATGCTGGACTTGCAGGAGGCCGTGGCTTACATGGTCATGGACAAACTGAAATTCAATTTCCACGTGCTTCATACGGGAGTGAAGAGCAATAGTGGTAGGATGTTTCAGAGGAATACAATTCTGTTCTTTCCTACCCATAGACTTGACCCCTAGAACCTGTGGAGTAGGGGCAACTTTTCTCACCTGTCAGTAAAAAGAAGGGCGGTCTATTCTTTTAAACCCAACACCCAACTTGGGGAAATAGATGAAGAAGAAGTTTCCACGTGCTTCATACAGGAGTGAAGAGCAGTGTTGGCACAGTAGAAGGTGGTGCCAATATTGTCACATGAGATGGTGGGTGGCCCAGCTATGGTGATATGAAGCTCCCGCAATAGGGACTGAACTGAGAGGATCTCAGCTGTTGTGGATGCAACAGTGCAGTACTCTGCCTCAGTGGAGGATCTGGAGACTGCTCTCTGTTTGCGGGAACTCCAGGAAATAAGATTTCCACCTAGATACACCAGGTAGGCAGTGGTGGACTTACGCATTGGGATCACCCTGCCTAGTCGGCATCCGAGAATGCAGTGAAGGTATGGAAGGAATGGGAAATGGCATGGAGGTGGCTGGTGGTCTTGCGGTGAAGATGGAGCCCATGGA
This sequence comes from Prinsepia uniflora, assembly GCA_032719365.1. Lineage (NCBI taxonomy): Eukaryota > Viridiplantae > Streptophyta > Magnoliopsida > Rosales > Rosaceae > Prinsepia > Prinsepia uniflora. The sequence continues at coordinate 53,344,283 of CM064872.1, read as the reverse complement.
AGATGGTGCCCTTCAGGTGGCAAAGGACCCTTTTGAGGGCTTGCCAGTGGGTGTCGTTTGCTGCGTGCATGACCTGGGAGAGTTTGTTCACCGCATAGGAGACATCGGGTCTGGTGAGGTTGAGGTATTGCAAGCTCCCAACAAAGCGACGACACCAGAGAGTGGCATCAATGAAGGGTGAGCCATCTGTGAGGACAAGGGTCGGGAAGACTACAAGAGGAGTGGAGATGGGTTTGGCTCCATCCATGTGAGCCATCGTGAAAATATCATGGATATACTTGTGCTGGGACAGAAACAGACCTTGGGCTGTGGGAAGAACTTCCACACCTAGAAAGTAGTATAGGTCTCCTAGGTCTTTAACTGAGAAGCGAGCAACTAAGGCGGTGAAGAACTGAGCAATGAGTGCTGGATCGTTTCCTGTGACACTAAGATCATAAACATAGACTAGGAAATACAAGTTTTCGACCCTTGCCTGAGTAGGAGGAAGGAGGCGCCCGAGAAGGCAGTTACAAAGCCCTAAGTAAGAAAGGAGGAGTGGAGCTCCTTGTACCAGGCTCGGGGGCCTGCTTCAGGCCATAGAGAGCTTTCTGGAGTTTGCAGACATAAGTGGGATGTTGAGGGTCAACAAAGCCAGCAAGCTAGGTCATGTAGACATCTTCACGAAGGGTTCCATGGAGGAGTGCATTGTTGACATCAAGTTGCTGGATGGGCCAGCCATTGGTGATTGCAAGGTGCAGGATGATGCGGATGGTGGTGGGTTTCATCACAAGATTGAAGGTGGCTGAAAAGTCCACACCCGGGCGCTAGTGGTAGCCCTTAGCGACAAGTCGAGCCTTATATCTGTCCACATCACCAGTGGGTGTTTGTTTGATGTGAAACACCCACTTTTTGCCAACGATGTTCTAGTTGGGGGGAGGGGGGGTAAGAAGTTCCCATGTACCATTCCGAATGAGGGCATTGAGTTCCTCAGACATGACATGATGCCATTGGGGGGCCTTCATAGCTTGAGATACACAAGTAGTTTCCTCTAAGGTGGGAAGAGGGTGGGAAGTGGTTGTCAAGGCATAGCTGGGAACAGGTTTAACCGTTCCGATTTTGGTACGGGTGAGCATGGGATGAATGGAAGCAGATGAAGCAGGTTGTTGTGGCAGTGGTGGTGTTAGAGTAGGCTAGGAACGAGGGAGGCGTCTGGTGTAGGTGCGAATAGGAGAAGGGGGAGGTGCTGTTAAGGTTAGGGTTGTAGGAGCAGAGGGAGGTTGTGTGGGGGCAGGGGCAGTGGCTGCTGCTGCGGCCACAGTGGTCTGGGTGGTGGAAAGGTTGTTGAAGGCAGAGGGAGGTGGCAGCAAGGTCTGAAGCTGAGCAAGAAGAGAATCTGCTTCAAGGCCGCGCATGGAAGAAGTGTCCAGTGAGTCCATCCGTGAAGCCATAGGTGATACTGCTGCTGATGCAGTGGCAAGGTAGGAAACCGGAAGCTAAGAGACAAGAGGAAGAGTGGACAGCCACGAGGTGAATTTATCCGAAGAGACAATGGGAATTGGGGAGGGAAGGTTGGCACTAGAAAGATGGACTCATCAAACTGGACATGACAAGAGATGAAGAGTATGTGAGGAGACATAAAAAAGATAGGCACTCTAATTAAGGGAGTATCCTAGGAAGATGGCATAGACCGGGGAAGCATTTGTTGGCATTGTAGGAACAAAGCCAAGGAAAGCATAGACAACCGAAAGTTCGAAGACGAGTGTAATTTGGTTGTTGGTTGAAGAGAGCTGTGTAGGGGAACTGGTTGTGGAGAATGAGGGTAGGGAGACGGTTGATTCGGTAGACAGCAGTTTTAAAGATATAGGTCCAATATGAGAGAAGAAAGGAAGCCTGATGAAGGAGTGAGACCAGTTTCTACTACATGGCGGTGCTGCCGTTCAGCGACACCGTCGTGTTGGGATGTGTTGGGAGGAGTAAGAAGGTGATTGATGTCGTGAGTAGCAAGAAAAGGTTTTGAGTTCGATGAACTCCCCGCCACTATCCGTGTAGAAGGTTTAAATGGGGTTTTGGAAATAGTTTTTAACCGGCTTTTTAAAATCAACGAAGGTTGAGAAAACATCAGATTTTTCCTCAAGAGGATAGAGCCATATGTATTTAGTCTAGTGGTCAACAAAGATGATATAGTAGGAGAAGTTGTCAATGGACATGTAAAGGGCAGGACCCCATACATCGGTGTAGATTAGTTCTAGTGGACGGGTACTTTTAAGAGTAGAAACACCAAATAGAAATTTATGACTTTTATTGCACAAACAAACAGATATTTTAGGAGACATGAATAGAGGAAAAACGAAGGACAATTTTTAGGGCTTTGGAATTTGGATGGCTTAGGCGACGATGCCAGAGGGAGGGAGAAACCCCCAAACCCACCATTGCTTGCGGCTGCTGGACAAAGTGAGAGGATCGCTCATACACATCATCCTTACTCAAGCCTTGAAGGAGAACCGCCCTTGTGCTTAGATCCTTCACATGAAAACAAGTAGAGAAGAGCTCAATAGAGGTATTATCCTATTTATTAAATTGTGAAATTGAAATATGATTGCGGGTGATGGAGGGGGCACAAAGAACATTTTGCAGGGAGAAGGGTTTAGGGGAAGGAGAGGGTAGAGTAGAGGAACCAACATGAGGGATACGAAGACCTTTACCGTTACCTACGATGATTTCACCAGAGCCATTATACTCGGCAGTAGCTGACATGTTTTAAGCATGGGAGGTGACATGGTGAGAGGCACCCGATTCAAGAAGCCAAGAATGGGATGTGCTGGGCGTGGCAGAATTGGCCACAGGTTGAGAGGTGGAAGTGTGTTGCAACTGAGGGCAGTGCTTGGCGGTGTGGCCCTGCTTGGCAGTGGCCACGGTAGCCACTGCAAAGGTTGGTGTTTGAGCGGCAATTGGCGTCTAAAGGCTAACTAAAGTGGCGCTGGCTAGAAGAGCCACGGTTGTCAAAGTGTGGGCAGGGGTGGGAGGCCCGGTTAGGGCAATTACTACTATAACCACGGAAGGCCTGAGCCACGTGGGCTGTGACGGTAGGGGTAGGAGCTGCAGATTCCTGGCACTTGAGGGCAGCTTCATGTTGAACCAATGTCATGGAGATTCTCGGATGAGATGGGAGTGTCTCTGAATCGCACTGCAACTGCAATTTCTTTGAACTTACCCTACATCATTAAGAATGTGTAGGAGCATGTCATTCTCTGAGAGGAGTGTCAATGGATGCTAGTTTTCCATAAATGAGACGACCATCCAGGAGGTAGTCAGATACAGGGCGGTTATCAGAGGGTGAGGCGTTCCTTGAGGCCTAGAACACAAGCCTTGGCGATTCTCGCATAGAGGCGGGTAAGTCTGGTCCAGGCTGCAGAGGAAGTTTTGGTAGCGACAATTAGGGTTATGACCTGAGGAGAGATGGATGCCAAGATGGCATGAAGGAGAAGCTAGTCTTGACAAATCCAGAAGGCGCATTGCACAGGTTGAGTGGCTAGAGGGCAGGGATGAGTGCCATCCACATAGCCAATGAGATCATACCCAATGAGCAGGGCATTGAACTGGGCACGCCATGGAAAAAAGTTTGTGGCGGTGAGTTGGACAGGGAGCTGGGCACCGGAATTGATGGCGATAAGGATGGGTGTGTTATCAGTGGGTGGAAGAGGGATAGGTGTTTCAGTAAGGATGGGGTTTTCAGCAGCCATGGAAAAAGAAAAAACAGGGTAAGGGGGATCGGAATACTCAAGAGGAGCTTAGAGCTCTAATACCATACAAAAGAATGCGCAAATGGCTTTAGTATATTGAGTTGTTTGGTATACAACAGCGCCTATTTATACAATCTCTAGGAGAACTTAGCTAGGTATTTGCGACTAAAAAACTAGGAAAAGATCTGATAAGTGACAGCTATACAGTAGGATAGAATCAGAGAGATTCTATTGACAGTGAACTAGGAGATCAAAGGGATCCTGTGATCAGCTGAGATCCTGGAGACTCTGGAGATCCTGGAGATGGCAGATCAGGGAAATTGATCCTCAATCTCCAGTGATTTGCTGCTGATCCTGGAGAATCCTTAATACAAGGTACCAGAGAGAAAGAGCATGATGAATTTTTTTTTGGGCGATCTAAATATGACCAATTAAAAATACAAAAATAAACAATAATGCACAATAAATTTATTGAGTCACCATGTCAATTGAGAAAGAATGTCGGTTTTCATAATACAATCTCCACAACTCTTTAAAACATCTATTCATAAATGCAATAAAAAAACAGACCTGTATCCAAAAGGCCAAGCCCTAGTTTTGACTGGTAAATGGCTCTCATTGACAAAACAATCTTCTCATCTATTAGTTCTTCCACAAGTCTCTTCGTCCTCCGATCAAATACCTGAAGCTATAAACTGTTAATGGAAAGATAAGCAGACAAGAACTTTATTTTGGATACAAAGAATATTGATCAACATCTACAGTACTTCAATGAGATGTTGTAGAGGGAAAAAAAAAAAAGGAATTATAAGTTATATAGATATTGTGACGAATACCACTTTAGATTACAGGCCTCCCCGCCAATAGCCAATTGGTTTTTACTTGGATCATCTAATTCTTTCAAAATGGGTAGAGTCGCCAACACGATTCTTATATTATAGGCCTCCCACAATAGCCAATTGGTTTTTACTTGGATTATCTAATTCTTTCAAACTGGGTAGAGTTGTCAACACGTGAGGTGGCCCATATTATTTAGACATCTTGAATGGTATCAAACATTTACACCTGAACACTGGCATGTCCACTTCTTGTGGTATCCTAGTGATCTCATGAAAACATCTTCTAATAGTGTAAACAAGACTTGAGTACATTCAACGCATTAAAAATATTAGATTAAAACATGTTGACATCATTTTGAGCTCTCAATTGATAATTATGACCCAAAACATTGTCCATAAACATGCAAAATCAGGGGCAGAGCGGAAGATACAATGTGAAGGAGACAAACCAAGCGTACCACTATATGTGAAGCATGCGATCCAGAATTTAAGCCAATGTCATAAGATGAAACATGGGCCCACTCACTGAGTTTAAACAACCACCTACAGATAATAGTTGATCTTAGTATTCCAAGCAACCACAGATTAATAGTAATACCACTGAACTTAAGTGAATTGTCAACATAAGAAGCCCGTTTCTATGAGAAAATTCTTACCCATAAGAAGCCTGTTTATCAGTTAAAAATCCACCAGTCATGATCTGATTTCCAGTTCCCTCATCGAAACACAGGGTCAAATGTATCATGTGGTTCAGCTTATCAGAAATTTCAAGAGTCTCACCGCAAACAGGACAGCAATTTATTAGTGGCTCCCTGAACAAGAAAAAAAAAAACTCTATTCATTCAACGAATGGTATCTAAAGGAAAACACAATCCACATTTAATGCAAATACCTGGAACTGAAAATTATGGTACAATCAGATAAGCAGAATAAAATCGAAACTCAAAATAGCATTAAAAAAACAAAAACAGTTGTGAAATGGTAAGAAATTCAATGGTCTCAAAATCATAAAACTGTGCTTCAGAACGTATCACTCAGCTGAACTGGTTTAGGATAAAACTGTGTTTCAAAAGAATATGATGGTCAATGATCACCATTTGTACTAAATGTACTAACACTTGAAATCAGAAAAAAAAAAATCAAGAACGTAATTTGGAAGTCTGCTCGTTTTGATGGAAAAGTGTTCCGAAGAAGATTTTTCATGGTGCAAATAACTTTAATCATTATAAGTTTTCTTGCAAAGAATTACCCAATGACCAAAACATTTTCAAGATATGAAATTACGTTTTCTTCAGATAATATTTGAAACTTTCCTACTATATTGTTTCGTTGAAGCAATAGCTCAACAGGCGTGAACATAATGATTTTTAAACGTAATGAACAAATATGAAGTACTTTTCTAGGCCTAAAAACCAGCCCAAAAACAAAAAATCATTTCTGAGAGAACTTTCCAAAATATTAACTATTACATTAAATCTATAGAATCTTCATAGTTTGAGGTGAGCAAGGACATGCAGTAACTATGAGTACAATATAACCCCAAAAAAAAGATATATACAACGAAAATGAAAGCATTAAATTCACATTTCTAGCCGGATAAGAACTTGAAATGCTAGAGATGTGAATTTGAAATACTGTATGGACTTAGAGTTTTTACTTTTCGGGGTCGGATTATAGGCACAAAGATCAGATAGAAATATATACAGCTGCAATTGACAGCTCAATTCTTTTCTCTAATATCTAAGCGTATCATTACTTTTCTTGTTGAATGGCAAGAAGAGCAGCCAACTCATCCATGCTAACAACACCATCTCCATTCGTATCAGCAGCTTTAAACAGCTCCTCTTTCTAGAAAGGAAGGAAGACATATCTCTGAGACAATGGAACCAAAAAGGGAAAGAGAAAAAAAAAAACCAACAGAAAAATTAATCACATAGTAACAATGACATCTGTATTTGGAGGGGGGTAACTCTATACATTCCAAACCCCAAAAGCCATTCCAAAGGTATAGTCGGGGATGTGAGTTTTGTAATTCATTGCTTAGTTTGTACGTATTAGGACCAAATTTTTAAGCAGAAACCAAAAGACATTTAGATTATCAGAGTTAGGCTCATTCGAGCCAATGGATGTGAGAAAAAACAATAATAAATTGAATACATGTGTTGAGTGTGGTTACACTAGGTTGATAACGCAACATTAGATATAAAAATGATTCACAGGGGTGTGTTTTTAGTGGAAAATTTCCATGCAAACTTCACATGTGTCGAACAAATTTTGGAAACATAGAGAAACAAAGAGTGTAAAAAAAAAAAATTAGTCCAAACCTTGGTTGATGCCACTCGATTCCCAAAAGCAATAACCAAGTCAGAAAATTCAGAGAAGGAAAGGCTTCCGTCTTCATTATAGTCCTGTTATATTGCAAACCTTCAGAATTTCCATGTTAAGCCATAAGAATACAAGAAATAAATATGAGATATCTTCAAAATCTAAGACAATGCAATTCCAAAAGTGATTAAAATATGCTTTTATAAAAAAATACAAAACTAGGGACAAGTCGTCGACTGGACAAACTAAACAACACAAGAAGAGCAGCACAGATAAAACATCTCACCATTACATTTGTACAAATGGGCTCATTTGACGATGTTTCTGTTTGTTTTTTTTTTTCTAAATATATTATTCTATCAATAAAGAGGAAAAGGGAGTTTCGTAATAGGGAAATAAATGAGTGTTTCGGAGAAAAAGAGAAAGAAGAGGAAATTTGAACCTTTACTTCATATTATATAAGATCTTAGGCCTCTCCACCAATTGCTGATTTTAGGTTGGATGCTCTAACTCTAACACAATATCAGATTAGGCAACTCCGTCCACATGTGAGGCTTTTGACCACATGTGCACCCCGTTTCATGACATCATTGATTCACATGTTTGGGCTGGGTTGGGCTCTCATACCATTTGTAACAACCCAAGGCCTCATCTAAAATTGTTAGTTGATTTTAGAATACTAGGCCTTGCTTATATAGCATAGATCTCCCGAAGAAGGATTTGGGGTATCACCCTGGGTAGTGGGGAGGGCCATTAAATTTCCATGCCATCCTAAAGGTTTTAAGAGAAGCAGATGGGTCATGAGTGAGATGGTTAACCTAATATTTGCACAAAAAGTTTCACTCAATCAGCTTCAATGTCACTGAAGTTTCTGCATATGTAAAATTCAGCTTGTTAGAGATCGGGATTCCGGCCATTATATAGACTCGGGAGTTCGGCCCTAAAACCAATTGGTGATAGGGGGAGTTGCCCAAGGCTATATAAGGCACACATTCTATTTCCTCTTTTCCGATGTGGGACTCTTATCCTCACATCCCAACACGCCCCCTCACGTGTGGCGACTCTTCCAGCCAACACGTGATGATGTGAGCCCACCATCGTGGGATAACCCGCTCTGATACCATGTAGAAATCGGGATTCCGGTCCTAACCCCGCTCTGATACCATGTAGAATTCTGTGAAATCTGATGATTTCATTGATGTGCCGATAGGCCTATATATACAGGTCTTGGGATTGAGATAACTACAAACAGTTATCTCTCCCTTATCTGAATCTAAGTATAACTGCTAGAGTAACTGCCTAGGTAACTGTCTATGGACATCTGTCCAATAACTGCTGTTGCTGTCTACTAAATACAGTGTACAGTATACTGAATAGCTACAGAACGTGTACTATTCTACATGTAGAAATCGGGATTCCGGCCATTATATAGACTCGGGAGTTCGGCCCTAAAACCAATTGGTGATAGGGGGAGTTGCCCAAGCCTATATAAGGCACACATTCATTTTCCTCTTTTCCGATGTGGGACATCTCACATCCCAACACACCCCCTCATGTGGCGGCTCTTCCAGCCAACACGTGATGATGTGAGCCCACCATCGTGGGATAACCCGCTCTGATACCATGTAGAAATCGGGATTCCGGCCATTATATAGACTCGGGAGTTCGGCCCTAAAACCAATTGGTGATAGGGGGAGTTGCCCAAGCCTATATAAGGCACACATTCATTTTCCTCTTTTCCGATGTGGGACATCTCACATCCCAACACACCCCCTCACGCCCCCTCACGTGTGGCGACTCTTCCAGCCAACACGTGATGATGTGAGCCCACCATCGTGGGATAACCCGCTCTGATACCATGTTAGAGATCGGGATTCCGGCCATTATATAGACTCGGGAGTTCGGCCCTAAAACCAATTGGTGATAGGGGGAGTTGCCCAAGGCTATACAGCTCATAGGTGATGTGCAGTACAAATCATATCTTGCTGCATAGCACATACAATGATGTTGAGCATCAAATGTAGAAAATAGAAAATTCAGATAACTATTAAAGAAAGCAGCAACTTGATATATCAATGTGAAGATCAAATGATGTCTGTAGAAACGTATGAATCTCTGATATTTCATTTACAAGTCAAGTAGGCATATTTATACACATCTGTTTGGGAGATAAGATTGGACAGTTATCTCCCATCTATGTCTGATTAGGACGTCTGTCCTAAGTGACTAACTGCTATAAACTAACTAGGGTACAGGTGTCTAGTCTAAATAGGTGTCTAGTTATATCCAAATATTCTTGAACAGGTGTACACGGGTCTATCTTAGAGACAAGTGTACACTATTCTAGCCCTCACCATTGGCCCAGAAGCCCAAGGGCTTGTGGGTACCTGGTAGGCACGGTGACAAAAAGCCCGACCTGGCCCGCTATGGGCCATGGGCCAGCCCAACCTGCATGTTGACCGGCTGGACTTGGGCTTAGGGTATTCAAACCCGATTGGCCCGAGCCCGATAAAGCCTGATAGGCCCAGCCCGACCTGCCCATAAACCCGACCCATAAGCCCAAATATATAAAATAATTATTAATTAAGAATTAATACCCAGCCCAATCTTATTACTACTATTTCAGTCTAATCCCAAAACTCCAACCCAAACTCAACCTAATTTAATTTTAAAAGCCAAAGGCCCAAACCAAACCCTAACCCTAAGTTCAAAAGAAACTCACTGTAGTCTCTCTTTATTTCCACTTCACTACTTCATTCAGCAGCACTCCCTCTCGCTCAAAGTCAAAAGCTCACCCTCATATCTCTCTCTTATCTCTTATCTCTTATCTCTCAACACTCAGTGGCTGCACTCCCCATCTTTCTCTCCACAAACCCTAACATCTCATAACCCTAACTCTCCCTTCACTCACTTTCACCTCCCATTGAATCTAATACGAAGAGAAGAGGAAGACCAAGACGAAGGACAAATCGCCGAGGTGGTCCAGTCGCAAACCCACATCATTTCTCCAGAAATTTTTGTAAGTATGGTTCAAAAATCCTCCAATTATCACTTCCCCATCTTCTTTTCATCTATTTCCTCTTGATCTAAATATTTTTCTTTTCCAGAGAAACCCTTGCAAGTCACGGTGCCAAACACAACCTCTCTCGTTCGCAAGTCGCAATGCTGCAGTCCGAAAACTTTGCGAATAGGTACCCATACGCGATTATCTCTTGGTGCGCTTTGTTTTTCATTTAAATCTTTGAACACAATGCTTTGTTTCTTTCACAGATTTGCAATGTTGTGGCTCTTGCTGGTCTTTTGAACGCAATTCTAGTGATTCCTTGCTTTGAATTCCATAATGTTTGGAGGGATCCAAGGTAAAATAACTATAGTATTCAAGTCCTGACTCTTAAATTGGATTGATGATAATTCAACACTATAGTTCAACAAGCTTTTCTCATTGATCTTGACAAGTGTCTATCATTTTGTATAACCAACTCCAACGTGGTCTGGGCTAAAATAGGTAGTCAAGTTCATATGCAGTCCTCAACTAAGTTCCCAATACCATGTAATATTACCTTTTGAAATATTCTTATTGTTCTTATCAATTAAATAAAAAGTTATCTTTTGTTTGGCAGTACTTTTAGTGATATATACGACGAAGATCATTTCATAGCTACTCTTGAAGGCTATGTTAAGATTGTTAAAGAGCTACCTGAGATGTTGTTAGAGAAATATGATCGCAACATCACTAATATACCGACCCTTCTTGTCCAAGCTTGGGCTCCTATCCGTTATTACACAGGAAAAGTTTATCCTATCCTCTAGAGCCAGGGGTACGTGCTAAAATATTTAGCTTATTCCTTTCTATATAAGATTTCCTTTCAAAAGTGGATATGTGAACCCCTATCTGTGATACTAATAGTAGTCATCAAGCTGAAAAAAGCAAGACAGTTATTTAACTAATCAACAAGCAATGACTTTATTTCTGTTAGTATTCATATGAATCATAAAATCTGTCCAAACTTATTTCTTTGTTTGGTTGCTTCAGGGTAGCCCTCAGCTACTTTTTCCTACTATTATTCTTGTTTTGCATGTTTATTTTAATTTTTTCTAATCTGAATTTGTAATTTAAAAAAGCCCGATTGGGCCCGGCCCGAACTGGGTTATTTGGCCTGGCTCGTTAAGCCCTATAAAAATCCGGCTCGATAAATTGTTTGGGCTTTTATATATGTAATTAAGCCCACCCGGCCTGGCCCAGTATTGTTGAGGGCTACACTGTTCTGTACAATGTTTAACATCCCCCTGCAAACTAGGCCCCCTTTGGGTGACTAGTTTGCTGGAAAGGCTGCAGTGTCGTGCCACTGGGCATCCTTTGGTGAACAAATCCGCAAGCTAGTGAGCAAAAGGAACAAACTGGACCTAATGGGTTCCAGAGCCTACTCGTTCACTTAGAAAGTGATAGTCCGAGGCAATGTGCTTTGTTCTGGCATGGAAAACAGGATTGTTTGTCATGTAGGTAGAACTAAGGCCGTCACAGTGAAGTAGAATAGGTAGGTGAGGCAGAAGATGAAGTTCCTGAAGTAGGTTGAGAAGCCAGAGGCTGTCTGCAGAGGTGTAGGCAAGAGCACGGTACTCGGTTTCTACACTGGAGCAGGAGACAATTTTTGTTTCTTTACACACCAAGAGATCAAGTTAGGACCCAAGACTAGACAGAAGTCCGTGACTAATCGTCTTGTGGCATGACAACCTTTCCAATCAGCATCTGAATAGGTACGGATGTGGAGAGGCAAGGGGCTGAGCAGGATGTGAATGGTTGTGCCCAATGTACCCTTTAAATAACGGATGATACGTTTCACTGCAATGAGATGGATATCTGTGGGAGAACTCATGAATAGTGCAACCTGTTGGACAACATAGGATATATCCGATCTAGTTAGGGTTAAGTAGAGGAGAGCACCTACTAGTTGTTTGTAGCTAGTGGCACCGGTAAGGGGCTGTCCAACATAGGCAGAAAGGCTAGTTTTGGCAACAACTGGAGTGGAGGCTAGTTTGCAATCAGTGAGCCCACTTCTTTGTAGGATGTCGGTTGTGTACTTATTCTGAGTGAGATGAAGGCCAGTTGCTATCTTAGTGGCTTCAACACCAAGTAGTGAAAAGGACCTAAATCCTTGATGGCAAATCCACGGGCTAAGGTTTCACTGAAGGAAGTCACTGTAGTTGGAGAATTACCTGTCAAGATGATGTCATCAACACAGAGAAGTAGGAACATGAGGGAAGTGTTGTGATGAAACACAAACACAGATGGGTCAGCTTTACTTGGATGAAGCCATGTTATAGTAGGAAAGAACTGAAGCGGTCAAACCAGCCGTGGGGTGCTTGTTTGAGGCTGTAGAGGGGGCTTTGTTGAGGTCACAAATATGGGTGGGTCGGGTAGGGTCAATAAAGCCAGGGGACTGTTACATATATACTTCTTTGGTTAGTGTGCCATCAGTGTTGCGCTTGATGCAGTAGACCCATTTACAGCCCATGGTGTTGGCTTGAGTAGGCAGAGGAACAAGAGTCCATGTTTGCTAATTGATCAGAGCACTGTATTCTGTGTTCATGGCTTGAATCCAATAAGGGGATTTAGAGACCTATTTGTAGGTGGTTGGTTCTAAGATGGGTACAAGAGTAGTGTAAACTGGTGGGAGAGGGTAGCGGGAGACATAACATATTGCGGAACTTGGAGATCCCAGCCTTGCTGCGAGTGATCATAAGGTGGGTGTTTCTTTCAAGAATTGGGGTGCGAAAGGGGGAAATTGGCGAGTTTTCTATGGTGGTGGGAGATGGTGGATGGGAAGTAGGACTCTCAGAGAGTGTTGAGGAGGTGGGGGTAATTGGGGACAGCGTCTGTGGTGAAGGAGGACTGGAAGGGTGTGATAGAGAGGAGGGTGGAGCAGGGCCTGTAGGTATGATTGCTGATGGGCTGGCAAAGTACATGTTGGGCTCATTTATTGGGCCGAGACCAGTTAACTGGTGGTGGAGGGCGGTAAAGGAGAAAGTAAGGGTAGGATTAGGGTTTATATTGTATGGGAAGGCAGATTCATTAAAGATTACATGGCGGATGATGTAAACACGTCCAGTGGGGACGTGTAGACATCGATAGTCAGCATGGTTGGGGATGTACCCGAGAAAGACACAAGGAACAGAATGGGGTTCTAATTTATGTTTGGGATAACCACCAAGATACGGGAAGCAGGAGCATCCAAAGGTACGAAGTAGATGATAGGGAGGCTGTTTGTGGTGTAGTTTAAAATAGGGTGAGGACCGGTGGAGGAAAGGGGTGGGGAGTAGGTTTATAAGAAAAATTATCGTAGTAATTGCTTCTGCCCAGTAGTAATAGGGGAGACCAGTAGTGATTAAGAGGGTGCATCCTACCTCATAAATGTGTCTGTTCTTTCTTTCGGCCAGTCCATTCTGCTGGGGGTATGGGGGCATGAGAATCTTTGATGGATGCCATGAGTGGTGCAAAAAGTTTTAAAGGAATTGTTGGCAAATTCTTTGCCACCATCACTCTGAAATTGAATGATGGTGGTAGAGAACTGAGTTTGAACATTAGCAAAAAAATCTGGCAAAGTTGTCAAAAACTTCATATTTGAGTCTAAGGGGGTAAACCCAAGTATTAACATGTGTAGGCATCAGTAAAGAGGACATAATATTTAAATCCAGAAACTGAAGATACAGGGGGCATCCAAGCATCTGAGTGGATTAAGGAAAACGGATGTTGAGATGTGTGAACAACAAAAGAAAAAGACTGTCTAGTACATTTGCTTAAGGCATATTGATTACAAAAAGTACTAGAAGTAGAATTAACAGAAGGATTGAGATGGTTCTGGGTTGCCGGCATGCGTGGGACTTGGTGAGAAGGATGGTCGAGCCTTTGATGCCACAAAGTGGGGGAAGCAGTGGTGAGCAAAGCTTGTGGTGGGCTGTGAGGATTGATGGGGTATAATCCATCCTTGGGTGAACTGAGCAACAGAGACGAGGTTTTTGCAGATAGAGGGAACATGAAGAACATCTATAAGTTTAAAGACAAACAGACCAGAGGTGAAGGTGACATTAGCAGTGTGGGATATGGGCATAGTATTACCAACCATGATTTGGTCTTGGGAGGTTGGGGCTGAGGGCCTTGGAGCAGCAGGAGCCAAGGTAACATGGTTAGTCGCTCCACTGTTGGATACCAATTGGGGTCTGAGACAGCAGCCAAATGAAGGCCAGCAAAGGCTTATGAGAGGTCATGGTTTGCAGATTGCAAGAGTTGCGGGCAGTGGGCTGCGACATGGCCAAAACGATTGCAGGACCAGCATTGAGGTCCTTGAGGGAGTGGATTATGAGGGGGATAGGAACCCAGAATGCCAAGGGAAGGGTTGGAGGGATAGCGGCCAGAACCTCTACAGTTGAAGGGCCTGGAACCACGGCCAGGTCTAGAGCCGCGTGAGTAGGAAGAGCGGCCACAAGCAACAGGGGCAACAAGGCCTGCATAGGTTGTATAAAGGGTTGTGGGAGTGGCAGCAGTGGCATAGACAGAACTGGAGTTTTGTTGGGCTTCGAAAGACAGAAGGAGGGCTCTAACATCAGAGAAGGGAGGAAAGGGTGGGAAATTGAGCATTACAGTGACTAGCATTGTATATTCAAGACCTAGGCCATGTTGTAAATTTTGTCCCTTTACTGATCTTGTTTCTTGATAGACTTAGGTGACTATGCAAACAATAGGATGATGCTAAGATAATGCGGAATATAGATGAACAATAAAGTAAACACGTCACACACACGAACACAAGAATTTAGCGAGGTTCGGCTAATCTTTGCCTACGTTCTCGTGTGACCTCCTTGAGAAATTACTAGCACTATGAAGATAACAAGATTACAAGAACTTATGTAGAATCCTGACCTAATCCCCAAACCCTTGCTCACGATCTCTCAAATCACTCTTTTGCTCTTATACCCGTGTATGACTTCTGTGTTTACTGTTGTCTTATTTTTCTGTGTGTATGTAAGGACTCCTAAGAGGACTATTTATAATGTATAGGACTTAGGTTACACTCCCTAGCATATTACAATTCATATTCCTCTTTGGAGATGGAAAGATAACTTATTTCCTAATCTCTAGAGGGCTATGGAATACTTTTCCTAATCCTATCTGGAAACACTAGATTAACTTGGAATCCTAGTTAAACTAGTATTCCTAGTCAAACACTAATTCTTGGTATTTGCCGAGCCAATTCTTCAACAATCTCCACCTTGGTGAGTCAAAACCAAGAAATGACCGTTGAAAACCCAGAATGTCTTCGAACCTTCCTGAAGCAACCCTGGAAAAACTTCAAGAACCTTTTACGTGTTCTGAATGATTCCGAACTCCCTCGCTAAACCACATAGCCAAACTGCTTCTTTTCCAGCTTCTGCTAGTGCAATGTACTCTGTCTTTGTTGTAGACAATGCTGAAATAGACTGTAGAGTAGACCTCCAACAAATAGGGCCACCACCACACGTGAACACGTAACCTGTCGTGGACCTTCTTCTGTCTAGATTCCCTGCGTAGTCTGTATCCACATAACCCAACACATATGTTTCGTCTTGCTGTTTTTCAAACAAAATGCCCAGATTTTTTGTTCCCTTCAAATAACGAAGGATCCACTTAACTGCAGACCAATGCTCCTTTCCTGGATTTGCCATATACCTCGAGACAACGCTCATTGCTTGAGCTAAGTCAGGTCCGGTGCAAACCATTGCATACATAAGACACCCTACTGCACTTGCATATGGTACTTTCTTCATCTCCTTCAACTCTTGTTCTGTAGTTGGACTTTGCAGTGCACTCAATTGATAGTGTGTTGCTAATGGAGTGGACACTGGTTTTGCTTCATTCATGTTGAAGAGCTCCAAAATACTTTGAATATACTTTGGTTGTGATAGCCAAATCTTTCCCGCTGTTCTGTCCCTCCGTATTTGCATTCCAAGGATCTTTTGTGCGGGTCCTAGATCCTTCATGTCGAATTCCTTACATAATTGCATCTTCAACTTTTGAATTCTAGACATATCTTGACATGCAATCAACATGTCATCTACATAAAGTAGCAATAGTATAATCTTACTATCTTCGAACATATGATAGTAAACGCAACAATCATATAAGCATCTTCGAAACTCAATTTTCAGCATATAGGAATCAAGACGTTTGTACCACTGTCTTGGAGATTGCTTTAGCCCGTAAAGTGACTTCTTCAATCTGCAAACCATACTTTCCTTTCCTATTTCAATATACCCCTCTGGCTGAACCATGTAGATGACTTCTTCTAAATCACCATGTAGAAACGCTGTCTTCACGTCCATTTGTTCTATCTCCATGTCTTGCTGAGCTGCTATAGATAATAGCAATCTAATTGAAGTATTCTTAACTACTGGTGAGAATATTTCATCATAGTCAACTCCCTCCTTTTGCGAGTATCCCTTAGCCACTAACCTGGCTTTGTACCTCATTGCGTCTCCTTCATGTGTTACTTCTTTCTTTCTAAACACCCATTTACAGCCAATTGTTTTTCTATCCTTTGGTTTAGAAACTAACTCCCAAACAGAGTTCTTCTCAAGAGATTCCATCTCTTCTAACATAGCAATCATCCAACTTTCCCGTTCATTACTTGCTATAGCTTCTTGATACATGGTTGGATCTCCTTGACTGATTGTTAGAGCATAATTCACTTCATCATGTTCAAAACCATACTTTTCTGGTTTCTTACGATTTCGAACAGGTTTGTCCAATGCTATGATCCTCTGAAACTGTTCTACAGGTGTTGTGCGAACCAGGGAGTCTTGGTTCTGCACGTGTGGCTCCACCTGCGTCTATACTAGTGACTGTTGCTGTTGCTCTACTTCTTCCTCATCAAACTCCGCGTCGTAATCCACTTGCTCATGTTCCACCTGAGCTGGATTTTCTTCCATGACTAGTTGGGGTTGAGGAACTTCGGTTGTTTCTTCTTCAGCATTATTCCTTTCATTTTTCTTATTCTGGTTCAAGGGCATAGTCTTCTCGTTGAATATTACATCCCTACTTAAAACTACCTTCTTGTTTACGAAATCCCATAGCTTGTAGCCCTTCACTCCTTCACTGAAACCAATGAATATGCACTCGAGTGACTTAGGCTTTAACTTGGTTCTCTCATCACTTCAAATATAGGCATAAGCACTGCAACGGAAAACTCTTAATTTTGAGTAGTTAACGGGTTTTCCGGTCCATATCTCTTCTGCACACTTAGAATTGAGAACCCTTGATGGTGATCGATTAACCAAGTAGCAAGCATGGTTGACTGCTTCTGCCCAAAACATATCTGGTAATCCAGCATGAAATCTCATGCTTCTCTCTCTTTCCATGAGAGTTCTGTTCATCCTCTCGGCAGCACCATTTTGTTGGGGAGTTTTCTTCACCGTAAAATGTCTTGTAATGCCTTGTTCTTTGCAAAACTTTAGGAAGCTATTGTCCTTATATTCACCTCCGTTGTCACTCCTTAGGTATTTGATTTGTCGTCCAGTTTGATTTTCTACAGCAGCTTTCCACTCTTTAAACTTAGTGAAAGCTTCAGATTTCTCCCTCATGAAATAGACCCAAATCTTCCTCGAAAAATCATCTAAGAATGTGATAAAATACCTGGAACCTGCCATGGATCTGGTTGGTGCAGGGCCCCAAACGTCTGTGTGAATATACTCCAACAGATTTTTGCTTCTTTCCTCACTATTCGCAAGCTTGAACGACGTCTTTGTTTGTTTCCCAAGGATACAGTATTTGCATAAATCTAGTTTGCAATAATTGACACCTTCTAGCTTATTCTTCTTGTGTAACTCTTGCAAACCATTCTGACTCATGTGCCCGAGCCTAAAGTGCCAAAGCTCAGTCTTGTCGTTAGTATCACCTTTCGTGGATACTGCTGCTCCACCTACTACTGTATTTCCTCGAAGCTTATATAGTTGATTAGGTTGGATTTCTCCTTTCATTACGACAAGGGATCCTTTGACAACCTTGAGTATCCCTCCTTCAGCTGAGTATCTTAGCCCTGCCTTGTCAAAGGTACCGAGAGATATAAGGTTCTTCTTCAATTTTGGAATGTGTCTGACCTTGTCCAATGTCCTAACAACCCCGTCGTGCATTCTGATTGTAATTGATCCAATACCTTGGATCATAAGTGGTGAGTCATCTCCCATTAACACTTCTCCGATGCTGGTTTCCTCATATGTATCAAACCATTCTTTGATAGAACACATGTGGAATGAACATCCCGTATCCAAAATCCAAAATTCGAAAACACTGGAGCTGGATGATACTGCAAGGAACTCTCCGTTGTAATCCTCAGAAGTTACAACACTGGCTGCGTTTGAGTTCCCTGCCATCGCCTTTGCTTTCCTTTCTTTCCATATGTTGCAGTTCTTCTTCCAATGATCCGAAGCACCACATACGAAACAACCTTTTTTATCTTTTCCTTTGGATTTTGACCTACCTCTGTTGCTGGTTCATCCAGTCTTTTCTCTGATCTGCCTCTCTCTGTGCCTTTAACATAAAGGCCTTGTGCTTGAGAGCTTTCAGTGTTCTTGTCCATCTTGACATAGGACTGAATGGCTTCGGTAACCTCATCTAACTTCAGAGTATCCTTACCGAACATCAATGTGGTTCTCAGGTGCTTGAACGAATGAGGTAGAGATCTTAGCATTAAGAGTGCCTTGTCGTCGTCCTCATATTTTACATCCACCTTGGATAAATTCGCAACACAATTCTGAAACTTGCTTAGATGTTCTTGCAAGTCTCCCCCTTCTCCCATCCGAAGGCTGAATAGTTCATCTTTTAAGAAGAGTTTGTTGGATAAAGTTTTACCCCTAAAGAGCTTCTCCA
This sequence comes from Prinsepia uniflora, assembly GCA_032719365.1. Lineage (NCBI taxonomy): Eukaryota > Viridiplantae > Streptophyta > Magnoliopsida > Rosales > Rosaceae > Prinsepia > Prinsepia uniflora. The sequence continues at coordinate 53,325,504 of CM064872.1, read as the reverse complement.
GCTTATCCCATGTTTCCTTAGAATTCATGTCCTCGTCGATATGAAGCAATACATTATCCGCTAGGTGCTGCTCTATAAAACTCTTCGCCTTCCTGTCCATCTTCTGCCACTGCGCATCTGTTATGCCAGTTGGCCTTTTCTCTGTACCGAGAAGAGCCTCCTATAGATCTTGTTTGATCACAGTCTTCACGTCGTTGCTCGTGTTTGCCTTGACACCCGCCATCTCAAAAAAACACTTTCCCGAGAGCTCTGATACCAATTGTTGTAAATTTTATCCCTTTACTGATCTTGTTTCTTGATAGACTTAGGTGACTATGCAAACAATAGGATGATGCTAAGATAATGCGGAATATAGATGAACAATAAAGTAAACACGCCACACACACGAACACAAGAATTTAGCGAGGTTCGGCTAATCTTTGCCTACGTCCTCGTGTGACCTCCTTGAGAAATCACTAGCACTATGAAGATAACAAGATTACAAGAACTTATGTAGAATCCTGACCTAATCCCCAAACCCTTGCTCACGATCTCTCAAATCACTCTTTTGCTCTTATACCCGTGTATGACTTCTTTGTTTACTGCTATCTTATTTTTCTGTGTGTATGTAAGGACTCCTAAGAGGCCTATTTATAATGTATAGGACTTAGGTTACACTCCTTAGTATATTACAATTCCTATTCCTCTTTGGAGATGGAAAGATAACTTATTTCCTAATCTCTAGAGGGCTATGGAATACTTTTCCTAATCCTATATGGAAACACTAGATTAACTTGGAATCCTAGTTAAACTAGTATTCCTAGTCAAACACTAATTCTTGGTATTTGCCGAGCCAATTCTTCAACAGGCCACGAAGGACAACAGTGACTAAGTCTGTGGGTGAGAAGGGTTCATTTATGGCAGCAAGGGAGTCAGCAAGTGTCTTGGCGTGGGTAAGGTACTCAGAGATGGTTTTTGACCCTTTGGTGAGAGTCATGATCTGAAAACGCAGATTGATGGCATTGGCAAGAGACTGTTGAGAGAAGTTTTGCTTGAGACAATAACAGATGGCACGAGAGGTGGTGAGACCCACGAATTGGGAGAGAATGGGTTCAGTAAGAGTTGCCCAAGCATGCTGACTAAGGTCTGGTCAATTTGAAACCAGAGGTGGTAGGCAGGATTAGGCCCGAATTTAGGGTGAGAGGTTAAGGCAGAATGATCAGAGTCAGATTGGGGTGACGATTTAGGATTCAGGGAAGACAAAATAATAGGAGGATGAGTGCCATCAATAAAACACCGGTAATTATGGCCAATTACGAAAGGTTTAATCTGACTTTCCCATAGGAGGTAATTGGTTTCACTTAATTTCACAGAAACCAGGGTAGATACGTTAGTGGGGGAGATGGAAGGAGAGGAACAGGAATCGGCAGCCATAGGGAGTGTTTGAGAGGGAGCGATTTATGATGGTTAGACAGATTGCTCTAATACCATGTAGAAAGGTATGAATCTCTAATATTTCATTTACAACTTCAATAGGCATATTTATACACATCTGTTTGGGAGAAAAGATTGGACAAACAGATTGGACAGTTATCTCCCATCTAAATCTGACTAACTGCTATAAACTACCTAGGGTACAGGTGTCTAGTCTAAACAGGTGTCTAGTTATATCCAATTATTCTTGATCAAGTGTACACGGGTTTGGCTTAGAGACAAGTGTACACTGTTCTGTACACTGTTTAACAACGTCAAAAGAAAAGGCTATTAAGAACATTTCTTTCCACGTGTGCAGACGAAATTTGAACATACCACAATAGATAGGATGCGCCTTGCAAAACTCTTTTCTGTTTCAATTGGGTCCTGGCAATGGTTTCCAACAGTGTTAATACTCCTTAATACAAATTTATTTACCATAAAAAATTACGATTTGTACATGGCACACCTCAACATAGCATGACACAGAAATGTTTCCAACAACTTTGTCTGCTGAAGATGGGTCTAACAAATCCAATGTCTCAGAATGAGAAGTGGACTCTGAATCCTGCAACTATAATTACTTTGTTCAGAGAAAGAGCAAAAAAACAAACATTTTGGATTAGTAAAAAAAAATGAACATAAAAGTCTGTTACGTTAGAATCAGTCGGTTTGCTAACTAATGCCATATCCAAAATATGCTTAATTAAAAACAATGAATGCAGACTGAAACAAGCCTAAGGAACCTTATGAACAAAATAAATTTGGAAATGGTCTTTCTATTCTATATAACGCTTTTGAGAAGCTCTCTATGCAATGTCAGCATCTTCATCTGACTATTTTTCTGTTTACTGATTCATAAATGCCAGCTTTTTCCAAAAGCTGGTGATTTGGGCATCAGTTGGAAACACAAACGGTTATGGTAGAAAATCCCAAGATATTGTTATCTGAAAAAATGGGTCTAAGGGCCATAGTTCATGTGAATGGAAAATTGTAGTAGAAAAACTGAACTTTGCCGCCAAAGGAAGCCAAGTCAATTAAAAGTCCAAACTTTCCAAAACGAAATTCCAAAAACATAACACACACTGATATGCCCAGAAGGCAAGGCTCAAATAATTTAAAGGTCATCCCTCTCCCCCTCAACCCATTTCTTTTTTCTCACAACACACGCCTTGTGCAGCATACTCCAAAATATAGGGCTGTTGGGATGTACATTTAAGAGAGTTGAGTTAAGAAAATATAGAGTAAGAAACCAATAACCAAAAAAATGAAGGCTGTCTAACCTACAATTTACAGCACTCTTGGCCATATTAATCCAATGGTCTGAAACTAACACAAAAGTTTGAACATCTGAACCAAATTGCACAAATTCCCCTACCTCCTTTCCAAGAAACAAACTGACCATCTGAACAAAATTGGGGAAAATTGCCTTACCTCACTTTCCAAGAAAAAAATTATATACATCTGCAGAAGGTGTGGCACCTCTGATAAGTCCCTTCCCAATTAAACCGTGTATCCAATTGCAAGCCCTAGCTCTCATAAAAAATTTGCTTGACCATTGCATGTTACAACGTTGTTACTTCTATGTTAATGAGTTTATTAGGTTTTAAAAGCTGTTTACTTTCCTAATTTAGATTTCTTTGAACTGGCTCCACATGTGATACTTTAGTTGTCCAATGAAAATTCTCACTAAAGTCAAGAAAAAGACAGAGATAAGCAACCCAAGTGATAGGTATTTAGGGCCATTTTTCATTTGGTAACCATTTAATTTTTAATTTCCACTTTTTGTGCCTATAAATGGAGACTGTCGATTTTTTTTTTGGGGTGGGGGGTTGGGTAAGAAGGGAAGAGGAGGAGGGCGGAGGAGGATGAAGATGACTGGTGGTACTCTTCTTTACCCTTCTTTTCTCCTCATTTCAAGCACAAAAAATAAAAACCAAAAACAAAAATCAAATGGTTTTGATAAGGGCCTTCAGCTATTAAGCTTCGCATTGGAATAGGATTTACATTTAGCTTCTCCTTGGTTTTTTTGTTTAAACACTTTAAAAGACATTACCTTTCTGCAATTCTTCTTCATTGGGTAGGTGTTTTATTAAGTGGGTATGGGTAAGCTGCTGCTTTTATGTTTTATAAAGTAGACAGGGTGTCATCTTTCTGATTTCCATGTGGTTGAGAGCTGTGTTTCTTTTTTCTTTTTTTTTTCTTTTTTTGTAATTTCCGTATCCTGGTGGTAAATGTTGTCAAATATCCTGCTTTGAACTTTAACTATATTTTTCATCATTAGTCAGAGGATTTGGGTTTTTTTTTTTTTGTGGTGGTGGTGGTGGGGAGGAGAGAAAGGGAGGGAAAAGGGGAGAGAAGGAGAGGGAGAGGGGGAGAGATGGAGAGGGAGGGCAGGAGAGAGAGAGAGTTGCTCACCCGGGTTAGAAACTCAAGCAGATCAATCTCACAATATCCTATCAGATTGTTTCTGGACATTTTATTTGTCTGCATTGTAAGATAATTTGAATAAGTCAGGATAAAATAATGATAACAGCATAAGAACATTGATGATTTTCTATTTGAATATACAACAGTTCAAGAAAGAAACATTTGACATACAGAAATAATTGGATAAAAGCATACAAAAAAGCTAAAATAGAGGCATGATCACGACCAGAAAATCTATAAATCTAAAAGGAAATAAACCATAGAAGACCATTACATTCTGTGGGAACTAAGTCACCAGGACCAGAGACAGACACATAGACATATAAGTAAGCAAAATTCTCCAATGCACATATATTTACATCCGTACATACTTATGTTTTGTTGCCAGCATTAATTCACTTCGTAAAAAAATTCCATGGATGTAGCTTGTGATCATTTATATAAAAAATTCAACTAGTGATTGCCAACCTCAGTACATACGTCTACCAGGACACTAGTAATGGAGAAGTCAACTAAATAATGCATACCTCAAAAATGGAGATCCTCACAACATGGGGCCCATTTCTTTCTAACAGAAGCTTCTTTTCCTGCAAATCCAAGGGAAAAGTTCCAAGGGTTTATTTCAGCCCAATTGCTCGTACCAAGAATTAAATAAAAAATAGTGACAGAGAGATGCTTATCTACAACTTCACAGACTACGAAGTTCCAGTACTATCTGATTAGCAAAGTGATTGAAAATTGTACTCGAGGAGGCACAGCAAAACAAGACAAAAGAGGCAAAATACAAATACCTTTTGAACAGAAAGACAACCCCAAACAGAAAGACAAGCAAGCTAAAAACCCCCACGGAGCCTAAGAAGTACTGTTCCCATTTTAGAATCAACAGAAAGAATGGATGGTCACCATTCACTATACATAATGTTTCCCTTCAATAGTTTATACAGTGATAACAGAAATGACACTTCATTCCTCAATCATAAGCCCACCTAGGTAAAAATCGCATAAAAAAGTTAACTAGGACATTATTAAGAGAAAAACAAAAATCCACAAATTTTAATATAGAAAAGTCTTGGAGAGAAAGAAGTGCATAGACATAAATACATAAGATAGGGACTGGTGTATGTATATGATACTTCATAGCAAGAAATTTTTTTCATCCTCAAAGTATATTTTTGATGCATAGTTGTTCAAAAGGGCTGAATTAGAGTATAGATGAACAAATCTAAAACCCAAAATTAATACACTCAGAGACAAAATCACTGGATATGCAAATAAAATGCATCCAAAAGAAAAGTTTGACCAAAGAGGCATAAAAACCATCACCTAGGTGATGAGAAATCCTTTAACAGATGACACTTAGTAAATAATTTAGGTTAAAAAATATCAAAACACTCGGGAGTTTCCATCATAAGACACTATATATGGTTTCAGGTACTTACAGAGTTCCAAACAGGCTTGTCTGTTCTGCAACACCAATAAAACAAATTAATACAAACAGCTAAAAATATGAGCTGACATGTTCTTGAATAAAGTTGTAAAGTAGTCATAATATCTCACAGGGAAGACTTTGTGTGGCATATAGAGAACCTAATACCTGAAAAGTCCACTAAGGGGAAATTTGCTATGAAATTTATAAATCAGATAAAATTTCTGATCAAAAGATACAACAGGTTTCAGATACTTAAAATTCCAGAACTAAAAAAAAAAAAAAAGACACAAACACATTTCTGTTCTAATAATCCTAAGGAGAATTTATGCAGTTATGCCTTAATAGGGAATCCAGTTCCGAGAAATAAAACAATTCTTTAAGGATTTTCATTTCAAATTGAAATTTTGAAATAACAATTTATGCAGTCGTGTGTTTCTTGGCCACTTTCAGCCCTTTTTTAAGGCACTTTAATTTTTTTTTTTTTTTTTTTTTTGAGAGATCATACTACATCAAAAGTTTAGGCATTTGGTACCATACCATTCCCAAAAATGACTTTTCGTCTTAGAAGTTACAAAAATAAATGGAAAACAAGTTTTTAATTTTTTTTTTTTTATGTTGGCCTGAAGACAGAATATTAGTTTACTGTTGTGTTTTAAAAATATTATTAAAAAGGATAACCATCTAAGATACGGTAGACAGAAAGAACTTGCATTTGCTAAGCATTCCAAGACGATACTCATTCTTTTGTTGGCCTGAAGTGGGAGTTCATGCGATTTTTGACGATGAGGATGTTGAATACAGCGAACATTCATATGAAAGTCTAAAGGATAAGGAAACTGTATGATCAGTGCTTCATCGTCTGAGCACTACTCAAAGAATGGGACCAAAATGGAAACTTACTTGAAAGATTATAGTGACACATGAGTGAAAAATATAAACGAAAATAGTGTTGCCAGCAATTTTAGGAAGATGTATCAAATTGAAAAAGTGTTGCGTTTATACTTTCAAGAATCTAAGATGCATTTGCAAGAAACACAAGAGATCATGAACATATTTCGTTAAGTTAAATGCACATACGAGGTAATGATGAACAATATTGAACCTGCACTCCTTCAATGCACTTAGTTCATTCTTTTCCAGAATAGCATATTTAACTCATTGGTATATTTTCTTTACTATAAAAACTAATTTTCCTGACTATAAAAACTATCTTTGTTTTGTGATTTGATCGTTTCCTTTTGTTGTTGCTTTTCCAGAATTATAAACTATCAAGAACTTTCACTTCCTGCTATCCTGTAGTTGTTCCTAAAGTTGATGAGCTGAGCTCTTTTCTACTCGCCTTGCCGGTGTTTTGGTTATTTAGAGAAAACAGAAGGGGAAAAAAAAACTAATTTTTGAAAAAGAAAAACAGCAGACAAAAGGTAAAAGGAAGGAGAGGACTCATTGATTAAAAAGGGAAAGAGTAGAGAAAGGTTAAAGGAGGAGAGGTATTACTGGTCGGAGATATTCGTACGGAAGGTCTGTTCTCCAAAAGAAACACAAGCAAGCCACCTGTCCTTAAACTTCATTTCAGCCTGCAAAATCACCAAGAATAAAAATCTAAAAAAGTGAAAACCTCCATATTCCTTGGAATTGAACACCAAAAACTGCAGTGAAAACAAAAAAGAAAAAATGGATACTCGGAGAAGTGTGAGGAGAGCGATTCCAGCAAAATCATCGACGGCAAGGCGTTTGTTATGAGAGGAGTTAGAGCGACCGCGACGCCGGTGAATGTGAAGTCGCTGCTTGAGGCGAGAGCGACGCGATCCTCTCTTCTCGGACTCTGGAGGTCCCTCTTCTTTCGAGCTTCCTTGCCCCATTTTGTGTCCCTGTTTCTCTGTTTCTCACGCAGGGAGGGGAGGTAGGGGAGGGAGGCAGGAGGCCTAATTTATGGTGTTGCCGATATGTTGTTGTAATTGGGAATTGCCGAATTGGGATTTTCGTTTCTTCTGGGCGACCAAGACGGAAAAAGTGACGAATGAATATTTTTCCAGTGGGGATTGAATCGAAGAAAAATAAAAGTCAAACTTGCTTTAGTGCGCTTTGGTTGCGGATGGACTTGTCTTCATGGACTGCAGTCATGATTAATTTAGAATATAGAATTAGTGGGATAAGCATACAGTCTGCAAAATAGATAAACAGAAAATATGAGTGGAAGATTCTTTAGATGCGGGCATAACAAACAAAAAGATTCTGCATATCCCATTTCTGGTAGTTTATTTGACATTGTAAAGGAAGATGCTAGTATGCAGCGTCACAATAATCTTTCACCTAATTCGTAATTATGAATCTGTAATTCTAATGTTTCGGTAAAATTAAAGAAATAGATTTACTTATAACGGTCTAATAATATTTTATTCCGTTAATAAAATTTAAAATTTGAGTATAAATAAATATGCGGATATAAGTATAATAATACGATATGATTCAAGAGGGTGATTCAAGAAATCTTTAAAAACTAAAATATATATGGAAGAAGATGGCAATTAAAATAATATATTTTAAAAATGTTAATATGAATACAAGCACACAAAGAATAAGTTCATGTCAATAATAATAGGGCAATTAGTTCATAGGTCTTTGTTAATGTAGAACTCAAAATCACCGGAAAATTGTATAGCTGTCACGTAGCCCATAATTCTCAAAATGATCAAATTGCCCCTGCAATTATACAAATGACTAACAGACACCCGCACATCAAATAATTTATTTACCAGCTAAATACGTTATTTAATCGGGTTAAAAGTCTTCGTAACATTAATATTATTGTCATTATTTTTAATAACGGACAATTAATATTAATATTAATATTAAATCACAATAATTATCATTATTATCATAATGAGTAATTATTATAATTATTAAATAATATATTTAATTAATAATATATTATTTATTAATTACAAATTCAATCGACCAATCAGAACGTTCTGATGCTCCCAAGGTTTTCCTATAAATAGCGGAGCTCATTTCACTTTTCAAGTAATTCTGTTCAACGCTACTCATGCTCTTGAGATTTCTCTTTCGAAGCTAACTTAAGCATTGGAGCGTTCTTGGTCGAACAACCCCTCGGGTCTCGATCATTGAACGAACGATAACTTACTGTTTGCTTGTTTGTAGAGATCCTTGAGTCTTTTGAGTTTAAAGGACGAATTCTGCTTCAATAATTGGTGCTTTCATTGAGAGCTTGAAGATATTCAAGAAGAAGTTTTCACGATTATTCATCGTTCATCCTACTTCGTTCATCGTTCAGAACGTTGATTCGAAGATCTTGAACGTGTTCATCGTTCGACAAATTTCCATTCAAGATACGTTGATCAAGCATGGCCAGGGTTCGACGATCCGTTCGTTCAGCTGGAGAAGATGTTTCTACCTCAACTGCCTAGATGAGGAATGAAGCTTGCATTGAGACTCTAGAGGAACGCCCAACTCGATCTTGTCGAGTATCCATAGAAGCGCCCATGGAGACGCAAGGAAGGATGCCGACCTTCAGTTTCGGAGCGTTTCTTTCTGCAACAACCCAAGTGTTCGCGCTAGGGGAAGGAACTTCAACCTTGCAGTAAGTAGGGGGCGGTTAATGGGAGGAACATCAAGGCAAGGTCATCCCACAACAAGCATGGATTTGCGGGACTTCTTGGATGGGCTCCACGACATCTCAGGAAGAAGTCACTACCAACCTCCCCATGATAACTTGGCGCAACAAGTTGAAAGGTTGAGCAGCCAAGTTCAAATCCAGTCAGAGCTCTTGCAATGACTCCTGGCAGAAAGAACAGCCCGAGAACCAGAGAGACATCCCACTTCGTGTGGAAAACAAGAAAGTGTTCTAAGACGTCTAGGGAAGGAAAAGGTCTGATGCCAAACAATGTCACGAGACACTTCGATAAACGACTCGAGTGAAGAAAGTCACACTCGCCGAGCAAAAAGCCCACAACGCCCAAGGCCATCGGTACATGAGCGGCTCGGAAGTATGATTGGGGTAACTTTACGGGTGGAGTGCTCACATGAGAGCAAGGGGCAGCACCAGACTCCGTATAAAACTCCAAGACAATCTACCCATGGCAATGAGGGGGAGGATGAAGCTTACTCCCATGCGCGACCCCAGAGGTTAAGGGGAGAGGCTCGAGGAGGTTCCTGACGATCGGCTCATAATGAGTCTCCGCTTCAACGAGGTGTGTTGCAAGCTAACGATGTCCAAAGGATGTTAGATTGACACCTTCGTGTTCAAAGAGATGGCGATCTAGAGGACGATCTAGGTCGCCAGATTCAGCTATCCATGCCTTTCGTAAGGGATATTGAGGAGGAGTCATTCCCTCAAAGGTTCGCAACGCCGAACTTCACTTCATTCAAAGGAGCTTCCGACCCAGTAAAACACATCGATTACTACCGTGGAGTCATGGTCCCCCACAGACATAACGATACACTCATGTGCAAAGTTTTTCAAGCTTCTCTTCAAGGTCAAGCCATGACTTGGTTCAATCATCTCCCCTGGAGGTCGATTGCATCTTTTGAAGAGTTGGCTCTAGCATTTGTGAAGGAGTACACACAACTACGGACAATCTAGGTGAAGGATGACCATCTTTTCTCTGTCCGAAAGAGGGCAAAAAATACTCTGCGACAATACATAAGAAGATTTTGCGAGGAGAAGTCTCAAATTGTCGGTTGTAGCGACCTTGTTGCGGCAATGACGTTTAAACAAGGACTCCCTCGGGACAGCCAGCTTTACGGAGACATCGTCATGAGCAATGCGCGAAGTCTCACCAAGATGCTCTCGTTAGCAGAGCGACATACAAGCTGGGAGGACGAGAAGAATGCCACACATGCACTGGACTATGCTAGGGCTAGTGAGAAGGCCTCCAATAAGGATGAAACCCAGGGAAAGTTTGCGATTGAAAAGTCCAACAAGCGCAAAGCGGGTCAACCCTCCCAAACTCGGGCTATAGGAAAATCTAATTTGCAGCTATCTTTGCCAGTCCATCAGATCCACAATGAAATTAAGGACAAACCATGGTTCAAGAAGCTGGAGCCAGTCAAAAGTGATCAAGAGAAGGCCGATAAAACGAAGTGGTGTGCCTACCATGAGTGCTACGGGCATAACATTGGAAAATGCATATCTTTTGAGAGATATCTCTGGAATCTCATCAAACAAGGACATTGCACTGAGTAAGTCAAAGGGAAGGCTGTGGATCGACCCGCTGACAAAGGACCGAAGGAACCTGCAACAAAGATGATTCGCATCAACACCATCATAGTTGTAACGGCTCGTCCCAAATATCGGGATTAAATATTAATTAATTATGGATTTAGTATGACTAATCAAGGATTAGTTGTGAGAAATCAGACGGACGGTGTAAAATGACCCTGTTAACCCTAAAATTGGGGAAAATGTTGACTTTTGACTCAAAGAGTCAAACACGTGAGGACCGATGACTGTGACGTAGATCGAGATGTCACGAGTCCGTAGCACGTCAAAATCGGACGTCAAACGGGGAAGTTATGTTCATGGGATCGAAATCGATTTAATTAACGTCTCGGAATTTGAATTAATTAATAATTAAATGTGATTGGTTCATTAATTAATGTGAGGCCCTTGGATGAGTGACAATTGTCACTCATCCCATTGGTCACTTTCCTTAAAAAGGGGATCTATGTTTATTGGGAGATTTTTATTTTAATATTTTTATTTTTTTCACTCATTTTCTCTCTCTCCCTCCCATGCGCTCATCTTCATCATTTTCCTCCATCACAACTGTGCACCCCAACCTTCTCTCAATCATCATCCATTGTTGGTGATCCATGAATGAAAGTTGGAGAGGATGTTGAGACGAACACAATGGTGGCCACGGCAAGGACAGTTGTGCACAGTGGCCAGAATTTCGGAATGTAAACAGTGGGATTTAAATTTGGGTTATTGATTTTGATGGTTGTTGATTGATTCTAAGCTTAGGATGATGTTTCTTGAGCTCTCATGAGCTTGTAGGTGAAATTTGAGACGGATTTGGATGTCGGAGATGTCCAGAATGATGACCGGAATTCTGGCCGAAATTTTGAATGGCCATAACTTTAAATCCAGGTACTTTCTGCAATTTTTAGGCTTATATATGGAATCCTTGGCTCGAGTTGATGGATTTACATACGTAGAACGTCGAATTTGGTTGAGAAACGAGTGAGACATCGAAGTTTGAAGTTTGGGGCATCAATGGAGTTTTCCGACGAGAAATTCCGACGAGTGACCGACGAGTTAACTCGTTGACTGACTTGTTGACTTTGACCCATTGACTTTGACTCGTTGATTTTTTCCAAAGTTGACTTTTGTGTTGACTACGTGCATGGGGGCGCGTGGGCTCGAATTTCGAGGTGGGCCTAGTGTCATTTTAAAGGTTTCGACGATCCAGATCCAAAGGTTGTGGTTTTGGATCGATCAGAGATCATTAGGTTGGTCAAATCGATGTTTTTCACCTCGGGAATCGTGTCTGGGACACGTTGACTTTTTTGGGAGTTTTGGAGTTTTATCATATGGACTTAAATAGATGATTAGTGACCTTCGGGTGTGATTTGGGTAGGTCTGGAAGTTTCGGAGATGGTGATTTAGCCCGGGGAGGGTTATGGCAATCGTATCGAGGCGGCAGCGTAGGACGATCTGTGAGTGGACTTCGTTTTCTAAACTGTGATGCATGCATAACTATTTTATATGTTTTACTTATGTGATTTCTATGGTGATGATTGTGGCATTGGTGGTTTACATGATTGCACGTATTTCGAGGTGATTCCATTTTTACACTTATTTTGAGGTTTACGAGTTTATGCTATTGCTATGTGATTGTGAGTTTAATAATGGTTCTATGGCATGGTTTTGGTTTTGGAAAGATGAACTCGGACATGAGACCCATTTGAATTATGTGATCGGGCTAGGAGCTTAGTTGGTTTACGAAATCGGGCTGAGACTCTTTTGAGTTATGTGATCGGGTCGGGTGCCCAGTGGTTTACAAAATCGGACATGAGGCCCAGTTGAGTTTTATAAATGTGATTTCGGGTCTGGGACCCTATGTTTCATAAACGTGATTTCGGTCGGGACCTTAAATGGATTTGTGATGTTTTATGGGAATTTCGGGCAGGGCTCATTGAGATGTTTTGAAATGGCTTTGTAAAACTTTTTTCCATATACCATCTTGATACGAGGATATGTGAATGTCTCCTCCAGGTGTCTGGGACACTGGGGAAGTCACGGTGCATTACCTGCGAGGGGTTATTATACGGAGCTACCAGACCGTATAGTGAGTCAGGAGCAGAATTGCTATGATTAGACGTCTGGGAAGTCGAACATCTGGGATGTCAGAGATATTGACCCGGAGATACCCCGAGTAGCACGCGTTGCTTATTACCTTGAGATATGACTTCTGGGACGTCAAGGGTCTAGGACGTAGGCATCAGGGATGCCGAGGATGGTTATATGGTAAATATGGATTATTGGAATCTTGAAATGGTATTTCGGTATTTGTGGATTTGTGTTTATGGATTTGGGAAGTGGCCTACTTGATTTTGGATTTACAGATTTTGGTATTCTACAGTTTTGGGCTGAGTTCCCACACTTGGTTTTGAGTTACGGTTTTTGGGCTAAGGCCCTAATGGCTCATTTGAGTAAATGTTTTGATTACTGAATTTACGATGCATGCATACTTTTTAGTGAAAGGCATAAATATCTTTATGAAATGTGTTTTTATAAACTTATTGATTTTCATCCACTCACAATTCTTAATGGTTTTAATGCCCTTCAGGTTGATCACGGATGCAGGCTGTAGCAGAGACCGAGACATCACACTCTTCCACCGTTCCTGGCGCACTCTAGGAGCCCCGTATGGGCTGAGGTATGTATTATCCCTTGTCTGACACTTCGTGTCAGACCAGAGCATAGCACATCCCACGTTAATCCCGAGGGGATTGGGATGGGTCGTGTCAATAGCAGAATCAGAGTTACTAGGAACCACTTCCAACATGCACTGGCCGTCTCTCTGGTCTCCCATGTTTCCACCCCTAGGGTGGCCAACGACCTTGTCGTTGGTTTCTCTTTGAAGGACAAGGTAGGACTCGATTGGCCACATAATGATACTTTAGTCGTGTTAATCCAGATCGCACATGCTCAAGTTGATCGGATTCACGTTGATGAAGGAAGCGCAACAAATCCTCAGCTTAGATGCAGTGCGCAAGATGGGGTTAGAAAGCCTCCCAACAAAAAGGGTCATTCCGTTTCGAGGTTTCAATGGGTCAACTAGCATGACCATAGGCATTCTCCAGCTGGATGTACATTCGGATCCCATTGTCACGTCCCAGACTTTTTACATCATGGACGAGAACTCTTCATACAATGGAATTTTGGGAAGGCCATGGCTTCACAAAATCCTCGCAACCACATCAAGCCTTTACCAGAAGATTTCATTCCCTATCCCCGAAGGTGGAGTCGGGGAGATCAAAGGCGATCAGGTGATGGCTCGACGATGTCTCACAGAAGGGTTGAAGGAGGTCAAGGAGGCTGAGTTTGTTCCCCAAGTAGGATCATCTACTAGGGGAAAGCTTTCTTCTTTGTCTCCCAAATAGCAACTACTCACGGGTCAAGATCCAGACATTCATGAGGAACCACCAACTCCGGAAGGATGGCAACCGGAGGATGATGTCACCCTCATTCAACTTGACCCTCGATATCCTGAGCTACAAGTCTGCATTGGTGCTCGGTTAAGTGACAAAAAAAAAAAGAAGAACTCATAGCTTTCCTGCGTGAGGAGAAATAAGTTTTTTCTTGGTCTCCATCTGACATGCCGGGGATTGATCCTACCATCGCTTGCCACAAGCTGCACGTCAATCCCAACCACAAGGTGGTCAAGCAAAAAAGACGCAATTTTTCCCCCGAGAAAATTGCTATCATCCAAGATGAGATTGAAAAGTTACTCGTTGCTGGATCCATTGAAGAAGTTCTGAACTCTGAATGGCTAGCAAACATCTTACTTGTCAAGAAGAAGGAAGCATGATGATGGAGAGTTTGTGTTGATTACACCGATCTCAATCTTGCGTGCCCAAAGGATAACTATCCCCTGCCCAGAATCGATGTAACGACCTGTCCCATAAATCGGGATTAGATTAGTGATTAATGACGGATTAGTAAAGTTAATCAGTAATTAGTTGGACGAATTCGGACGGATGGTGCAAAATGACGATTTTGCCCCTAGAATGGAGAAAATGTTGACCTTTCGTCTGGACGGTCAAATGGACTTTGGTCGATGACTGTGACGTAGTTTGGGACATCACGAGTTCATAGACAGGTGGCACGTCCGATTCCGACATCCGAGGAGGAAGATATGACGTTTAGAAGTTTGAGGGTATTTTGGTCAATTAGTTAAAATATGGCAAACTGTTGACTTTTCATCCGACATAGATTTCCACGCATTGCAAGGACCGTTAGGTAGGTCTCCATTCCCTGAGAACAACGACACACGGCACGCTGTCATCGGACGTCGCACGGTTCCATTATGACGCTAACTATGCGAGGGGTAAAATGGTAATTTGCAAGGATAAGGGCAAATTGGTCTGTTTACTGTGCCCAGTTACAATTGGACATGTGGCTATCCTTGGGATTTGTGCCCACAAAAAATTGGACACCTAGCTTTCTCTGGATGGATGTAGAAGCCTCAACACCGTCTCTCTTTGTTTATAAAATGGTGGATGCACGATCATGGGACTAAAAATAGAGAACAGAGTGTGTAGTGTGATTGTGAGAGCCCAAACCTCTTCCTATTGTCCTTACTGTCTGAAGTGAAAAGGAAGAGAAAGGTCAGACGAAGTGGTTGGTGGTGACACGGCTACCTATGACGGCGAGATGTGGTGATAACTTGAACGTAACCGTGAAGTCCCCTGTCTAAGTTGAAACTGGAAAAGTCGGTTGGAAGGTCTGATGATCGTTTTGGTTCATTGAGTAAAGTGTCTGAGCTTGTGAGGAAGTGGCAAAGCTGGTTTTCGAGACGTAATGTTGACGGTAAATGAAAAACATGTAGAAGCATCTTTTGAATTCTCAAATGGAAAAGTACGTTTTAGTGTGTGTTAATCAAATTGATTGTTTAAAGGAGGTTCTGGAGGACTTAAGGAACTGATTGCGCTTAAAATCAAGGAAAATGGAGGCCGGGCTCGTGCAAGTACGACGGTCGACGGTGGGACGGCCCGTTTTTGAATTGGGAAGGTAAATTCAAGTCCTCAATCTGTGTTTTCATTAGCTAGATCATCTGGGGAAGTTAGAATTTAGCTACTGGGACAATTAGGAGTGAAAAAGAGGGGAAAACAAGGGAGAACCGTGATCGCCGGTTCGACTGGACCAGCCTGAACCGAACCGATCCAAACCCGGTTCACCCAAGGTTGAAGATGAATAATGCCGACGTGTGAGGCCCACGCAAAGCCCCTTTGGGCGGCGCGTGTTGGCGCGTGGCATGGATTTTGAGGGAGGTTCCAATACGACTTTTAAAGTATTCGATGTAACGAACATTTTGGCACTGGTTTCGAGTCGATTGGACATCGTCTCAATATGTTTCGGGAAGTCCGAAGGTTTTAGGGCTCGTTTAAAAATAGTTAAAAATTCGGAAAAATTACGGGGTTTAAGTATGAACATTATGAAGTAGTTAGTGACCTTATTATGGGATTTGAACAGGTTCGAGAAAGCCGGTGATAGCGGATTAGCTGGAAAAGCTTAAATACACGCGTATCGAGGCGGCAACGCTAATGGTCTGTGAGTGGACTTGCTTTCTAACCCTTGATGCATGCATAAATGTTTTTATATGTTTTTTAATACGTGATTTCTATGTTTATGATTATGATCTGATGATTTACGATTTTGCACGTATTTCGAGATATTTACGAAATTGCACGTTTTACGAGATATGGTTTTCTGCTATGGTTTGATGATGGTTTTGATGATTTGATTTTGGGATGTGAAATATGATTTGATTTTAATGAATTATAATGGAATGTGGAAAAGTGATTTCGGGATTGAAGCCCAGCTCATAAAAGTAATTTCGATAAACGTGATTTTGGGTTTTGGAACTGGATTTCGGAAATGATGATTCGGGATTTGGTTTTGAAACTTGAAAGTGGATTTCTGGATTTGGGTTCGGAAGAATTATTTCGGATGCCAGCTTACAGAATGATGGTTTCGGATTCGGATTTGGAAATGGATTATGGATATGATTCTGGATTTGGATTCGGGATCTTGGAATTCGAAATGGTGATTTCGAATTCGGATTTGGACATGGATTTAGAAATGGTTTTAAAATGGGTTTGGATTGGATTTGCTGGATCTGGTTATTGGGTTTAAAGACCCGGATATGATATGTGACGGGGGCGGGCCCAGATTGGGTTTAAAGACCCCGATTGAGTTTAAAGACTCGGATATTGTGATTTCCCCCGTAGACCTATTGAGTTTAAAGACTCGGGAGTTTAAAGACTCGGATTATATTGAGGCCTGGATTGAGTTTAAAGACTCGGGAGTTTAAAGACTCGGATAGATCCAGCAGTTCGATGGATTGCAAAGGATTTCAAATGGCTTTCAAATGTGTTTTGCATTTTGATAATAATGATGGTTTTGGACGGAGGCCCGGAATTTGAGAAAAGGAAATGAATTTGGTTTTCTTACACGGTTTTGAATAACTTGAATATGGAATGGTTTTATGATATGAGCTTATTATGCAAGCATTGGTTTTTAAATGGAAGGTATAAATGTACTTTTCTATAACCTGTTTTCAGAACTTATTCTTTATTTTTGTCCACTCACAGTCTTTTCATATTTTCGATACCCTCCAAGATTGATGCAGTGCGGGCCATTGTTAGAGAGAGACGGAGACATCACACACGCGATCCACAGTAGGTTTCGCGCTCTCTGGGAAGTTCGGAAGTCTTGGACGGTTTATTTGGGAATCCCTTGTCTAGCTTACGTGTTACATAGAGGTTAAACGTTGGTTTAACCTTCATGTCGCATGTAAATTAGATGGGAGCATGACTTAGCCCCTAATCCCGAGGGATTGGGGATAGGTTGTGTCAATCGATCTCTTAGTGAACTCTACTGCAGGAAATGAGCTTCTAAACTTCCTAGATGCATACTCGGGGCTATAATCAGATTTTCATGCATGAAAAAGACAAGGACAAAACTGCCTTCGTCTTCGACCGAGGTGTGTACTGCTACAAGGTAATGTAGTTTGGTCTCAAGAATGGGGGTGCAACATACCAGAGAATTATCAATTGGATATTCAAAGATCTCATCGGCAAAACCATAGAGGTCTATGTGGATGACATCATGGTCAAAGGAGAAAAAAGAAGGGATCATATCACTAACCTGCGAGAGACCTTCAACTTGCTGAAGAAGTACAAAATGAAGCTCAACCCTCTGAAATGTACTTTCGGGATATCAGCATGGAAGTTCTTGGGTTACCTCGTGACTCAAAGTGGGATCGAAGCAAATCCAAAGCAAATCAAGGCAATTCTCGAGATGAAGTCCTCATCAAGTCTGAAAGAGATTCAAAGTCTCACTAAACGAGCTGCAGTTTGAACAGGTTCCTGTCCAAGTCAACCGACCGGTTCCGACCTTTCTTCCAAGCGGTAAAGAAGGCATCCAGAAATAAGTGGGATGAAGGTTGTGAGAAAGCGTTTTAAGATCTCAAGGCCTACTTGACGTCTCCACCGCTGCTATCAAAACCCAAAGATAACGAGGACCTGTTCTATGGGTCTCTGATGTTGTTGTAAGCTCTGCACTTATCCAGGAAGAGAATGGGATTCAACTGCCTGTATTCTACACATCCAAAGCCCTCCTTGATGCTGAGACACGATATCCGAAGTTCGAAAAGCTGATTCTGGCATTACTAGTTACCATAAAGAAGTTGAGGCCTTACTTTCAAGCTCATCGGGTAATCGTCATGACTGAATATCCACTCCGTTTGTTACTTCATGCACCTGATGCATCAACACGAGTAATAAAATGGGCCATAGAGTTGAGTCAGCATGATTTGCTCTATCGTCCACGAACAGCTGTCAAATGCCAAACCTTAGCGGATTTTGTTGTGGAGTTCACACTAGCGTC
Organism: Prinsepia uniflora; assembly: GCA_032719365.1. Classification (NCBI taxonomy): domain Eukaryota; kingdom Viridiplantae; phylum Streptophyta; class Magnoliopsida; order Rosales; family Rosaceae; genus Prinsepia; species Prinsepia uniflora. The sequence goes on along the minus strand of CM064872.1, from coordinate 53,307,055 downwards.
ACTGGAAGGAAGCAATGACAATAAGCTTGGCAAAGCCCCCAGGGCTGCTGGCACTTCCATATTGCAAGATCAAGGCGGCAATTCCTCTTCTCGGCAACCCTCAACTTCCAATCTCCTATGGAAGCTCTTTTTTGATGGTTTCTCGAATCATAGGGGGCTAGGAGCGGGGATTGTTCTCATCACTTATGATGGCTCAATAATGGAACAAGCAGTATAGTTTGGATTCAAAGCCTCTAATAATGAAGCAGAGTATGAAGCTTTGATTTGTGGGCTTACACTTGCCAAGGATTTGGGCGTCAAAAAACTCGTTATTCATCCGGATTCACAGTTGATCACTAACCAATCGATCGGTGAATATGTTGTGCGTGATGCAAGGTTGCTCAGATATAACAAGAAGGTCCAGTAAATGCTTGCTTTTTTCTCGGTTTTCACTTTTCATGAACTTCCACGAGCCGAAAATGCACAAGCAAATGCGTTGGCAAATCTAGCGTCATCACTTGACTACCGATTCAAGCGCTCAATCCGGATTGAGTATCTCGAGCAGCGAAGCATTGATGTTAAGGAGATTGAAGTAAGGCAACTTGATTCATCTCCGAGTTGGCAGGATCCTTTTATCAACTACCTAGAGCATGGCTTATTGCCTGATGAACGATTAGAAGCCCGCAAAATCCAGATGAAGGATGCACGATACTATGTTGATAGGGGCCGAATTTTTTGAAAAAGCTTCACAGGGCCAAACTTGCTATGTTTGAAGCATCCTGAAACATTGAAAGTCTTGGCTAAAATTCATGAAGGATATTGTGGGAATCATTCTGGTGGAAGGTCGCTTGTTCAAAAGACGCTTAGTGCAGGATTTTACTAGCCAACTCTGTGCCAGGAAGCTTTGCAATATGCCCAGAAATGCGACAAATGCCAAAGGTTCAAACCAAACTAGTTGGGCCCACCGGAAGAGTTGCATGCACAGACGAGCCCTTGGCCATTCATGCAATGGGGAATTGATATTGTTGGACCGTTTCCAAGCACACCAATCCCAAGCAAAAAGTATCTAATCATCGTCACCGACTACTTTACCAAATGGGTAGAAGCAAAATCTTTGGCTAACATAACCCAAAATGATGTTTAAAAGTTCATCTGGAACCAGATTATTTGCCAATTTGGACTTCTCAAGGTCATCCTAACGGACAATGGAACTCAATTAACTAGCGCCATAATCAACGAATTCTTCGAGTCTTGGAAGATAAAGCACTTTACTTCAAGTCCTTATTACCCCCAGGGTAATGGCCAAGCTGAAGCATCTAACAAGACAATCCTCGACTGTATCAAGAAACGCCTAGACGATAAAAAAGGCATGTGGGAAGAAGAGTTGGATGGCACGCTATGGGCTTATCTCACAACTCTGCGTCGTGCAACTGGAGAGTCTCCATTCACTCTTACGTATGACACCAGAGCTGTCATACCACCACATGTTGTTGTTCCAACGTCTTTTACTGATCTTGATGATCCAATGGTCAACTCCATAGCTCTAAGGACTTCTCTTGACCTCAGTGAGGAATTAAAGGAGCAAGTGGTAAAGCGCATCTCCAGCTACCAACAACAGGTCTGAAGTTCTTACAACAAAAAGGCAAGGATCCGGCACTTCCTCCCTGGTGACCTTGTTCTCAAGAAGAAGTTCGCAACACCAAGCCGTTCTGGCTCTCAAAAACTCAAGTCCCCATGGGAAGAGCCTTACCGAATCTACGAAGTAGGAGGAAAAAAGAGTTACACTTTGGAAACTATAGACGGGAAGTTGGTGAGTGGTTCCATGAACGCTCATCACCTTAGGAAATACTATGTTTAGTACAAAGAAACTAGACTAGCTTTAGTTGTGTATTAAATATAGTCTTTGTCTTTTGAGAATGTTTTATTCAACTTATCAATAAAGATACCAAGTCATTCTCAAGTTAATCATGTTGTTTGCAAAGCCTTCCACCAGGAAGCACACAAAGTCTTCCACCAGGAAGCACTCAAAGCCTTCCAACAGGAAGCACTCAAAGCCTTCCACCAGGAAGCACTCAAAGCTTTCCACCAGGAAACACTTGAAGCCTTCCACCAAGAAGCACCTGAAGCCTTCCTTCAGGAAGCATGTAACGACCCGTCCCAAATTCCTAGATTAGATTAGTGACTAATCACGATTAGTGAGGTTAATCGGTGATTAGTTGGGCTAAATCGGACGAACGATGCGAAATGACCGTTTTGCCCCTGATGGTGGCAAAACATTGACTTTTTAATCGGGCGGTCAAATGGACTTTGACTGATGACCGTGACGTAGTTCGTGACGTCACGAGTTCATAGACAGGTGGCACGTTCAATTCCGACGTTCGAGGAAGAAGTTATGACGTTCGGAAGTTTAGGGGCATTTTGGTAATTTGGGTGAATAGTAGGTCAAAAGTTAACTTTTTGACCAGGAGGTCCGATGGCCGAGGGCCGAAGACCGTTACGTAGATAAGGACGATACGAATCCGTAGACAGGCGGCACGTCGAATTCGGACGTTCGACGGCGAAGTTACGGTTCACGGAAGTTCCCGGTTACTATTCACGACGGCACGTTTTACGAGACAAAAAGTGCAGTTTTGTCTCTAGTGGGCCCAGATATTTAATGGAGGCCCAATGGATGAGTGACACTTGTCACCCATCCACTGGCCAACCTCACCCACTCATGCACCAAAACACTCAACTGTGCATCCATTTTTCCATTTTCCTCCAACCATTTTCCCGACCCCATTCCTCTCATCTGTGCGACCCAAACATCCAACCCTCACCTTATGATCATGACAGAGGACCAGAGAGTGAGGAGAGGATGTGTGGATGCTGGTGGCCGGCCAAGGGCACGCCGCCGTGGACGGTGGAGCCGTGAAGCCCGAAAGGTATCGGTTTTAACCGATTTCAATCCATTTTTCATTTCTGTGGTTATGGGTCGATTTGGATGAGTAGGATGGATTATTTAGGTTGCTAGGGGGTGATTAGTGAGGTTTTGGTGGTTAGGAACGGCTGAGCAGCCGTGTGGGATGATCGGAAAAACAGGGACCGTGAGGTCCATTTTGAACCGTTAGGATTTTGGGTGTTTTAGCTAGTTTGGTTAATTGGGAATGATAGGAAAGATTAAAAGATGAATTTAGGGATTGAAATGGAGGAAAACGGATGAGAAATGAGGGCGTCGGAGACCTGGACCGGTTACGCCGGTCCAGTTGCAGGGGTCGGACCGGTTCGATCGAAGGAAGAAGATGCACTGTAGCGGCGCGTGGCTCCCACGCGCAGCCACTTCAGGCGGCGCGTGTTGGCGCGTGGGGAGGAATTTGAAGAAGGTTCCAACATGCGAAATCTTCTATTCGATGTAACGAACATTTTGGGACTGGTTTCGTGTCGATCGGACACCGTCTCGATATGTTTCGGGGCATCGGAAGGTTTAGGTTCGGGATTAAAAATAGTTAAAAATACGGGAAAATTACGGGGCTTTGGTAGGAGGTTAATTAAGTAGTTAGTAACCTTCTATTACGATTTGGACAGGTTTGGGAGTCCCGGTGACGGTGATCGGCTCGGGGAGCTGTATGGCACGCAAATCGAGGCGGCAGCTCGGACGGTCTGTGAGTGGACCTTGTTTTCTAAATTGGTGCATGCATAAATGTTTATTATATGTTTTATTACTTGTTTGATGATGCCATGGGTGCATTTGTATGTGGTTACGTATAAGCACGTATTTCGAGGTTTCGACCTTATACGGTGCTTATACGGGTCTGTATTTCTTTATTGATTTAAATGAACTGAATTTGGATTTCTTTATTGTGGTCCTTTCTCGATCTCTGCACGAGGTTGTGGCAGACGCTACTATCGATAGACGTAGTCGAATTTTATCTGGTTGAGTAGACTCAGGTTGTCGTGACGATTGTGACGATGGGATTGTCAGTCGTGACGATGGTACGGGGTGCGAGAATAACGCGTATGTGTGAGTAGTGATTCTGGATTCGACTTGGTTACGGTTGAGTGCGATCGCAGAATGAGACGGGGACGTACGGGGGACGTTTCCTCTTCTCGTATGAGTTGTCAGGGTAACTATACCCAGAGGTGTTGGGTACGAAGGAGGCAGAGTTTCTCCTATTCGAGTAAAGGTACGGGATCATCGTTCGGTATGAGCGGAGATCCAGAGTTTTCTGATTGGCACACTTTGTGCTGATGCTGACAGGTGGTGTACTGGTACTAGTGCTGGTGCTGGTGCCGGTGATTGTGATGAAGGTGAGTTACGAGTCAGGATGTGACTCCGACGTGATGGGCTTATGATTGGTATCTGTGGTTCGGGAGTGAATCACGGATAGTGACGGACTGGATAGGATCCAACGGTAGTTGAGACGTGAGGATCGAGTACTGTCATGGGGGACTAGCGACCAGTTGGTCAGTGTTGGCCGGAGTTGGTCAGAATTGGTTAGATATGGTGGTTTGCAGAGATTTGACTGCAGATCACAGCAGGGGTCTGTTGTGACTTTTCAGTAGAGTGGTACATCAGATTAGGATGAATTGACATCCTTTTGGATGTACATATACGGTCGTAAATGGGCATGGTCCATAACCAGTCTAACAGGGTCACGTGGTTGATGTCCGGGTATGTTGTTTCCAATCTTGTTGGAACTTCGGAATCGCGAGAGGTTGCGAATGAGGTGACGAGTGGAATGCGGGTTTTCCGCATTGGTAACGGGTATGTCGAAGTCGTTTTGGGTGACTTCTCAGGTTCTACCATAATTGATGGTGGTAGAGGATGTAGATGTCATTGATGTTGTTGGTTGCCACTAGTACACTAATCGTGTATTGGTTGGTGGACCCGTGATTGTCTTGGGTCATCAGGTGGAGTGAGTATATCGAAGTTAGGTGACTGAGATTTCTCATTTTCTACTTGGTGGCAGACGATGTTAGGTCACATGACGTGGTGAGTGCAGCGAGTGTTGTTTGCATTCACGTAGGATGGATTATTCGATCATTCTTGTTTTGCCTTGGTGGAATGACAAGGATCGATACGAGGTAATAAGTGAGAACCCACAGTCTCGGCGTGTCTCGTCGTAGACTAATCTATTTAAGATGTGGGAAATGGTCTAGGACTTTGGTTGGCGAGATGATCCTCGATCGTGACGTCTATGGTCGGTTGACGTAGTGTTGGATCTGGATCGTGATTTGGTTATCCAGATAGGTGGAGAGTTTATTACTCTTACTTGGATGTGAGTGAAGCATGATGGGACTGAACTTCTTTTCGAGGTAAAACCCATATGGCTTATTACTCACCTGAGTAGTTGTCCGATGAGTAGGTGTCTGACGAGGTCGGATTTTGTCTGACCTAGTGTTGTGTTGATGTTGGGATTGACTTCCCTATGAAGTCAATCGATCGTATGGTGGTAATCGGTTGAGTGGGTAACCGATAGGTTTGGTTTTGGTACGTCTAGGTAGACGTGAACGATATTTCAGGTTTTGGAATCAGATTTCTGGATGACGATTCAGGATTTGATTTTGGAACTTGAAAGAGGATTTCTGTATTTGGGTTTTGGAATCGGATTCTGGGTGACGATTCAGGATTTGAGTCTAGAGCTTGACTGTAGATTTTCCTTTATGGATTTGGGTTCGGAATGGTTATTCCAAATGCTAGCTTACGGAATGATGATTTCGGATTCGGATTTGGAAATAGATAATGGGTTGGAGTTTTGATTTGTCTAGATCGGACAGATGGACTCCATAATTGAAACGTGATTGACTACAACCTAGGTGGTTGTAGGCTGATTGATGGGTAGATGTACGTACCTTGCACGTTGTTCAAGGTACGACACTGGGCAGACTTGTGGTGCCTAGTGACGGTATATAGGTTATACTCGTAGTACGTTGGTGAGCGTGTTGGTAGTCGGCTTAGTTCCGATACCATTGGATTAGTTAAGGTCTTGTACGTGGACTGGACATTGGATACTGTGCATTGGGTCATGGTATTTCTAATAGGTCTAGTTACACACAGGTCGAGTGAAATGCTTGTGGTTAGTGTAACCACGAGCGTGTGTCATATTAGTTGCGACTGACAACTGTCAAGTACTGACAGTTTGTAGGAGGTGTCAGCGTGGATCATGGTGTGAGGTCTGATGACTCCCAGTGGGAGCAGACGTCAGGATAGTTAGTGGTTGAGCAAGGAACCGTAGAGTTGTTTATGTCAGCGAAAGGGTAGATTTGACAAGTGGGTCGATCATAGGATACTTGGGCTCCTCTGATACTGACAGGTGGTGTCAGTTCGGAGCGTACGACTTCTACTATTCGACGTGGTCGAATGTAGACGAGGCGACATGAGCGTTAGTGGTACGTCTGGTTGCAGACGAGTAAGTATTGTTCTAGTTGGTTGGTGTACGAGGGTACACGTATTTCGAGGTCGATTCTACCTTCCACGAGGTGGATGTGGAATCAGAATAGTTGGAGTTTCGAGAGCGAAACTAATTAAGGAGGGAAGAACGGTTAGATTAGGTCGGTTGGAATTTCGAGGACGAAATTAATTAAGGAGGGAAGGTTGTAACGACCCGTCCCAAATTCCTAGATTAGATTAGTGACTAATCACGATTAGTGAGGTTAATCGGTGATTAGTTGGGCTAAATCGGACGAACGATGCGAAATGACCGTTTTGCCCCTAATGGTGGCAAAACGTTGACTTTTTAATCGGGCGGTCAAATGGACTTTGACTGATGACCGTGACGTAGTTCGTGACGTCACGAGTTCATAGACAAGTGGCACGTTCAATTCCGACGTTCGAGGAAGAAGTTATGACGTTCGGAAGTTTAGGGGCATTTTGGTAATTTGGGTGAATAGTAGGTCAAAAGTTGACTTTTTGACCAGGAGGTCCGATGGCCGAGGGCCGAAGACCGTTACGTAGATAAGGACGATACGAATCCGTAGACAGGCGGCACGTCGAATTCGGACGTTCGACGGCGAAGTTACGGTTCACGGAAGTTCCTGGTTACTATTCACGACGGCACGTTTTACGAGACAAAAAGTGCAGTTTTGTCTCTAGTGGGCCCAGATATTTAATGGAGGCCCAATGGATGAGTGACACTTGTCACCCATCCATTGGCCAACCTCACCCACTCATGCACCAAAACACTCAACCGTGCATCCATTTTTCCATTTTCCTCCAACTATTTTCCCGACCCCATTCCTCTCATCTGTGCGACCCAAACATCCAACCCTCACCTTATGATCATGACAGAGGACCAGAGAGTGAGGAGAGGATGTGTGGATGCTGGTGGCCGGCCAAGGGCACGCCGCCGTGGACGGTGGAGCCGTGAAGCCCGAAAGGTATCGGTTTTAACCGATTTCAATCCATTTTTCATTTCTGTGGTTATGGGTCGATTTGGATGAGTAGGATGGATTATTTAGGTTGCCAGGGGGTGATTAGTGAGGTTTTGGTGGTTAGGAACGGCTGAGCAGCCGTGTGGGATGATCGGAAAAACAGGGACCGTGAGGTCCATTTTGAACCGTTAGGATTTTGGGTGTTTTAGCTAGTTTGGTTAATTGGGAATGATAGGAAAGATTAAAAGATGAATTTAGGGATTGAAATGGAGGAAAACGGATGAGAAATGAGGGCGTCGGAGACCTGGACCGGTTACGCCGGTCCAGTTGCAGGGGTCGGACCGGACCGGTCGGTTCGGACCGGTTCGATCGAAGGAAGAAGATGCACTGTAGCGGCGCGTGGCTCCCACGCGCAGCCACTTCAGGCGGCGCGTGTGGGCGCGTGGGGAGGAATTTGAAGAAGGTTCCAACATGCGAAATCTTCTATTCGATGTAACGAACATTTTGGGACTGGTTTCGTGTCGATCGGACACCGTCTCGATATGTTTCGGGGCATCGGAAGGTTTAGGTTCGGGATTAAAAATAGTTAAAATTACGGGGCTTTGGTAGGATGTTAATTAAGTAGTTAGTAACCTTCTATTACGATTTGGACAGGTTTGGGAGTCCCGGTGACGGTGATCGGCTCGGGGAGCTGTATGGCACGCAAATCGAGGCGGCAGCTCGGACGGTCTGTGAGTGGACCTTGTTTTCTAAATTGGTGCATGCATAAATGTTTATTATATGTTTTATTACTTGTTTGATGATGCCATGGGTGCATTTGTATGTGGTTACGTATAAGCACGTATTTCGAGGTTTCGGCCTTATACGGTGCTTATACGGGTCTGTATTTCTTTATTGATTTAAATGAACTGAATTTGGATTTCAAAATGATAAACTCGGGTATGAGACCGAGACCCATTTGGTTTTGTCTCGGGCATATGACCTCAGATTCCGGGCACGGTGCCCAGTTGGTGTCCTATGTTCGGGTACGAGACCCAGTCACTTTACGGTTTTGATTTCAGGTCAGGGAACCTTAAATGGATTTCCCGGTTCATGACGGTTTATGGGAACCGGCATGAACTCTTAATATGGTATCATGGTTCATGACGGTTTATGGGAACCGGCATGAACCCTTGTTGGTTATTACGGTACATGACGGTTTATGGGAACCGGCATGTTACCTGATTATGGGTATTATGGATTCATGACGGTTCAGGGGAACCGGTCATGAATGTTTATGTTATGTATATATATGTTCGTCTACCTTCCTTTACATGTTCTACTATCTCCTCCGGGGAGGGTCGTTGGCCTGGGTGGACCCCGGAGTAGTCACGGAGCACCGACTGAGTGGAGTCACCCCCAGTTGGGTTCCTTACTCTCAGGAAGGCTATGATTACTATTACCTCGGGTAGGGTCAGTGGTCTGCGGACATTGATCTTGACATCGGATGTGGACTGTAGCAAAGATCGAGATATCACATGCCTCCTCCGGATCCTGGCGTACTCTGATAGCCCGGGAGGGCAAAGGTCCGAAATATCCCTTGTCTGACACTTCGTGTCAGACGGGAGCAGGGTCATCCCGCACTAATCCCGGGGGGATTGGGATGGGTCCTGTCAACGCACCCCAAGCCTTCCTCTTGGAAGCATCCCAAGTCTTCCTCATGGAAGCACTTCAAGCCTTCTCTTAAGAAGAACAAGCCCTTCCTTGAAGGCAACACCAATGCAAATGCTAACAAAGTTAGCTAAACCCCAACATTGGACGCCCATGGCTACAACGGGGGGCATTTGATGAACAAATAAGTTTGGGATACATCAAATAGTTGGAAGAATTTGACAAAGAACAGGGAGAACAAAATTCTTCATAAATATTGTTTTCATTTATTCATTTGAAGAATGGTTGGCTAATCACATCTCGATTGCTCAAACTAGTTATTCAATACAAAAATGAAAATGCAATAGTCAACATACACATGTAAAGAAACTATGGATGCAAGTCTTCACAGCCCATGGTTCTTCGAAGCTCTGCCCACTCTTCTGCGAAAAGTATGGAAATGTCGTCAAAAGGTGACTCGTCGGTTTCAGGAACATCTGCTTTCTTAGCCTCGTCCTTAGGCTCAGGTTCAGCCTCGGGCTCCACCTCTAGTTCAAGCTCCTGCTCTTTGGTAGTGATCCCGCTCCGGCTCTCCGTACCCAACTTTTGTACTTCATTTTCCTTGAAGTACAATGTTTTGGGGCATGTGGTGGTAGCAAGCAATCAGCTTTCAGATTTTGGATTTCAGCTTTCAGGAGTTTGACTTTTTCTTCCAATTTATGCAAGCGCCCACGCAGCAAGGCAGACTCGTTAAGGGCAGTGTCTCGTTCACTCTCTACCAACAGCTTTTCGGCGTGACTAGTCTCCAGCTCACACATTTTGTTCTCTAATGAACGAATTCTACCCACCAAGGTATTGTTGTTTCTTTTGGAATGGTCGTGACCCTCTCGAAGGAGAATGCACTCTGATTTCATTCGCTTATTCTCCTCATCCAAGCCAGCCTGCCCGCGAAATATGTTAACCAACTTGTGAGCCCCAACTTTGGCAATCCTGAGTTCTCTAACAACTTTGTCGTAGGCATCAAGTGGTACTACCTTCGCAGTTTTCGCAGGCTCAGGAGCAATTTTTATGTCCACAGTTCTAGAAGTTAGTTTTGCCCTTTCCACTAGACGTTATGAACCATCATCTCGAAGAGCTTCAATCACTTCAGGGGAAGTAGAGACAACCTTCAGCTTCTTGGAAGGATCCGCCGCTTGCTCTGAAGGACCATCTGAGGCTCTGCGTTTACTAGATGATCCTGTTGGGCTAGCTTGGCAGGGTGTGGAGTCCGGGCCATCCTGAGAGTGCATTTCAGGACCTAATTTCCTCTCGGGGGTGCAGCAAGTCCTTCTCTATGGTTCTTCTTCTGGATTACAGCTCTCTTCAGACGTAACAGAGCACTTAACTATTCCTTAACTATACTAGCAGGAGGTCTTCCGCCATCAGAATCTCTGGACGGGCAAAGTTGGCAGCTCATCTCGCGAAACTCTGGCGGAATCTTCAGGGCTCTGTCAATCTTCGGAAGGTCAGGATGACTCTCAAAATCTGAGTACAGATCATCGCAAGTACGGAACCGAGATGCAATCCTTACATTTCCACTACAGTTGCGATCCCATGTGCCACCCACCTCAAAGCATCTCTGCCTATATGCCCCGTCGGTGAATACAGTGTTCACGAACAACTCAACTTTGGGGACGACCTGTGTAAGACTTCCACCAGAGAGCCTATCAGGTGTAGCAATGCCAAAATTCCTCGTCAGTAAGCTCCAGTTTAAAAAACTCGTTCACCTTCTCAAAACACATGACGTGTCTGTAAGAGTCAACGTCTAGCTGAGCAGGTGAGCAACCCATCTAACTAAGAATCCCGGAGAAAAACTTCGAAAACGGGAATTTGAATCCCCAGCTGACAATCAAAGGGTGGAATTTGGTCCATCTGTTGGACTTTATATTTCCTCCTCTGCTATTCTTTGGAGCTTTCTGGGAGGAACATGTTTCGTAAGTACCCCTTCTGGAAACACATGTTTGTAGCGGATCTTTCACGCCTGGAAATCTTCCAGTCCTGCAAAGTCCTTATCCTTCCCTCGGAATGGAATCTGACTACGTGAGCCACCCTGCTCCCACAATGCGAGCTTGCTAGGTCTCTCGAGAAGTGCAACTTGACGCATCTTGAAATTACTGCCTTAAACAAATCAAAAGATCACCGCTTGAATTGTGGCCAACGGATGTCCCAAACTCTCGAAATGAGCAAAAGTGTCCACCTATAATAAAGGACCGAATTTATTAGTTTCTGAAAGATATATACCACATATATACGCACTTGAATACATACCCAAATAATTATTCGAAATACGTATGCTATTATCAAACACATTAATATAATAAATACATATTTTAATATATTAATATATCTATGTACGTATTAAACACGTATATAAATATACCTGCAAAAAACGTCAAATGTCTACAAAATATATATATTTAAGACATGTAAATAACAATAAGTAGAACACCTAAAGTATATATGAAAAATATATAAAGTAAAAGAAAAAAAAGAGGGAGCTGGACTGCTCCAAACGCAAGGAGCCCATTCTGTTCGCAGCCTGACCCAACAGGTGACACGTAGAGCTTTCTGTTTGCAGCTGTTCCGCCCTAAAAGGTTTTGTCTGCAGTTTGGAAAGCGGAGCCCACCATCCTGGCCCGCCCGCCTGATCTTTCTCCTGCGCCCACATTAAGTCTCGTACCTTTCCTCAAGACACCAGCAGACAAAAGCTGCCACGCCAACTTTTTGTCCAGACAAGTCCTGCCTCTCCAATCCACACTGCACGCGTGGTGAATTCTGCGCTGTGTGCTCACCTCCCAGCAACCAAGCCACAGTTGTCGAGACTCGCACCGAGCAGCAGTGTAAGACCCGTGTCCTGGAGGGAACGGTGAACAATCCCACATTCTTGCGAGGGGGAATGGTCTGGGAGGGGATGGTGGTGTGCCTTAAAGGTATATGCACACACTTATCTATCACTAGGCCTTTTGGGAGCTCAAGTAGCTTTGGGGGGGATTGGAACCCCAAAGTTAAGCGAGTTGAGGCTGGTACAATTCCATGATGGGTGACCCACTGGGAAGTTGCACCATGAGCTCCCGAAAACAAAATCGTGAGGGCGAGGCCCAAAGTGGACAATATGGTACTAGATGAGTTGGGTCCTGACCAAGGAGGGTCGGGTCCTGACAATTTGGTATCAGAGCCAGACCCCAACCGGGAAGTGTGCCAACGAGGACGCTGGGCCTTAAGGGGGGTGGATTGTAAGACCCGTGTTCTGGAGGGAACGGTGAACAATCCCACATTCTTGCGAGGGGGAATGGTCTGGGAGAGGATGGTGGTGTGCCTTAAAGGTATAGACATACACCTATCTAGCACTAGGCCTTTTGGGAGCTCAAGTGGCTTTGGGGGGATTGGAACCCCAAAGTTAAGCGAGTTGAAGCTGGTGCAATTCCATGATGGGTGACCCACTGGGAAGTTGCACCATGAGCTCCCGAAAACAAAACCGTGAGGGCGAGGCCCAAAGCGGACAATATGGTGCTAGATGAGTTGGGTCTTGACCAAGGAGGGTCGGGTCCTGACACGCAGCGTCATTTGCTCACCAATTGTTATCCGCCACGCGTCCACTCATCTATTCACGGTCACAACACAACCAACGACATAGTTCCACCTGTTTTCCTTGTCTCACGACGTTGATGCCAACTCTAACCTCATTACTCTTGTCTTTTGTTACATCTTGCACACATGACCCCCACCTCGTGCACCGGATTTAAAAAACACATAATAAATGAACATAAGAGAGAGAATCTACCACACAAATTTTTTTTAGAGATGAGGGCGTGCTACTTCTCTCCCACCAGTAGCTGGCTCTTTTTCTCTTACTCAATTTGACGGAAAGACTAGGTGAGTCTTTTCTTTAACTCTCTCGGCTGACACAAACCCCTTAAGTAAGGGAAAAATGTGCAAAACGGTGGAACAAAATTAATCACTTTTTAAGGGGATTAAATGTCATTTATGAGGTTTAATTCCTCAAAGGAGTTTTCCTTTTTTATGACCCATGTTAGAGGCTTGCGTCAAGAGAAAAAAAACAAAAGAACAATATTTCCCTTTCCGTGATCCACCTCAAGCTTAAGCAAGATCAGCCTAATCCTGAGCTCAGAAATTTATTCTAAAAAATCCAAATGCAAAGCCCAAGCTTTTTCGAACACCAAGCCCAATGAAACTTCTTGAGCAAATTCCAAATTTTGTACATCCCGTAGGGCTCCCTGAGTTCCTAAGCGATGTGGGGGCATTTGTGGAACCCAAAATCACCGAAATTTGTGGAACTACCACGTGGCCCATAATTCTCAAAATGACCAAATTGCCCCTGGAAATTATACAAATGACTAGCAGACACCCGCACATCAAATAATCTATTTATCAACTAAATACGTTATTTAATCGGGTTAAAAGTCTTCGTAATATTAATATTCTCCTCGGGAATTAATTGTCATTATTCTTAATAACGGACAATTAATATTAATATTAAATTACAATAATTATCATTATTATCATAATGAGTCATTATTATAATTATTAAATAATATATTATTTATTAATTACAAATTCAACCAACCAATCAGAATGCTCCGAGACTCCCAAGGTTTTCCTATAAATAGCGGAGCTCATTTCACTTTCCAGGTAATTCTGTTCAACGCTACTTAAGTTTTTGAGATTTCTCTTTCGAAACTAACTTAAGTATTGGAGCGTTCTTGATAGAACAACCCCCCGGGTATCGATCATTGAATGAACGATAGCTTACTGTTTACTTGTTTGCAGGGATCCTTGAGTCTTTTGAGTTTAAAGGACGAATTCTGCTTCAACAGTTAACATATAAATTTATTCGAAAATTAGCATATAGAAAAATTAAACTCAGAGATACTTTGACTAGTCAAAAGACTATACAATTTAAAATAGGCCATAGTTTTTATATAAATTACAACTAATGTCATCCAATTGTAAACTAATTCAACAACAATCTAAAAAACACTTACCAAAATTTATAATGATTTCAACATTACTTTTTATGTTTATTTTTTTATTATAAGATTATATTGAGGATTATGAAAACATTACTCCTATTTATATATATTTTTTTCACTTGCTCATTTTAAAAGTAATATGAATATCTAATATAACTTAAAAGTAAGATAATTAAAAGCAATAAATTCATAAAAAATACTTTTAAATTTCAAAATTCTTTATCTTCCGATATTAAATAATTTGGTTAATTTTGTATAGTTTAGGGTTTAATTCTTGAATTTTGAGTTTCCACCACCATCTCAACCACCCCCCCTCCCCCCCCCCCAAAAAAAAATTCTATACCCTACCGTTGAACGCCAGACAATGCGGATTTTATTTTTATTTTATAGAAAAAAATTCAATTGTAACTATATGCAATATATATTATACATATATAATATTTATTATATGCATAATATAATAAAGGGTCCAAGAGGCTAAAGAAATCAAATACTAAGGGGCACATGGGGCAAAGAGTACAAAAAAAGATAATGTTATTTTTAATTGTTTAAAAGAATTCTTAATAACTTATTCATTCTCTTTTTGAAATATAAAATGGTAGATATGGAATTTATTACTTAAAAATTCTGTTTAGGGACTTTTAAATAAAAACAGTTTGAGTTAAGGTCTTATTTTATTTAATATACAAACATTAAAGATTTTAAATAAAAATAAAAGTTGTTAAAGATGCAACAATGATTTACTTATAATAATATATGTTGTGTCTCATGCAAAGTCAGTCTAAAAAAGATTCAACAATTGAATTTATAGGCAAAATAGTTATTTAGCATTACTTTTTCACCTCAATAAAGCGATAAGAAAATTACTACTTTGCCTTTTTAAGTTTGACTAAACAGTATTAACCCTTTTTAAGGGGAAACTCTACTAATTTTTCAGCGAACATTTGGGTAAAAAAGAGACAACACACAAGGGAAAGAGTATAGAAAGAGAAATTAAGAGTGAAAATTACTATTGAAAAAATTAATGATCAAACTATAGTATTATTTTTTGAAAGGCTCAAAGGAGTTCAACATCGTATTAGAACATCACCTACACTAAAACCTAGCACAAATTTGCCTAACCACGCCCTGGGATCCTGTTTTGACACCAAGTTGGCCCATCTGTAAAATTGATTAGACAAAATCTGCCTCGAAGGACGGTCCAACTGGGAGATTGAACAAACCTAAGTAAAAGTCCATAATCCTGCGAGTCATAGCATCTTCATTAAGCATAGCGTCTGATTCTAACACATCAAACCCATTTATGATATTTTCCAAAATATGAAGGTCAAATGCATGCTCGCTTCCTCAGTTAATGGGTAAGCGTACATTTACGTCGCCGTTTTGTGGGTACTTGAGTTTTAATTCCATAAGAAGGTTGGGATCGATGCTCGGATCTGAACCTCCTCCTGGAAAAAAGTCGTAGAGCCTTTTCGTCAAGAATAATAACTCACCTCTGGAAACCCTGCAAATTTTCTTAAATACTTCTACCTTGTCAAATCCGAATCTGACAATCCACAATCATTTATACCCCTGCTCTATCCCCTGGGCTCAGTTCATCTCTCGAGCCTCTCAACCTAAGACCTGGCCTATGTTCTATACTGATGATCTTTCAAGATCTCAGCTACCACACTACTCCATCTCAAAAATCATCAATGCAGTTTCCCTGCCTACCACCATGGATCCATTTGCCTACTTAAAGACGGTCCAGACTCATCAATGTTCACAGCAAACCATACATCCTAATCCAAGGAGTTTACAGGAGACAAAACTCAGGGAATCGTTCAGGCCAATAGCAAAACCACATTTCCTACTCTACACAATTTCTACTTACCTATCAAAAAACACCATGGATCTTCTGGATTCCTGCAAGACCGATGACTTAGTCATCAAACTAGAAAACAATCTGGACCTATCTAATCTGGAAAGCGGCCCTCGCCTCATTAGAGCTGTGATTGCAGACAAGGTGCCTAATCGTGGAGCAATAAGGAACATCCTGAAGAAAGCGTGGGGGAATTTTGGTGAGTCAAACATCATTTTTATCAAGGACAACATTTTTTCAATCACCGTTCAAGATGAGAGTATGGCTCACCGTATCACCGATGAAGGCCCCTGGTCGGTGATGGGCTGTTGTTTCTCCCCAATTCGCTGGCCTGAAAACCTTGCCCTTGATAAGATCCCACTTCATTTCGTGACTTTTGGGGTTCAGGCGCATGGAATTCCTCTGAATTTACTCACTAAGGGTAATGCGAAGGAGATTGGGGAGACGTTGGGTACTGTAATCGCCATGGATTTACCTGACTGTGGTCGTACTCGTGGTTTCCTGCGGGTACGAGTCCAGCTCGATTCCACAAAGCCCCTGCCGA
Organism: Prinsepia uniflora; assembly: GCA_032719365.1. Classification (NCBI taxonomy): domain Eukaryota; kingdom Viridiplantae; phylum Streptophyta; class Magnoliopsida; order Rosales; family Rosaceae; genus Prinsepia; species Prinsepia uniflora. The sequence continues at coordinate 53,290,662 of CM064872.1, read as the reverse complement.
TTGGTTTCTGGCTGCCACGATTGGAGGGCCGTGCAACTTGGGTCGAGTTCTGGCTGGAGCGTCTTTTGGATTTTTATTTCAATTGTGGGCAGCTCGAACTTCAGCTAAAGTTCTGAAACTTCCATTTCTCTCCCTCTGCGAACCCAGACGTTGCAGCCTATGGTGAGTGGATGCGCGCTCGGCCAATTCGCGAGCTTCACCCCCAGGAAAGGCTAACTGCACCTGGCGACGTCCGCCGTCAACCAAGCACGGCCTGGGTCTCCAACTTTGGCACAACGGTCCTCAGCAACTCCAAGCTGTTGCACGTCGTAATCGTGGAAAGGGGCGCGTCGAGAAGGGTCTGGAGATGGGCACATCTATCAAAATATGAGATGACAGCAATTTCGACGAGGACACCATTGAACGGTGCTTATCAGTCATTAACCCCAAGAAAGGTTGACTGCACCCTCTGTCTGCTCAGATAAACTTCCACGCCAGGGTACCCTGCTAGGAGCCACCTTCCCTTACAAAGACTCTCTTCAACCCTTTTCTGATCGTTTTTCCAACTCTGAGCGATAGAACAAGACTGCTATTCAGCAGGGAAATGGCATCCTTTTTTAGCAGATGTCCTCCTCATGGACAGGGCCAGTGGGGTGGACTGGGCCCAAGTCTTTTGTGGATTCCTTTGAATGGGCCAAGAAACAAGTTATCTGCTACCCACAATCTGTAAACCCGTTTTTTACTTCCTTTTTGATGGCCCATCCACCCGTACCCAAACTTTCTGAAGACCTGCCCGCCAAATGCAATTTGGACACCCACAAATCCCATTTCCCTCTAGGCCCTCAACCTGAACTCAATCCAACCAGTTTTAAAAATTCTCCCCATCCCACCAATTTGGTCATCATGGATCAAACCCTCCCCCCTGTTCCCAGCCCACTATCATCCGATTGCGCTCTGTTCCCTCTAAGCTTTGTTCTCTAAGTCTGATTGTGCCTGTACAAAGCAAAAATCATGTGGGGAAGAAAACAAAAACTAAACACAAATGGGGGCGTAGTGGTTCAGGAATGACTGATGGTTTGGACTGGGCAGAACTTAATGTTGGTGCTCTGGTGGATGTTCTCGTTTTTTCAGGTTCTCTTGAAACATACCAGGGGGGATAAGGACCCTCATGGCTGCCAACCAGGCTTGGTGGCCGAGAAAAATGATGTTTTTGAGCTAGAACTGTCAGGGCCTTGGTGCGGTCTTGATAGGGAAAAACCTTCGGAGGTTAATCCGAAAGTATAATCCTTCTGTTATTTTTCTTATGGAAACAAAGATGAAGTTTAGTAGATTCCAAAGTTGTTTTAAAGATCTGAATTTTGTTGGGCATCACTTTATTGAACCTATTGGTAGTGCTGGTGGTTTATGTTTACTATGGAATGAAACTGTTGATCTTTCGATTTACTCCTCGTCTAAATTTCTGATTGATACCTTGGTCCCAGATAATAGCACAGGAAAGATTTTTCATATGTCTTGGATTTATGGTTCCCCCTACCGAGAAGAGAAAGATGCAATGTGGCAACATTTGGGTACTATGGTCTCTATCTATGATCTTCCTTAGCTATGTGTTGGGGATTTCAATGATTATCTGTGGGCACATGAAAAGTGTGGAGGTCGTCCGGATTCTATTTCCAGAAAACGGTATTTACATGACTTTATGAATTTGCACAGCCTTATTGATCTGGGCTATCAGGGGCAAGCCTTTACCTAGAAGGGCATCCGGGGTGAGGGTTTTATGGTCTAGGAAAGATTGGATCGTGGACTGGTCAATGAACAATGGCAAATTGCTTGGCCATCCTCAATTGCCACTAACCTCCCAATACTGGGCTCTGATCACTGCCACGTTCTTATTGATCAACACCCTAGAGGGCGATGAACTAAACGTTTATTTCGTTTCGAGTCCTTTTGGATTGATGACTCGGAGTGTGGGGAAGTCATCGACCCCGTTTGGAAATTTCCTGCCCCTTGTACTGGTTGCTTCTGGGCTAGTAAGCTGGAAAACTGTCGTCGCAAGCTCACATCCTAGAGTTGTGAGAAATACCCAAATAACAAGAAACGGATTGACAAAATGATAAACAAATTGGGTTGTCTCCAACGAAATTGGGAGGACAATGCGGCTGCTATTGACATTCTGAAAAGAGAAATTACCTTTGTCTGATCCTTAGAGGAAAAATATTGGGTGCAATGCTCCCGTATCAAGTGGTTATGCTCTGGTGACCGTAACAAGGCTTTTTTTCCACCATTCAACTATTCACTGGCGCCTTCAGAATCGGCTTTTGAGAACCCGTACTGTGGGGGATGCTTAGGCGACTTCAGATGACTCGGTCAGGTCTGCTGTGGATAATTATTTCATGGATATTTTCACTTCTAGTGGAGACCGGGATTAGGGTGATATTCTGAACTTCATTACCCCCTCCATTGGTGTCCAACACAATCTGGATCTCAACCGCCCTGTCTCTTTGGAGGAAATTCATAGTAATACCTTTCAAATGGGGGCTTTGAAGGCTCCTAGTCCCGACGGCTTTTGTGGTATTTTCTATCAAACTTATTGGAACTCTATTCATGATGACTTGTTGGTTATTGTCAATAAGGTTCCTACAGGTGAAATCTCTCTAGAGTCTTTAAACTCTTCCCATATTGCTCTCATCCCAAAAGTCCTAAATCTGGAAGCTATTACCCAATTCCGTCCTATTGCACTCTGCAATTATTCATACAAGATCATTGCAAAAGTTATTGCTAATCGCTTGAAATGCCTCCTCCTGGGCATCATCTCACCCCAGCAGAGTGCTTTTATATCTGGGAGACAAATTCAAGATAACATTGTGGTGGCTCACGAAGCCTTCCATGCCCTCAAACTTTGGAAGACTACGAAGATTTATGAGATGGGTATCAAGCTAGATATGAACAAGGCCTATGACTGCATCGAATGGGATTTTCTTCGGGCGGTTATGCTAAAAATGGGTTTCTGCCCCTCTTGCATTAATTTGGTTATGCGGTGTGTTTCCTCTGTGAGTTTCTCAGTTCTTATTAATGAACAGCCTGGAAGAAGTTTCTCCTTATCCCGTGGCATCCGACAGGGGGATCCACTTTCTCCTTATCTCTTTATCATTGTGTGCAACGTCCTGTCTCAGATGTTCAACCATGCTGTTCTTGCGAGTGTACTCGAGGGAATCAGGTTCAGCCCGGAGGGGCCCATCCTTTCCCATCTCTTATTTGCTGATGATGCTCTGTTTTTTATGAAGGCTACCAGGAACAATTGTACTTTTGTTGAAAAGCTTTTGAATGTCTACTGTCATGCCTCAGGCCAGATGGTAAACTACAACAAGTCTAATATGTTCTTCAGCCCTAACACTCCCCAATCTTTGAGGGCAAAGCTTAATACCATCCTTGGCATGGAAATTACTGATAATCCTGGTATGTATCTCGGTCTCCCTACTCTTTGGGGCCAATCAAAGAAGGAGGTCATGTTGTTTATCTGAGAGAGGATTGGTCAGAAAATCCAGGGCTGGAAGAATAAGTTTCTCTCATATGTGGGCAAGGAAGTACTCATTAAAGCGGTTTCCCAGGCTATTCCTACTTATCCTATGAAAATTTTTAAGTTTCCGAAGTCAGTTTGTCAGGCTATTGATTCTGATTTGGCAAATTTATGGTGGGGTCAGTTGGGGGACTGCAATAAGATTCACTGGTGTTGTTGGGCTGAGCTGGGTCTCCCAAAGGCTGAGGGTGGTTTGGGCTTTCAGAATCTTGAGGATTTCAACCTTGCTCTTCTGGCCAAGCAGTGTTGGAGGCTCATATGTGCTTCTTAGGCTTGGACAAGTTTATTAGAAGACAGGTGAATCATTCTTGAGGGCTCCCAGTGGCAGATTCTGAATGGAGCTGATATGAAGATTTGGACTGACCGTTGGGTTCCAGGAACATCAAATGGTCTGCTTATCCCCTCTTTTCCTACCTTGATTTGCCCTTCCCAACCTGTGTCTGACCTCATTGATCATGATACCCACTCTTGGAACCTCGAGACCATCGAGCCCCTGATTTCCACTTTCGATTGTACGTCCATTATTTCTATTCCTTTGGGAAGCCCTGATGACAATGACCACCTCATCTCGCCCCACTGCAAACCAGGTAACTACAGTGTCAAGTCTGGTTATTTTTGGCTTCGAGAAAACCCCTTTCCACAGTGTTCCCCTGTGCTATCTAGGTCTTCCAGTTCAAATATTTTCCCGAATGCTCTATGGATTCTCATCTGGAAACTCAAGGCAAACCCGCGGGTCATAAATTTTATGTGGAGAACCCTGCGAAATTGCCTCCCTCCTCGGGAAAACCTATTCCGATGACACCTGGGCCATGACCAGCTGTGCCCTATCTGTGAATCATTTCTTGAAACTACTGAACATTTATTCCTTTGCTGCCCCGGAGTGATTGGTATTTGGTTTGGAGGCTTTCTCAACTACCGAATTGAGGTTATGCAAGTGACCTCCTTTGAATGCTGGCTAAACTCCATTCTTTCTCATCCGGTGAGTTTTGGGGGTGAACGAAATTGGATGGCTTCTATTATTGCTTTTACTTGTTGGGAAATCTGGAAGCACCGGTGCAAGTATCTATTTGAGGGCCAACCCTTCAATCCCAAGAGACTCATTAATGCCATCTCCAGGAATGTCTTTGAGTTCTGGTCCTACTTTACTACGCCTCACCCTTCTATTGGCACTTCGGACATTCCCCAGGTTGGCCCTAGCTCCTGGACTCCCCCCTCGGACTCGACCTTTAAGATCAACTGTGATGCCTCTTGGGTGGGCCCAGATGTTCCTGCTGGGCTTGGGGTTATTATCCGCAATTCGGAGGGTGTTTTCTGTGGGGCTATCTGTGAGTCAAAGTGTTCTAGAACCGCTCTGATTACCGAGGCTTCGGCCATCCTCTCTGGAGTCACCTTTACCGGGGACCAGGATTTTTGGGATGTCATTGTGGAGTCGGACTCTCAAACTCTGATCAAGGGTCTTTCTGGTAGTATCGACCGTGGAAACTGGGAAATCTACCTCATCCTGTCTCAAATCCGGTCACAGCGGGCCCATTTTGAGCATATCCATTTCGGGTTGTCTCACCGGAGTACAAACAAGGTAGTTGATATCTTAGCCACTCAAGCTCGACAAAGATTGTGCAGGGAAGTCTGGATTGACCGTCCTCCATCCTTTTTAGTGCTTGTTTTAAACAATGATGGACTCTCTTTGTAACGATCCGAACTTTCGTAATTCTTATTTTATTATAAAATGACCGTTTTGCCCCTGAGGGGGGAAAAATTGACTTTTACCTCGGGAAGTATTTAGGACTTTGACACATGACCGTGACGTAGTTTAGGACGTCACGAGTTCATAGGCAGGTGGCACGTTCGATTCCGACGTTCGAGGAAGAAGTTGTGACGTTCGGAAGTCGAGGGGCATTTTGGTAATTTGGCCATTTGGGGGCCAAATGTTGACTTTTGACCCGGGAAGTCCAACGGACGAGGGCCAATGACCGTTACGTAGGTCTCGTCGATACGAATCCGTAGACAGGCGGCACGCCGATATCGGACTTACGACGAAAAAGTTATGGTCAAGAACGTAACCGAACTAACCGAGACTCGGAACTTAAAATAATAATAAAATATTAGAATCTGATTTACTTTAACCCAATCAATCTGGACCCTTGATGAGTGACACATGTCACTCATCTACCTCATCCACATCATCCCCAACAATCTGGATCTATTTCTGCCTTTAGATTAATTAATCAATTTAATTTCCTTAAATCCTCACCTTTCATCCTTAAGTAAGACTCAATCCTAGCCGTAGGTTTCTAATGCCTATTCTGTTTTAAACTCATCAAACCATACTCCCACATTTTCATTCTCTTAACCGTGCACCCTCTCATCCTTCGAACAAACACCTCACAGCCTCTCAGCCTCAACTCACGAACCAGGCAGCACCAGACCGACCACCACCTCCACCAGACACCGGCCAACGCCACCACGGCCACCCTGCACGGCCGGAAAACCCACAAACCCGAGAAGGAAACCAAACCACCCGAAACTGTCCAATCAACCAAACCATGACTTCTGGGCTCGAACAAACGTAGGGTTAGGATCAGTGTGACCTCTGGACGACTCAGGACCAGACTGGGCAGCCCACGGCGGCGACACGGCGGCGGTAAGCCTGCAAACCCGAGAGACACCGATTTCCTTCCCTGTTTTGAAACTTCTGTTTTTAACGTTAGAATTGTTTGGTTGCTTTTGAGACATAACCTAGGGGACTAGACGAGCATTTTGGACCAGAGTCTGTGGCTGGAAGCTTGACGGCTCGCCGGAGAAGACGAACCAGAGCCGGCAGCCGGTTTCCCGTCGATTTTCAGGTGGTACCTTCAACTTAAAAACCTGTTTTAATTACTCAGAGCCATAGAACATGTTCAGACGAGTTCATAGGAACAAATCCCATCGATTTTGGTGGTCGGGTTGATGAGAACTGGTCGGGTCGAATCGTGGGTCTGCGGTGACCCGGTTACTGTAGCTGATGACGTCATCATGCTGACGTCAGCAGTGACGTCAATGGGCTGTTGACACGTGTCCTCTGACACTGTCAGTGATGACGTCATGCTGACGTCAGCAGTGACGTCATGCTGACGTCAGCATCACTGTAGCACTGTTGACCAGGGAGTTGACCAGCGCGGGGGGGGGGGGGGGGGGGGGGGGGGGGGGGGGGCGCGTGTGAACAGTATTTTGTGTGGGACCAGTGCCATTTTCAAGGTTTCGACGATACGGATCCAATGGCGGTGGTTTCGTGTCGATCGGAGATCGTTAAGTTGGTCAAATTAGGGTTTGACGCCTTGGGAAGCGTGTTCGGACGGCTTTCCCGGGCCGGTTTCAGTCTAGGGTTTCTTAGTTGTTTAGTAGGGACTTAAAGTGACCTTTACGTATGTTTTGGGCATGACAGGAATTGTACTTTAACCCTTGGACGGGGCTTTATGCTCGGGATTGCAGCGGGATTGTACTGTGAGTGGGCCTTTGATTTCACTAAACTTCGGCATGCATAACTGTTTTACTTTCTACTATATCTATATGTGATTCAAGGTTAAGTATCTGTTTATCTTGTGTATGATTTATGGCACGTATTACGATGTTTGGGCATGAGACCCGTCTGGTTGTTTATGAATGGTTTGGAGTCATATATATGTATAATGGATCTCGATATTATCTGTGGTACTGCACTGTATAGATCTACCCTAGGATTCTATCTCCTCCGGATGTAGGTACACCGGAGTGGTCACGGCGCATTGCCTGTGAGGAGTCATTCTACGGAGGGACCGGACCGTAGAGTGACTCAGGAGCAGGATTGCTACTATTGGACGTCTGGGATGTCAGGCATCTAGAATGCCATGCTCGGACTAGGTTCGGGATTTGGACTCGGGATTGAGACCCCGGGTGGCACGCGTAGCCTTGAGACTGTGACCTTATTGGGCGTCTGGGACGTCAGGCATCTGGGATGTCAGGGTTGGGATGTATAGTGCAGTGACTAAGATTATAATATGTTGATATTATTCTGCTTATGACTATATGGTTTTGTGGTTTATGATACTATGTATGTCTTTTCGGAAAACGGAGGGGAAAAGCTATATGTTTTCGAAATGGTAAACTACTTTGTAAACCTTGAGTTTCGGCCCACTCACCTTTGTTGTTTTACTACCCCTCCAGGTAGTGCTATCGAGGAGGAGGATCCCGAGGAGGAGGAAGAGGAGGATCCCGAGGAGGAAGAGGCATAGGTTTACGTTGCGTACCTGAACCCTACTGCTGGGTAGGTTGGCACGTAGTGTGTCTAGAGTCGTGCTCAATAAACTGTATTCGGGAACTATCCCTTGTCTGACACTATTTGTATTCGAGTATTTGTGTGGCGTGCTATGTATGACTTAACTTTGGTTTTTCTTTATGCATTTCATCTTCAATAAGGGTATTTTTGGTATTCTAATGTCGGGTGTCAGACGGGAGCAGGGCACGTCCCGGGTGGTCCCAGGGGGATCGGGGCGGGTCCTGTCAACTTGGTATCAGAGCACTAGGTTGTGGTCAGCATGCTAGACTAGTGGTCAGTACTTAGTTTTAAAGATGTCAGTATCTAATCTATGCCTCTTAACAGTGGGTTATGCCTCCAAGGAGAATTCCTCAAACACGAACTGACGAGGAAATCGCGAGAGAGATGAAATGTGCTAGCATTGAGCGGGCTCAAAGGTTGGGAGCCACACCGTTCAGCGGGGGATCAAACCCCGAGGATGCCCATGAGTGGATTGCGAAATGGGAAAGAATCTTCACCGTGATGCACTGCCCACCCGGCGAGCGGGTGGCATTGGCGGCCTTCTTACTCGAAGGCGGGGCTTATCAATGGTGGCATGGTCTTGAGATGTCCGGGTGGACTGTTCACACCACCACATGGGAGGTCTTTCGTGCCCGATTCTTAGATCAGTATTACCCGCGTTCATTTTGCATGGCACGAGAGGCAGAGTTCCTGCGGCTGGAACAGGGAGATATGTCCGTGGCAGATTACGAACAGACTTTCGGGAAGCTTTCCCGTTTTGCCGCAGCTTTCATGAGTACTGAGGAGGAAAAATGTCAAAGATTTGAGTTGGGACTCCGAGGAGAGTTACGGGCAAGTGTGACGGCTACTAGTTACGCGACTCTGAGGGACATGGTCGACGCTGCAGTTCGTGTCGAGGCCAGTCTGGCGGCACACCAGACGCGACAATCATCAGGCGAGGGGCAGCGCTGGGATCGTCCACATCCTGGACCAACCGGCCCAAAGATCTCTAAGGGGGGAAATTACCGAGGAGCACCCTCATCTTTACGTGGTCGTGGCTGGTCAGGTCGACATGGGAACTCTCAGAGGGGCGGATCGAGATTCAGTTCTGGACAGCATCAGGCTTGGAGTGGTGCATCAGGAGGGTCTAGGGATGGACCGAGGACAGTTAATTGCTTTGCTTGTGGAGGAGCGGGCCACTATGCCCGAGATTGCCCTTTACTGTCAAGGAACAACGAGACTAAAGGTGTTAGTGTGACACAGAGTTCGGCTTCTCACCCTTCCAGAGGCCGAGGACAGAGTGCTGAGCGTGGCGCGCGTGGGCGCGGACAGACTGCGGGACCCAGAGCTCGTGTTTTTGCAGTGACTCAGCAGCATGCAAGGTCAGCCCCTGGTGTGGTTACAGGTACTCTTCATATCTCAAATATTGTTGTACGGGTGTTAATGGATGCTGGGGCTACTCATTCTTTTATTTCGAAAAGTTGTGCGGGTATGTTAGATCACGAGGTGTCAGCCTTGGATAGTGAAATGGGTGTTGGTACACCGATGGGCGTTGTGTACATAGTGAATCAGGTGATCCGGAGATGCCCAGTAAGGGTGGAGGATGTAGATCTGCTAGCTGATCTAATCCTTATGGATATCCATGACTTTGATGTTATCTTGGGAATGGATTGGTTGACTGAGCACGGTTCGCTCATCGACTGTTGTAGTAGGCGGGTGATTCTGCGAAGTCCGGGTTTGCCGGAGGTTACTTTTCAGGGAGAGCGCGACGGTTCGCTACCTGAAGTAATTTCTTCACTTTCCGCTACGAAGCTTCTACAGAAGGGATGCCAGGGTTATCTGGCGCATGTTGTGACGACAAAGAGTGATACTTCGGGTGCCGATGATATACCTGTGGTGCGAGAATTTCCGGATGTGTTCCCGGAAGATTTGCCTGGTTTACCACCACATCGGGAGATTGAGTTCACGATTGAACTACTTCCCGGCACACGACCTATATCACAGGCACCATATCGGATGGCACCAGCGGAGTTACGGGAACTGAAGATCCAATTGCAGGAGTTGGTGGACTTGGGATTCATCCGACCGAGTACATCACCGTGGGGAGCACCAGTATTATTTGTGAAGAAGAAGGAGGGGAGCCTCCGTTTGTGTGTGGATTATCGACAGCTCAACAAGGTCACGGTAAGGAACCAGTACCCCTTACCCAGGATTGACGATCTTTTTGATCAACTGCGGGGAGCACTGTACTTCTCGAAGATTGATTTACGATCTGGTTATCACCAGTTGAAGATTGCTGAAGGAGATGTCCCGAAGACAGCGTTTCAGACCAGAGACGGGCATTATGAATTCCTTGTGATGCCTTTCAGCTTGACGAATGCTCCAGCAGCATTCATGGATCTGATGAATAGGGTCTTCCGATCTTATTTGGATAAGTTCGTGATCGTGTTCATTGATGACATCCTTGTGTACTCGAGGAGTGCTCAAGCTCATGAGGAACACTTACGTTCGGTGTTAGGGAAGCTGAGGCAGAACCAGTTATACGCCAAGCTGAGTAAGTGTCAGTTTTGGCTAACCAGCATTGGTTTTCTGGGACATGTAGTGTCAGCAGACGAGATTAGTGTGGATCCCCAGAAGACCGAAGCGGTGACAAATTGGGCTAGACCGACAACCGTGACAGAGGTACGGAGTTTCGTTGGTTTGGCAGGATACTACCGGAGATTTGTTGAGGGCTTCTCTAGTATTGCTGCACCGTTGACTCGTTTAACCAGGAAGGGAGTAAAGTTTGTTTGGGATGAACGGTGTGAGCAGAGTTATCAGGAATTAAAACGTCGGTTAACTACCGCACCTGTTCTTGCTTTGCCAGATAACAGTGGAGAGTTCGAAGTCTACAGTGACGCATTGTTGCAAGGTTTGGGTTGCGTGCTGATGCAGAATGGCAGAGTTATCACTTATGCATTGAGACAACTAAAGACACATGAACTGAACTACCCTACACATGATCTGGAGTTGGCGGCGGTGGTTCACGCTTTAAAAATCTGGCGACATTATCTGTACGGGGTGACTTGCAGGATCTTCACCGATCATCAGAGTTTAAAGCATTTGTTCACTCAGAAGGAGCTGAACGTGAGGCAGCGACGGTGGTTGGAACTGATCAAGGATTATGATTGTACGATTGAATATCATCCAGGGAAGGCGAACGTTGTGGCAGACGCACTCAGCAGGAAGTCAGCAGGATCAATTGCACACCTGAGGCTGGTGTACCTTCCTTTGCTTGTGGAACTCCGAAGAGCTAGAGTTATGCTGGGGATGGATGAGCAGGGAGCTTTGTTGGCCAGTTTTCATGTACGACCTGTGCTAGTCGATCGGATCATCGAGGCAAAATTGGAGGATCCGACACTTTGTATCTACAGGATCGAGGTCGAAGCGGACGAGAGGCAGGACTTTACTATCCGACCAGATGGAGCTCTGGTGAAACTGGGCCGTTTGTGTGTTCCTGCAGTGGCAGAGTTACGGGCAGAAATTCTTGAGGAAGCCCACAGTTCGGCTTATGCCATGCATCCGGGAGGTACAAAGATGTACCGTACCCTCCGGGACCACTATTGGTGGCCAGGAATGAAGAAGGATATTGCAGTGTTTGTGAGCAGATGTTTGACCTGTCAGCAGGTCAAGGCGGAGCGGCAGAGACCGTATGGAGCTATGCAACCGCTTCCGATTCCCGAGTGGAAGTGGGATCACATTACCATGGACTTTGTCTTCAAATTGCCTAGGACTCAGAGGGGATGCGATGGAGTTTGGGTGATTGTCGACCGATTGACCAAGTCAGCTCATTTCTTACCAGTACAGGAGACATTTAAGCCAAACCGACTGGCTCAGCTGTTTGTGAAGGAGATCATTCGACTTCATGGTACGCCAGAGTCGATAGTGTCTGATCGAGATCCGCGTTTCACATCTAGGTTCTGGCGAAGTTTGCAGAACGCCTTGGGTACAAACTTACATTTCAGTACAGCGTTCCACCCACAGACCGATGGGCAGTCAGAGAGGACTATCCAGACACTGGAGGACATGATGAGGTCTTGTGTACTGCAGTTTCAGGATTCGTGGGATACTCATTTGCCTTTGATGGAGTTCGCATACAACAACAGTTATCAGGCAAGTATCGGGATGACACCCTACGAGGCACTGTATGGCCGACAGTGCAGGACACCTATCTGTTGGATGGAGGTAGGAGAGCGAGCAGCTTTAGGACCGGATTTGATGGACATGACCCTGGAAACAGTTCGAATCATCAAGGAAAGATTGAAGGCAGCACAAGATCGCCAAAAGAGCTATGCGAATCGACGAATTCGAGACTTGGAATTCGAGGTTGGAGATTTTGTGTTCCTTAAGTTATCTCCACGGAAAGGAATTATCCGTTTCGGCCGACGCGGGAAGTTGAGTCCACGTTATTTTGGGCCGTTCGAGATCATTGAGAGGATTGGACTAGTGGCATACCGGTTGGCATTACCTCCAGAACTTGCCAGAGTGCACCATGTTTTCCATGTGTCCATGTTACGGAAATACCTACGGGACGATTCACATGCCTTGCCGGAACAACCAGTAGAACTGATGACTGATCTGAGCTTTGAGGAGAAACCAGTGCAGATTCTGGATCAGAAGAACAAGGTTCTGAGAAACAAGACGATTCGGTTGGTGAAAGTGCTATGGAGGAACCATGACGTCGAGGAAGCGACGTGGGAACCCGAAGAATTGATGAGGGAGCAGTACCCGTTTTTATTCGAGTAAATTTCGAGGATGAAATTTTTGTAAGGTGGGTAGATTGTAACGACCCGAACTTTCGTAATTCTTATTTTATTGTAAAATGACCGTTTTGCCCCTGAGGGGGGAAAAAGTTGACTTTTACCTCGGGAAGTATTTAGGACTTTGACACGTGACCATGACGTAGTTTAGGACTTCACGAGTTCATAGGCAGGTGGCACGTTCGATTCCGACGTTCGAGGAAGAAGTTGTGACGTTCGGAAGTCGAGGGGCATTTTGGTAATTTGGCCATTTGGGGGCCAAATGTTGACTTTTGACCCGGGAAGTCCAACGGACGAGGGCCAATGACCGTTACGTAGGTCTCGTCGATACGAATCCGTAGATAGGCGGCACGCCGATATCGGACTTACGACGAAAAAGTTATGGTCAAGAACGTAACCGAACTAACCGAGACTCGGAACTTAAAATAATAATAAAATATTAGAATCTGATTTACTTTAACCCAATCAATCTGGACCCTTGATGAGTGACACATGTCACTCATCTACCTCATCCACATCATCCCCAACAATCTGGATCTATGTCTGCCTTTAGATTAATTAATCAATTTAATTTCCTTAAATCCTCACCTTTCATCCTTAAGTCAGACTCAATCCTAGCCGTTGGTTTCTAATGCCTATTCTGTTTTAAACTCATCAAACCATACTCCCACATTTTCATTCCCTTAACCGTGCACCCTCTCATCCTTCGAACAAACACCTCACAGCCTCTCAGCCTCAACTCACGAACCAGGCAGCACCAGACCGACCACCACCTCCACCAGACACCGGCCAACGCCACCACGGCCACCCTGCACGGCCGGAAAACCCACAAACCCGAGAAGGAAACCAAACCACCCGAAACTGTCCAATCAACCAAACCATGACTTCTGGGCTCGAACAAACGTAGGGTTAGGATCAGTGTGACCTCTGGACGACTCAGGACCAGACTGGGCAGCCCACGGCGGCGACACGGCGGCGGTAAGCCTGCAAACCCGAGAGACACAGATTTCCTTCCCTGTTTCGAAACTTCTGTTTTTAACGTTAGAATTGTTTGGTTGCTTTTGAGACATAACCTAGGGGACTAGACGAGCATTTTGGACCAGAGTCTGTGGCTAGAAGCTTGACGGCTCGCCGGAGAAGACGAACCAGAGCCGGCAGCCGGTTTCCCGTCGATTTTCAGGTGGTACCTTCAACTTAAAAACCTGTTTTAATTACTCAGAGCCATAGAACATGTTCAGACGAGTTCATAGGAACAAATCCCATCGATTTTGGTGGTCGGGTTGATGAGAACTGGTCGGGTCGAATCGTGGGTCTGCGGTGACCCGGTTACTGTAGCTGATGACATCATCATGCTGACGTCAGCAGTGACGTCAATGGGCTGTTGACACGTGTCCTCTGACACTGTCAGTGATGACGTCATGCTGACGTCAGCAGTGACGTCATGCTGACGTCAGCATCACTGTAGCACTGTTGACCAGGGAGTTGACCGGCGCGTGGGGGGCGCGTGTGAACAGTATTTTGTGTGGGACCAGTGCCATTTTCAAGGTTTCGACGATACGGATCCAATGGCGGTGGTTTCGTGTCGATCGGAGATCGTTAAGTTGGTCAAATTAGGGTTTGACGCCTTGGGAAGCGTGTTCGGACGGCTTTCCCGGGCCGGTTTCAGTCTAGGGTTTCTTAGTTGTTTAGTAGGGACTTAAAGTGACCTTTACGTATGTTTTGGGCATGACAGGAATTGTACTTTAACCCTTGGACGGGGCTTTATGCTCGGGATTGCAGCAGGATTGTACTGTGAGTGGGCCTTTGATTTCACTAAGCTTCGGCATGCATAACTGTTTTACTTTCTACTATATCTATATGTGATTCAAGGTTAAGTATCTGTTTATCTTGTGTATGATTTATGGCACGTATTACGATGTTTGGGCATGAGACCCGTCTGGTTGTTTATGAATGGTTTGGAGTCATATATATGTATAATGGATCTCGATATTATCTGTGGTACTGCACTGTATAGATCTACCCTAGGATTCTATCTCCTCCGGATGTAGGTACACCGGAGTGGTCACGGCGCATTACCTGTGAGGAGTCATTCTACGGAGGGACCGGACCGTAGAGTGACTCAGGAGCAGGATTGCTACTATTGGACGTCTGGGACGTCAGGCATCTAGAATGCCATGCTCGGACTAGGTTCGGGATTTGGACTCGGGATTGAGACCCCGGGTGGCACGCGTAGCCTTGAGACTGTGACCTTATTGGGCGTCTGGGACGTCATGTAACACCCCGGAAATTCGAGGATTTTAATATTGTAAGTTAATATATGAATTGGCGTTTTTACCCTTGTGATGGGTATGGTCAATTGTTGACTTTTTGATTTATAAATTAAATGGACTTTGACCTATGACCGTGACGTAGTTCGGGACGCCACGAGTTCATAGACAGGTGGCACGTCCATTTCGGACGATCGGGGAAAAAGTTATGACTATCGGAAGTCCAGGGGCATTATCGTAATTTGGACGGTTAGGGTGAAAATGTTGACTTTTCTCTTGGAAACTAATTTTCACTTGACTCAAGGACCGTTGGGTAGGCCTCGACGTCCTGAATCCGTAGACAGGCGGCACGCCGAAATCGGACTTCGTACGGGGAAGTTATGGTCACGGAAGTATTTCGCATTTAACCGAACCAACCGAGGACCGGATTAAAATAATATTTTATTAATGGAATCTGATTACTTCAATCAAATCAATCTGGACCCTTGGATGAGTGACAAGTGTCACTCATCCCCACACTCCCTAAAACAAGGATCTATGTTGGCCATTAGATTAATTAATTGATTTCCTCTCCTCAAATCCTCACCATTGAATCTTAAATCTGATGGAATCCTGGCCCTTGTTTTAAATCCCTATTCTGTTTTATAAACCCAGGAGACATTACACCCACATTGTTCATTCTCCCAAACCGTGAGCACGGCTACCCTTCGAACAAACACTTCAGCACCTCACCTCTCAACCTCACACTCACGGCAACACCAGGCGGCCAACTGCCACCCTCAGGCGCCGGCCACCACCCCACGGCCACCCTGCACGGCCGGTTTCCTCCCAGACCCGAGAAGGAAACCCGAACAGCCCAAGTCACCAAACCATCCAAACCTTCACTCTGGGACTCGAACCAACGTACGGTTAGGTTCGTCGTGACGACAGGACGACAAGGAACTGATCTGGACGGTGTGCGGCGGAGACACGGCGGCGATAGGACGGTAAACCCGTGAGTGCCCGTTTTCCTTCCCTGCTTCGAAACGTCTGTTTTTGACGTTGACATTGTTTGGTTATTGTTAGGATACATTCAGGGGACCTTGACGACCAGTTTGAACCCAGGACCGTGACTGGAAAGTCGTCGACTCGCCGGAGAAGATAACCAGAACCGGCAGCCAACCTTCCAGTCGATTTTCAGGTAATCTCTTCGACCTAAAATCCAGTTCTAATTGCACAGAACCGTTGAGGAGGTTGAGACGAGTCCATAGGAACAAATCCCATCAGAAATGGTGGTCGGGTTGATGAGAACTGATCGGGTCGAACCGTGGGTCTGCGGTGACCCGGTTCTCAGACCCGGTTACTGTAGCTGATGACGTCATCATGCTGACGTCAGCAGTGACGTCATCATGCTGACGTCAGCAGTGACGTCATGATGATGTCATCATGTCATAATTCAGTCAGACCAGGGACCAATGGACTGCTGACACGTGTCCTCTGACACTGTCAGTGATGACGTCATGCTGACGTCAGCAGTACTGTAGCATAGTTGACCAGAGGGTTGACCAGGCGCGTGGGGGCGCGTGTGAACAGTAATTTTGGTGGGACCACCACCATTCTTTAGGTTTCGACGATCCGGATCCAATGGCGGTGGTTTCGGGTCGATCGGAGATCATTAAGTTGGTCAAAATGAGAGTTTTTGCCTTGGAAAGCGCGTTCAGGCGGCTTATCCGGACCAGTTTCGGTCTAGGGTTTCATGGTTAAATGTTAGGGGTTTGTATTTACCCTTACGTGTACTTTGGATGTGACAGGAATTTTGTAATTGTACCAGATCGAGGGTAAACGCTCGGTTTTCAGCAGGACTGTACTGTGAGTGGGCCATTTTCTTAAACCCTTGCGTGCATAAATGTTTTCTGGTTTATTATACTTATTCACATGCTAAAAACAATGATGGTTTTGATGATATGGAAAATATGGTTATGGCACGTTTCACGGTATTTGGGCTTGAGACCCGTTTGATGAAACTTAATGATTGATTCAGATTTTATCTAGGTATATATATGCCTTGCATGTGGATATCAATAAAATGTATTTGGTACTGCACTGTATAGATCCTTCCATATTATATTGTCTCCTCCGGATGAGGTACCCCGGAGAGGTCACGGACGTCTAGAACGTCCAGCGTCTATGACGCTAAGCATCAAGGATGCTGTACCCGAACGGGGTTCGGGGATTGAACTCGGAAATTGAGACCCGAGTGGCACGCGTAGCCTTGTGATTGTGACCTTATTGACGTCAGGGACGTCAGACATCAGGGATGTCGGGATTGGAGTGTATAGTGCAGCAACTAAAATTATACTTATGGTTTTATTACATGCCTTATGGTTCATATTATATGGTTTATGATTTTAAATAATGATGCATGCATGTTTGGAAAACAGAGGGGTAAATTATATGTTTTACTTATCAAATGGTTTTATAAACTTGAGTTCGGTCCACTCACCCTTAATGTTTTTGGTAACCCCTCCAGGTCGTGATACTGAGGTAGAAGAGGAACCTGAGGCTGAGGCATAGATCTACTTCTGCGTACCTGAACCCCTGCTGGGTGTTTTACCCGCAGGTTTATGTTAGAGTCGTGCTCGCAACTTGTACTTTTGAATTTCATCCCTTGTCTGACATTCGTTTAATTCGGATTTGATGTATAACTTTAATTTGGTTATTTATGCATTTGATGTTTTGAGGTTAAAATTGGTATGAATTATTGGGTGTCAGACGGGAGCAGGGCACGTCCCCTTGTGGTCCCTGTGGGATCGGGGCGGGTCCTGTCACGTCAGGCATCTGGGATGTCAGGGTTGGGATGTATAGTGCAGTGACTAAGATTATAATATGTTGATATTATTCTGCTTATGACTATATGGTTTTGTGGTTTATGATACTATGCATGTCTTTTCGGAAAACGGAGGGGAAAAGCTATATGTTTTCAAAATGGTAAACTACTTTGTAAACCTTGAGTTTCGGCCCACTCACCTTTGTTGTTTTACTACCCCTCCAGGTAGTGCTATCGAGGAGGAGGATCCCGAGGAGGAGGAAGAGGAGGATCCCGAGGAGGAAGAGGCATAGGTTTACGTTGCGTACCTGAACCCTACTGCTGGGTAGGTTGGCACGTAGTGTGTCTAGAGTCGTGCTCAATAAACTGTAGTCGGAAACTATCCCTTGTCTGACACTATTTGTATTCGAGTATTTGTGTGGCGTGCTATGTATGACTTAACTTTGGTTTTTCTTTATGCATTTCATCTTCAATAAGGGTATTTTTGGTATTCTAATGTCGGATGTCAGACGGGAGCAGGGCACGTCCCGGGTGGTCCCAGGGGGATCGGGGCGGGTCCTGTCACTCTTGCCCCCTAGTTAAGTTCTTATTTTGTTGGGGTTAGGTGTGGACGTTTTATGGTATGCCATGCATCTTTACTCCGATCCCCTTTCCAAGTTTTTTCATTTATGTTCTCTTTTTCCAGGTTATTTTTGTATTTGTTAAAAAAAAAAGGCCTTTTCGTCAAGAAAAGCATGTTGTGGTTCCAATTGTATGAGCACCTGCAATGTAACAAATTAATACACCAGTTCAAATTTTTTTATTTTATTTTTCTTTTCAATGTCTTAATTTCATTTCACAATATCGTTATCTTGATTAATTAATAACCTAATTTTTCTTCTATTAAAAAAAAACATAATTTTTCTTTCTACGAAAACGATAGTTTATTTATTTAATTTTTTTTAAAAAAAAATCTATTCTTATAAAATTAAGAGAGTGGGTTGGATGTTATAAGGCTCCAAAAAAATATTTTGAAGGACAATACCCTTAATTAAGTAATGAAAGTTTCTTCAAAAGGTCAAATAAAAAAATCAAATATTTTTAGTTGAAAATATAATAATTAACATTTTGGTAGAAGAAGTAGGTTAGTCCCCCCTCATTTATGTTTATTTTTTGGATTTATTTTTCATTTCTCATTATTTCTCAAATAAATTAAAAACAAACTCACGCATAATGTGCAAGACTACAAGTGAGTTTAGTAATCTCTATTACTATAAAGTCACGAGAGTCACGAGGGTAAAAAAGCTTCATCAAAATTTTCTGACCAAAATACCCTTTATTAGTAAAAATTCTAAAAAAATGATTTAAAAACATGAATAAAATATTAAAATCCGTTATTAATTAGAATTTTAAATAATTAATGTTTCACATTCATTTGAATTTGAATTTTATATTTTTGGACTATTTTTCATTTGTCTTTATTTTTAAAAATTAAAAATAAATTACCTATGTTTAAGCGAGGCTAGTTTAATAAACGAGGAACAAGTAGTAAAAGTCAATATGTTAAATTTAAAATTCAAAAAACTTAGATGAAGGAAGCGGTGAGTTACCTCAACCTATATTATTTGAATTTACTTTTATTCAAAAGATTGACTCACGTTTGGACTTGAGCCAAACGGCTAATCTAATCTAGAATGTAAAAAAAAAAGATTTAAATACAAATAAGACAAACTCTCAAGTGCAGATACTAATAAAAAAATAAAATAAAAACGTGAGCAGAACTGATCCAAACATTTAAAGGTTCGAGATAAAAATAGAAATGTATCCTTAATATTCATACCTAACAATTAAAAATATAAATTTTTATAAATAATTATTTAATTTTTATATTATGAAACCTCATGAAAATCATTGTTGGGAATATTCCATTAGGAAAATACCCCTGACAAATAGAAAAAAGTATTACATATCCAAAACATTAAATTTATTTTATAAATAAAGAAAGATAAATTCATATTTTTAACTTATACATGGACAAAAATATTCACATTCAAAATTAGTAGACTATAACTTTCATATTGAATACAAGCAATTAGTCCACAACTTAAAGAATTTGTATCAACATCAAATTTACTCACTTCTATAATATTTATTTTTCTACTTGATTTATTTATATATAATAATTAATAATTTTGGGTTTAATTTTGGCCCTATATTATTATGGGCCTAGGGCAGGAGTGCTTTTTGCCCTCCCCTGCGGCCAGCCCTAATTGTGAGATTATTATGACATAAACTTGGTACTCCACACCAACCTTGGAATCACCCTATTTGCATGCTATACAAGAGAAAGAGGAGAGAATAGTAATTACTAGTAAATAGTATACCAGTGAGAAGGACAAAGTCCTTTTCTGTGAGGCCCTTCCCAATAGACTTAGCCTTCAGTTGTTGGATTGAATCGCTAACATCCGATATTAATAGATCGTTAATTAAGTATTATTTTATAATATTTTATACTATTTATATTTGACATTTAATATTAAAATAATAAATAATTAGATAAAATAATATATTTTGTGGAATTTTTGTAGAATTAAATAAAACTTGGAATTTGAAGTATTTTGGCAAAAGAATGGTCCCAATCGAAATTATAACGAAAAAATTATGGATGAAATTCGGTGATTTATTTAGATTCATATTAAAATTTCTTTTGCTCAGCCCAAAAACCCAATAAAACCAGCCAAGTAGACCTGCACAGGCCCAAGAAACCCAACCCAAGTTCCTCCCAGCCCTGAAGACGGCTTGGCGTGTGCCTACCGAAGTGCGCCTTTCGGTTTCGATGTTCGTGTCCCGAAGGTCTCCACTACTGCCCAGCACACGTGTGCCGATCTGCTGCCCCATGTTAGCCCCTTATCAGCGCATCAGATGTCAGGTCAGCTGCTCCCATTCAGCTTTTCTCCACCGACTCTTCTCTTGTCACGCTGTAGCTCTCTGCCGAGTCCCATCACCTGCGCCCAGCCGCCTGCCACCAAAATCACTTTCTGCAGCTTAGCTACCCTCTGCTGAGTTCCAGTCCACCTACCAGCAAGCTTTTGCAGATTTTCCAGTCCATTTCAGCTCCAATCAACCCCAAAATTTAGCACACTTCCATCATTAGTCATCATTTTATTTGTAAATATTTTTATATTTATCTTTTTGTATTTTTTTTTTGAATTTGTGGCACTCCCTCTATAAATAGGGAGGTCATTTCACTTGTAAAGGGATCCCCATTTGTCCCATTTCTTCCATTTTCTTAGTTCATTTGAGTTCTTTTTTTTTTCTCACTTTTGAGAGACATTTTTTGGGACCATTTTAACTTCTTGTAATTTTTTTTTTCTTAATTAGTTTTCCTTTAAACCTTGTCTTTTAATTTATGTTTTTAGATTCATTTCTTAAGTTTCATTTCCTCTTAATTTTAATTCTTAGATTTTCTTTGTAAATTTTTCTTTTTAACTTCTTTGACTTCTTTTTTAAATATGAATTTAAGCTTTCCTTAAGAAAATCCTAGGCCGAGTATTTCCGAAATAATTCTAGAATTAAGTCTGAATTCTTATGTTTTATCCTTTATCTTCATAAGGTTTCTTCTGTTGTTCAGAAAATTTTATGAATAACATTCCATTGTTTCCATCCACTTTCGGAATAACAAGCTGTTCTTGGGTTCCGAAAGTGTACCTTTATTCCCTTTACTTAAATTATTGTTCTTGTTTCGGTTTACTTATAATTCAATACATATGATGATATTTTCTTTCTAAACTTTTGTAAGTATGAATGCAATCTTCATGTGTTTTACTTTCTGAATTTCTTTTACTTCATATATCTTAGTACTTAAACTTCAATTTGATGCTATATGTTTTATCCGCTGTTCAATGCATTTAGATTAGGATTGAAGAGATTAAATGTTGATCGTTGTCGGCACATTTAATTATAAACTTAAGGTGAATCATATTATAAATGTTTGAAGCATATTGATATTTGACGCACATTAATGGTTGATGCATTTATAATATTGAAAGATATATGCAAGTATTTGAGATGAAGAAGGTAGGATTTCATGATTGGTTTATTATGAGCAAAATGTTAGAGTGTTGGTAAAATTTGTATTTGAAGAAAGTCTACTTTAGGAGTAGTTTAAATAATGTGATTGTTAATTTGAAATTACTTACGTAAAAGTGTTGGTTTTGTCTATAAAACTACTCTATGGTTTGTAAGTTCTAATTAGTATGAGCATTTCTCTCTCTCTCTCCCCCCCCCCCCCCCCTAATTTCATTCTTCATTCTTTAATTCTTTAATTTTTTAATATTTTAATTTTTAATTTTTTAATTCTTTATTTTTTAATTCTTTAATTCTTTAATTCATTTATTATTTTATTCATTATTCTTTCTTACTAAAAAATTATTAATATTCTCTAATTTCCGCGGTTAAAAACGATCCCTATTTACCAATACTACATTTACACAAAAAAGGTTTAAATTGCATAATACTCAAATTACATGTTTAATTTAATGCGTAATTTGAGCGTTATCATGCATATCCTCCACCAGAGACTTGTTCGAAACCAAGCCATCTCTTCAACCAGTTGCCACCTCGTATGCCGGACCACCAACCTCCTCATCATCACATATAATTAGTTCATTAATAAATTATTTAAAAGTAAACTATTAAAGTATAGTTACAAAATGAATTAATGGAGTTTAAAATGAATTAATTATTTAAAATTGAATGGAAGAATTTTAAAATGAATTAACGAAGGAATTCAAAATGAATAAATGAATGAATTCAAAATGAATAAATGTTTGAATTTAAAATAAATGAATGAAATAAGTATGACCAACTGATATTTATATATATCATGTGGAAAGTCTTGAATTTTACTTGCATTAAGGATGTAGTCGATACCAATGTGTATAATGTAATCTCCTTCTTTAATATCATTAAATTAAAAATGAATAAAATAACAAGGTATTCTGCATTTGGCAATAAATTGACACTGCCACGAGGTGAATTTCTGTGTGATTAACTATTAGGTGTTCGAAACTCGCACTTCGAGGGCGACAATGTCTGCACAAGACACGACGGCTTGGCATGCAGCCTCTAACTGCGATTTGGCTTTCTCTATGACTCCAAATCCTCCAACGCCTTGGTGACCAAATGCATGCCGCTCTGCGGTTTCATCCTCAATCAGGATTGAACCATCACATCCCTACATAATTAATTAATTAACTAATAGTCTAATACCCAAATCAAAATAAATAAATATAATATATATATATATAGGCGTGTGAAATTAAGAGAACTAAGAAATGCAGGTACGTGGCCGGAGAGGGAGGTGACCTGAACGAAGCAATCGTGAAAATGGAGCCTGAGCAAGACTGGTGCAAGATTGGCATCGGAGAGAACAGCATCCCTAAGAACGCTACTCACGATGGCCTCGGCTTGCGGGCATGTTTCGCCATAGAAACTAGCCCTATTAATCGGTTTTTCGGTTTGGTTTTTTTACCAAAACCGAAACCGAATCGGTTGATGAATCGGTTTCAGTTCGGTTCAGTTTTTCCGCATAAAACCGACCAAAATTGGAACCGAAATGTTCGGTTCGATTTCGGATAAACCGATCATTTTCAGTTCAATCGAGTTGAAGCGGTTCGATTTTTTCTGAAAACCGGGTTTTCTTAATCTTGTAATCAATATTTATATTGCCCAATCCATTACAAGTAATCAAAATCATCGGGACATCAAAATCCAACCTATATGTCCATTATAAACAACCAAATCAACAACAAGCATCAAAATCTAACATAGAATGTCCATTACAAAACCATACTATTTAAGTGAACAAAATAATAGAAATATCATGAAAAATCAGCAAGGAAG
Organism: Prinsepia uniflora; assembly: GCA_032719365.1. Lineage (NCBI taxonomy): Eukaryota > Viridiplantae > Streptophyta > Magnoliopsida > Rosales > Rosaceae > Prinsepia > Prinsepia uniflora. The sequence continues at coordinate 53,267,084 of CM064872.1, read as the reverse complement.
CAAGGAGTATGACAGCAAAAATCATCTTAGCATCCTGGTCATAGTTGATGAGTTACCCTTCCTCGTCTGCTGTAGCGTCTTGGTATTGCTGGTACTCTGAAACAAGTTCGTTCATGTTGCTCTCTACCTCGGTGAACTCCATTTCATCCATTCCCTCCCCGGTGTACCAATGAAAAAAAGCCTTCCTGCGAAACATGACAAGTATACAATCTCAAAGACTACTTTAATAACCTTCTGAAAAATGGATCAACAAAGAAAGCTACTGTGCACAAGTGAAAGAATATTGCATGAGTGCGAAACATTTTGTGCCCTGTCTATAATAAGCACAAGGTTAAAGGTGCCAAACCATTAAACTCCTTCCCATAACTATGACCAGCTATTCCAATTGTATGATTTCTGCAATGGTGACTCAAAAAAGGCCCAGCAAGAAGTAGAAATATCAATGCAATGGAAATCAGTCATGTTTAGTCAATACACAATGAAAAATCTTAAGTTTTAAAACTGGTATTGCATACAGAATTCAAATCATCTGCACTTTAGATGCAAGTTTAAACAGAGCATATGAAAAATTCAATCCCACAAATCAATATAATAACCCTATTCCTCCAAGCCAAATTCCAATACCATTTCAATCAACATATTCATAGGGAAAACAAGAGCATAAAACAAAACATAAACTCTGAATACACAATAGTATAACATAACTTTTCAAATTGAAACATGATAAGCACAATTATGATACAAGGAGGCATAAAATCTAAGGAAAAAAACTCATAGCTAGGAGTGGTGAGCTTTAGTGTTCTGAAGAAAATGTCATAGAGAGCCTTGTTATCCAAAACCATACACTCATCTGCGTTTTCAACAAGCTGGTGAATAGCGACGACGGAAACACAGAGAATGTGAGCATCATACGATCCGAGCACTCCTCTCGAATCTTGGAAATGAGAAGCGTTCCTATTCCAAACCCAGTACCTCTTCCTAGAGAGTGACAAACCTGAAAGCCAGTTGCCAAAAAAGTACATCAGTAAACGATTAGCACAATTGAAAACACATAAACCGTATCCAATAGAGTATCATTCAATTCATAGCAAAACTTCCACGATTAGTCTATATTTTCATTCAAACACTCGAAAACTCGAGAAATGAACGTAGATCTACTGATTTAGCTACTAAAATCGAACTTGAATACCTTGCAAGCAGTCGCAATTCTCAACTTCCTTTCGAACGACATTGAGAACCAAACAAACGACCTGGTCATACCAGCAGTACCTGGTCATCTGAACGACCTTCTAAATTGCAGTCAATATGATCCTGCTACCTTAATGTGATAGTTGAGTACTTGAAATTAGGGATCGACTGTGGCAACAGTCGAGAGAGATCGACTTCGATGGTTCAAAGTCTGTCGCGAAATCGACTGAAATCACTAGGACGCGACGAACAAGGCGTCAAACTCGAGAAGATTCTCTGAGAAACTGAGAGAAGGGAGAGGAGATGGAACAAGGCGTCAAACTCGAGAAGATTCTCTGAGAAACTGAGAGAAGGGAGAGGAGATGGAACAAGGCGTCAAACTCAAAGGTTGAAGAGACGTCGAAGGTCGCAGAGACGTCGAAGGTCAAAGAGACGTCGAGCTGTCGAAGGTCGAAGGATTTCTCTAGGGTCGAAGAATAGGGAGGAGGTGTCGAACTTGGAGGTCGAAGAGACGATCAGACAAAGACTCGAAGGATTTTGCTAGGGTTTCATAGTTTCATACCACAACAATATTAAAACGATGTCGTTTCAATAAGATTTTAACCATTGCAGTTCGGGCCAGTTTAGGCCAGTTTGGTTCGATATTATCCTCTTTTCGATTTGGTTCGGTTCGGTTTATTTATACCAAAAATCAAAATCGAATCGGGTTCTCTTCGGTTCAGTTCGGTTTTTTCCAAACAGTCTCAATTTTCCAACGGTTCGGTATTTTTTGGTTCGGTTGCCGTTCGGTGAGGTTTTTTGGTCGGTTTTTTCTGACAAATTAACAAGGCTAATAGAAACCTACCATAAGCTGCTCGCTCTCACTGCGGCATAATATTAGTAATATTAATAAGAATAAACCCAACAAAACCAACGCCATTTTCATTTTCAAATTAATTGATTATGCGCTTCCTCATACTCAAGGATTGAAATATCGATATCGACGGATATATCGCTAATCAAATTTACGGATATCTCGCCCCAAATATCGATATCGTTTACGATCAACAAAAATGACGGAAATTCGATCTAAAAGTTGGAAATTTTGAATGAAACTTTGGAAAAAACTTAAGTACCCAATGATGGTTATATAGGACTAATAAAAACTATAAAATGACTTTGATATAATAAATATATGATGAATAATATGATACAATAGGGTTCTGCCGATGACTAGTAATATAAAAATATAAACATAAACATAAATTAAAGTGAATTATTATAATTGAATGTTAATATAATTAAAAACATAACAATAAGCATAAAAAAATTTGAATGGAAGAAAAATTATAAAATTAGTTGTTGATACCATATCGACCGACCACCCTAGCACAGGTCCCACCAGGACAGGAAGGCCGCCGACCGATCGCCTGATCGGCACTCTCACGGCCTACGGCCCGCCGATCGGCACCATACTGCAGACCCGCCATTCGGCACCTGACAGTGAACAGACGACAGCTGGCTGCGACAGTCACCTAACCAACTCTGCCACACCAACTCCCTGACGGAGGCAGGTTGGGACTCCAGCTGGCGCCTCCTCCGGATATCCAGGGCTTGTCAGACGGCTCCCAGCCACCAAGCACCACCTGCTCCCGTAACAGTAGCCCACCTACCACAGTTATGGCTACTATAAATATCCCGAAACCCTTCACAAAGGTAAGACACTCAGAACCGGCCCAGAGCACTGTATTTACTTGCCCCTCGGCATTCAGATACTAACTTTGGCATCAGAGCCCCTTTGGCAGACACCACACCGGTGTCTAGTTTTGCAGGACCCCTGTCGAATCGAAACGCCCCCGGCGGGCCCGAGACACCACACGGCTGGTCCTAGAACCCCCAGCGGGTCTCATCGAGTTGGTCATTTCAGGATCAAACAATTGGCGCCGTCTGTGGGAAAGATACCAACACCCACTAACTCACATACCCTTGCTCGACCCTCCGCTGACGAACAATGTCTGCCGAACGGGACGACGGTGAGCTCAACAACACCCCTCAGGGAGATCGCGGCCGAACCCGAGCCAGCCTACCTTCCGATGACATGCTCGAGATGCTGAGGACCCTCCGGTCGGAGGTTGCCGAACTCAGGAAGAGCAACGCTGCCATCGAGAGCAGGAACCACATGTGGGGGGAACAGCATGGAAGCACCCTGGCCATCTTACAGTCTACACGTGAGGAACTGGAGGAGCAGCGGGAGGCAACCAAACGGGCCTTGGCCGCTGCGTCTCGTCGGCCGGAGTTCGATGCCGGCCGGGTCGAGATCGGTGACACCTGCCGACCGGAGGCGTCCAGTCGCCTGCTCTTCCACCAAACCGACATGCCTGGCCCCTCGGGAACACAGATCTACCGCGACGCCCGCGAGATGCTCGACAGGAGACATGCGTAGACCCCGGACAACCGTCTGACTTACCCTACCCACGACCCCCGCATCCAGGCACAACCACCTCTGCCCGTCCTGTCCCAGGGCGCCCGGTCAAGGTCCGGGTCGGCACGCCGACCTGCACAGCCTCCGCGGCTCTCCATCCAGCCCCCAGGCAGTCCTTCTGCGCCGATCGGCAGGCACCAGCTGGAAGACAACGCCAGCTCAACCACAGCCTCGTCCGGGCGGCGACCGGTGCAACCCACGAAGCCCAGAGGCAGCAGCGCAAACCATCCTATCGACGACCGCCCGAGTGGGGCAGATTGACCCGACCAATCAAACGAGGTGGTTCGGGAACTCCTCCAGCGCGTGCGGGAACTGGAGGCCGCCAGACCCAAAGCTGGGACACTACCCCGACCCCGGGCCAACATTGGTCCCTTCACGGACCGCATCATGCGGTACCGCCATGAAACGGAGGTCAAACCCTTGAAGATTGCCTTGTATGACGGACAAGGCGACCCAGACACCCATATCAATAACTACAACTCGGCGCTCGCCTTCAGAAATATCTCCGACGAGGCGCAGTGCCTAATTTTCAGCTCCACCCTCACCGGGGCCGCGCTCAATTGGTTCTATCGCCTGGAACCACAATCTATCGACTCATTCGACCGCCTACACACGGTCTTCTTGAACCAGTTCAAGATCCAGACGGATCGACTGCTCACAACCGAGGACCTAGGAACCCTCCGACAGGGAGATAGCGAGCCCCTACGCCAGTATGCCGCTCGTTTCAGCCTGGAATACTCCAAGTGCCACGAGACGGACGACAAGGCCGCCTACCGCGCTTTCCGCAACGGGCTGCGGGAGTCCACCTTCAAGTACCATGCCTTCACCCAGGGTTGGGACGATTACAATGAGCTCATGCGGCAAGCGGCAATACACGCCAAGGCGGAGCACTTCAACTCTCCCCAGGTTGCATCCCGACCTGACGTGAATAGCGCGCGCCCTCCGCCTCCCAGCAACCGGCAGGCACGATCACCTCCACCGACCAATAACGCGCATACGGATCACCGATCTGACTCACACTCCGGAAAGCAGAAGGGGACGTATAACAATGACCATCGTGGGAGGGACAAATACCACAACAAGGGGCAGGGATCAGGCCACCACCAGGCAGGTAAACCCCATACGGGGCCCACCTCAAAGTACGAAACCTATTCCATCCTGAACACCTTCCTTGAGAACGTCTTGATGAGCATCGAGGACACGATCCCCAAGCCACGGGCACGACCGCCCGGCCCCCGCCCGGGCGTCCAATCCAACTTGTACTGCCAGTATCACAAGTTCAATGGCCATACCATCGACGAGTGCGTGGCCTTCCGCGACATTGTGGAAGCACTCGTAAGGGAGGGGAAGATCAACCAGTTCCTCCAACACGCACGCCCCGGACCGGGACTGCCACAGATCAACACGATCAGCGGGGGCCCCACCGTCTCTTCCTCCTGCACCTCCAATCGGGCCAAGAAGAACTTCTTGCGCACCACGACATCCAACCACCAAATATTCAACATCACGGATGGGCGTGCGGCCAAGGTCGCCCGAGCAGGATGGACACCCATCACTTTATCCGAGGAAGAAGAGCGGGGAGTTATCTTTCCCCACGATGACCCGTTGATCATCCGCGCCCAGATCTCCAATTTCGATGTTGGGCGAATCCTGGTGGACACTGGTAGCTCTGTGAATGTCTTCTTCATGGACACTTTCAACCAGTTGGGCATCAACTCCACAAGCCTCACCCATGCTGGTTCCCCGCTACTCAGCTTCTCAGGCGATTCTATCATGCCCCTTGGCACCATCTCCCTGCCTATCTCCCTGGGAAGTGCGCCCAAGATCGCAACAGCCATCACCACCTTCCTGGTAGTCGATTGCCCCACTACTTATAACGTCATTTTGGGCAGGGGACTCCTCAACCAGCTCAGCGCCGTCATCTCCACTCGGGCCCTTCTCATGAAGTTTCCAACCGTCATGGGCACTGGCCAAGTCCGCGGTAATCAACAATCCGCCCGCTCCTGCTATCAGACCGCCCTGACAAAGCTCAACCCATGCGACAAGCGGGAGACCATGGCCGTCGCCGAGGCTGCTTACGAGGCCGACCCTGTCGACTCCGAGCTCCTTGAACAAATACGGGCGGGTCCCCCCGAGGACCCGCGCGACCTCTCCGCCGTCTCGCAGCCGCAACCTGTGGAGGATACAGAGCTGATCACCCTTTGCCCGCATAACCCCGAGTGGCAAGTGAAAATTGGAAGCACACTCGCTCCCTAAATCAGGACACAACTCATCCAATTCCTCCGGGACAATAGCGAAGTCTTTGCTTGGTCCTACGCCGACATGCCTGGCATCTCCACGGATGTCATCTGCCACAGGCTTAACATCAGCCCCTCCTTTAAACCGGTCACCCAGAAGCAGCGGACTTATGACGCAGAACGACAGCTGGCCATGCAGGAAGAGATCGTTCGGCTCAGCACCATTCACTTCGTGCGCAAGGCCATTTACGCCACGTGGGTCACAAACGTCGTACTCGTCAAGAAACCCTCCGGATCCTGGCGGATGTGCATCGACTTCACGGATCTTAACAAAGCCTGCCCGAAGGATAGCTTCCCGCTTCCTAAGATCGATCTTTTGGTCGACGCCACAGCTGGCCACGAACTCCTCAGCTTCATGGATGCGTACTCTGGCTACAACCAAATCCGGATGCACCCCGACGACCAGATCCACACCAGTTTCCGCACTAATCTGGGAGTCTACTGCTACAATGTTATGCCCTTCGGGCTCAAGAACGCCGGTGCCACCTACCAACGACTTGTCAACTTCATGTTCGCGGATCAGATTGGCAAGACCATGGAGGTGTACGTAGATGATATGCTCGTCAAGAGCCGGACGGCCGACCAGCACGTGCCTAACCTCCACAGGATGTTCCAGGTCCTGAAGCAATACAAGATGCGGCTCAACCCTGCCAAATGCGTCTTTGGTGTCCGTTCTGGAAAATTCATCGGTTACATGATCAGCCAACGGGGAATCGAGGCTAACCCTGAGAAAATCAAGGCCGTCCTGGACATGAAGCCCCCGCGCACACTCAAGGAAGTCCAAACCCTTACTGGCCGGATCGCCGCCCTCACCCGGCTCATCTCCCGGGCGACGGACAAGTGTTTACCATTCTTCATGGTCATGAAGACCCAGGGCCGGCACATCAATTGGGACGCAACGTGCGACGCTGCCTTTGAAGCTCTCAAAACTTACATGAGCACCGCGCCCCTACTTAACCGACCTACCACTGGGGAACGGCTCACCGTCTATCTTTCTGTCTCCACATCTGCTGTCAGCTCCGTCCTCGTCACCAGTCGGGACGGCGCGGAGTTCCCAGTATACTATGTCAGCAAGGTGTTCCAGGACGCCGAGACCCGGTACAACGACCTGGAGAAGTTGGCCTTTGCCCTCATTGTAACGGCCCGGCGCCTCCGCCCATACTTTCAGGCACATCCCATGTTAGTCCTTACTAACAAACCCCTTCGCCAGGTGCTCCAAAAGCCAGACGCTTCGGGGCGACTCGTCAAATGGGCGGTGGAGCTTAGTGAGTTCGATATCACATTCGCCCCAAGACCGGCTGTCAAAGGACAGGTCATCGCTGACTTCCTTTCCGAATTCACATACAGCACAACGCAGCACATGCCCGACACTCCGGATCCCAATATTGCGGCACCCGCCGCTCCTATCTGCAAGTCGCCAACCCCGTCCACCTTGGACCCCGCCCGACCAATTTGGACTCTCTACGTGGACGGATCCTCCTGCCATACTGGCTCTGGCGCCGGCCTCGTACTCAGCACACCTACTCAGGAACGGCTCGAGTACGCGTTGCGTTTTGGGTTCCAGGCTTCCAACAACGAAGCCGAGTATGAAGCCCTTCTTGCTGGCCTCCGGTTGGCCACCGACCTCCAAGCACAACAGCTGCAAGTTTACAGCGACTCCCAGCTCGTCGTCCGACAAATCAACAGCCTCTATGATGCCAAAGACGCCTCCATGACCCGATACTTGGCAAAGGTGCGGTCCCTACTCCGCCACTTCCGCGGCTACGAGGTCATTCAAATACCACGGTCGGAAAACAGCCACGTCGATGCCCTGGCCCGCCTGGCCTCCTCCATCGACGACAAGATAGGTCGCCGTGTTCCCGTCGAATTTTTGGCATCCCCGAGCACAAGCGAGCAACTAGTCCTGGTCGCAACACAGGAGGCCTCTTGGATGGACCCCATTGTCCGGTACCTCACCATGGCCGAACTCCCGCCCAACCGCAACGAGGCCCGCCGCATCCAACGCCAGTCCGCACGATACACCATGGCGCATGGCCACTTATACCGACGGGGATTCAACACCCCCCCTCCTCAAGTGCCTCCCTACGGACCGGGGCATTGCGGTGCTCCGAGAAATTCACCAGGGAATCTGCGGCAACCACTCCGGACCCAGGTCCCTAGCACATAAAGCCTTTCGACAGGGATACTATTGGCCCACCATGCGCGCCGACTCTATGGCCATCACTCAACGATGCGTCCCATGCCAACGGTGCGCCCCTGTACCTCATTCACCTGCTGAGCGACTCACTCCCATGCTCAGCCCCTGGCCCTTCTCTCAATGGGGGCTGGACCTCATCGGCCCCATGCCACGAGGAAAGGGCGGCGTCGAACACGCAGTCGTTGCGGTAGACTATTTCACTAAGTGGGCCGAAGCAAAGCCCCTCAAAACAATCACGGCCGCCCAGGTCGAGAGCTTTGTTTACCAGAACATCATCTGTCGCTTTGGTATCCCACACACGATCGTCACGAACAATGGCACTCAGTTCGATTCTGTCCGTTTCCGACACTTTTGCGACACCTATGGCATCCAGCTCTACTTCGCCTCGGTGGCACATCCACAGGCTAACGGACAGGTGGAAGCCGTAAACAAGCTCATCAAACACAACCTCAAGGCTCGACTCCACGACACCCCGAAAGGCCAATGGTCCGACCTCCTATCTGATGTTCTCTGGTCCTACCGGACATCCTACCGGACATCGACACAGGAGACACCCTTCGCCTTGACTTTCGGGACTGAAGCTGTCGTTCCCGTGGAAATTGGGGAAACCTCTTACCGAGTACTATCCTATGGTCCACAAGAGAATGCGGAACTCCTCACACAAAATCTCAACTTCATTGAGGAAAGCCGTGAACAAGCCAATCTCCGTAACATGGCGCACAAACAGCGAACCGCTCACTACTACAACTCTCGCGTTCACAGACGCGGTTTCCAGGTCGGTGACTGGGTCCTTCGCAAGGTTAGCCTGGCCACTAAGGAGCGTGCTGATGGGACCCTCGGGCCCACGTGGGAGGGCCCCTACCTGGTCACTCGACTTTGTCGTCCAGGCACTTATGAGCTCCAGACTACGGATGGACGGTCGCTTACACACCCGTGGCATGCGGATCATCTCAAGTTGTTTTATAATTAAAAACACCCCCCATGTACATTACTTTACACTTTGCTGTAAATCGACTTGGCTATCTCCAGTCGAACTTGCCTTTCCGGCAAAATGTTCTTTCATTTATCTAAGTGTTAGTCTAGTCCTCAACTACAAGTAGCCTATCCCGTATTGCCGATCGGCACTCCCGGTGACCCACACGGCACCTACTTTACCTACCGACACAAGCTTACTTGGTCCACACAGTCAAGTTCAATTATCTTTCGCTATTACGATCTTAGTTCGGTGGGTATGTCCATTATGGTTTGGGTTCACGATTATGACTGTTCGGTCCTTATCTAATCTACAACTCCGTGGATCGGCATGCATACACATATGCGCCAAGTACTCGCCTATCGGCAGTTCTCATTCAAAAAAAAAAAAAAACGAAGTGCCATCGCACGATGCAAAGTGATAGATAAAGTCCAACTTTCATTGATTTCACTACAGAGCTACATGCTACACGGGGCATTCCCCGGACTATAAAAATAAAGGAAACAAAAAGCAAGCTACACGGCCCTCGGCCTCAAACTACCACCACCTCCTCGTCTGCCTCCTCGGCCTGGTCGGCAGTGGACGCCTCTGCAGCCTTCTCCGCACCAGCCGGCCGCTCGCCCTCGGCATTCGACGGCTGACCGTCCAGGGCGAAAGTCTTGCTCAGCACAGGGGGCTCATCCAGCCACGGGAAGTTGAGGGGGACCCCTGGATTGAAGTACAACACCCGTTGTATGCAATCATCTTCCACTTCGGCAAGCGCCAGGTCGAGATGATTCGCATACACCGAGTCCGCCATGAAGTCCTCCAGGGTCTTCTGCCGATCGGCCGATAGCAGGACACGAAGCCGGTCCACCTCCCCCTGCAGCTCACCCATGGCTCTCTCCTGCTCGTTCAGCTGCTGGGAGAAAGCATGCACCGTCTCTTCACGGTCCTCTATCCCCTTCTCTGCCGCCTCCGCACGGGCCTTCTCCCGCTTGAGCTCCCCCTTCAACTCCACAACTCGCTTCCGCGCGGCATGGCCCTCCCTCTCCCGGGCACGCAGCTTTTCCTCCCTCTGTCGCGCGGCGCCCTGCTCGGCCTCTAGCCTCTGCATATGCCGCGCAGCCTTCTGCAGGGCCACATATGTCTGCCCGAAGCACTGCCGAGACAATGCCACTTAGCAAAAAAAAAAAAACAACAACAACAAATAAATAAACAAACCAACGCAAACAATAATGGACGATCGATCTTACGTGGGCTTGCTCGGCCAGCACGGCAGCGAACCGAACGGGATGCGAGCCGGTGCCGATCTCCCCTATCTCCGCAGGAGTTACCTGCGACCCCAGCACGAAGGCATTGGCAACTGGCGCAAACGTCTTGTGCACGTGGTGTGTCACCGGCACCCAGCCATCGCCGGCCTTGGCAGACCCCACCACCTCGCCCGTCTCCAGGGGTTCGGCAAACAAGGACGCCACGCCAGGAGTGCTGACAACCGCCCTCTCCCTCGTCGGCGGCGGCATCTCCCTCCGGGCCCCCTTCTCCTTCTCCTTCTCCTTCTCCTGCCCCTTCGGCACCTCCGGAGCCCTCAGCACCGCCTCCCTCCTCCGACGCCGGTCGGCGCTCTCGCTCTCCGACACCCCAGCTGCCGGGGGAGACTGCCTCTGACGAGCCTCCATTAGCTTCCTCCGGCGCACCCGGGCCTGGTCCAGCCCGCCGATCAGGGGTCTTTTCAGACCAAGCACCGGACTCATCTCCGTACCCTGCCTAGCTTCAGGCCGGCTCTGCTTCGGCAGCCCATCTGGTCGACAGCCAGAGCTCGACCCTTGCTGGGGCTCCTCCCGGCCAGTCCCCTTGGGCTTCACCGCCACGGTTTTCTGCCTCCGCGGCTGTGGGGGGGGGGGGGGGGGGGGCACCTCCGGCTCCTTGCCCTTGCCCCCGGCAGCCACGCCATGCTTCGCCACCGCCTCACTCATCTTCTTTTGAGCGGCTTGTTCCACTTGGGGGTGCACTGCAAAACAAACTGTTAGTTCCCCGGCATGCCTACACACTATCACTTCAACACTACTGCTTACCAGGTGGCGAGATGAGACCCACGGCAAGCAGGTTCGACGGCAACTTCAGGACGCACCGGCTGCGTTCCAGGTTGGACAGCTTCTCCCGCACCAGGTTGCACGCCTCCCAATCCTCTGCTGTCACTGTTTCCTTGGACGGACCTGCAAACACAACAAACACCATCAGTCCCCGCCTCGGTAGACACAATTGCCGCCTTATGACCACTAGCCGAACGGTAGACCAACAACCTCCAGACTGGAAGTAGCTGGGAATCCTCAAGCGGACCCCGCTGACGTCCCCTTCCCACGGCCTCGATACCCAGCAGAATCGATGCCTCCAGCTCTTCTGCGACGTCGGCACATCCGTGATGAAGGCACCCCGGGCCGTCTTCTGCAGGCACTCCATCTGGTACCACCCCGACCCGTAGGTCTGCCTCTTGAAGCGGTACAGGGCGCACAATTGTCCCCAGGTCGGCTCCGGCAGTCCCGCCAGTCGGAACGCCGTGTACAGGCTGATCAGGATGATCCAGCCGTTGGCGTTCAGCTGCCCCAGGGCCAGGTTCGCCCTTGCCATCATATCTTGGAGCCACGGGTGCAGAGGCAGCCTCACTCCGTGTTCAAAGCAATCGACGTAAAATAGTGTCGACCCTTCCGGAGGACTGCTCGGCTTCTTGCTGTGCGGGGGTACCGTCATCTTAATCTCCGCCGGCACGTTGTATAGCTCCCGGAACCGGTCCAGGTCGGATTACCGAATGGTGTTCATCTCGTAGTCCACGACATACTCCACCTTCACCACGCCGTCAGCGTCTAGTTCCATCGGCGAGCTAGTCTCCGTCCGGCTACCCTCAGCCTCGGAATCGACGGTGGCGACGGGGGGAGTACGGGGAGACGTCCTCCTCTCACTTGGCCGATCGGCACCCGATGTGCTGCACCCGCCCTGCTGCCTCACCTCCTTCCGCGGCAACCTGAGAGCCTCATCCAGGCTGTCACCACTGCTGGACGACGAAGTGCTGCTAGTGGACCCACTAGTAGACGTTGACCCACTGCGCCCGCTCGGCACGTCGGTTGCCGAACTGGACGGTGTTTCCCCGCCAAAAGCTTGAGGGGACCTAACCCCAGATCCACTGTCTGACTCTGACTCTGACATCTACAAATTACCAAAAGAAAAGAAGCTACAACTAAGCACCTACGCTACGGAACACATGCTGAGCAGAGATGCCGAACGGCAGGAATTATACCTTTCAAAGTTTTGCTTGGTCGAATTGGTTCCACGTGCGTCTTCTTCTTGCTCGGCAGTCTCCAATTCAGTCGGCACTTGAAATTACTCCACAAGATGCTCTGAGTAAAAAGTGAAAAAGTCAGAAAGCTTTCGCCCCTTTTATAGGCCCCTGGCCCGCCTCGAGATGCGCACTTCCGATCTGACGGTCGCCAGGCCGATACGGCCACCTTTCGGCTACGAATACCTTGTACTGTATACCCATCGATATCGTACATTCTCAACTACATACGTACATACGTACATCGCTAACCGGTATGCATCCATACCACCTGCCGACCGGAGCCTCTCGGCATGTTTCCCGACGGCACGCTTCCTCTCTTTGTCGGCAAGCACACTACTACCGACGTCTCCCCGCCATTCCCCACGGCCGCCTCTCCACGATCTTTCGGTCTTTACGGTGGGCCGCTTCCGGAACTCGGCAACGGGGCCTCTTTACAAATCGGACATACGGTGCACTTCCTCGCTCCATGACTTGGGGGGCTACTAGTGATACAGGGCGCACCGCCCTGGTCGGTCGACAGGTACCGGCCGTCATATCAAGTCCTCGACCGAGGAACCCCACCTCAGTCAAAGACTTAGGAGACTTATGTTGATACCATATCGACCGACCACCCTAGCACAAGTCCCACCAGGACAGGAAGGCCGCCGACCGATCGCCTGATCGGCACTCTCACGGCCTACGGCCCGCCGATCGGCACCATACTGCAGACCCGCCATTCGGCACCTGACAGTGAACAGACGACAGCTGGCTGCGACAGTCACCTAACCAACTCTGCCACACCAACTCCCTCACGGAGGCAGGTTGGGACTCCAGCTGGCGCCTCCTCCGGATATCCAGGGCTTGTTAGACGGCTCCCAGCCACCAAGCACCACCTGCTCCCGTAACAGTAGCCCACCTACCACAGTTATGGCTACTATAAATACCCCGAAACCCTTCACAAAGGTAAGACACTCAGAACCGGCCCAGAGCACTGTATTTACTTGCCCCTCGGCATTCAGATACTAACTTTGGCATCGGAGCCCCTTTGGCCGACACCACACCGGTGTCTAGTTTTGCAGGACCCCTGCCGAATCGCAACGCCCCCGGCGGGCCCGCGACACCACACGGCTGGTCCTAGAACCCCCAGCGGGTCTCATCGAGTTGGTCATTTCAGGATCAAACATTAGTAAATATATTTAAAATTGGAAAAAGGATAAAAAAAAATAGAGTCAATCTTTGTTCAAAAATTGAAAATGATTGATATATTTAAAATTGGAAAGGATTGATATATTTAAAATTGGAAAAAATGATAAATATAGTTCAAAATAAGGAAAAAATGATAAATATAGTTCAAAATAAGAAATAAATGAAAAATATAGTTCAAAATAAGGCATAAATAAAAAATATAGTTCAAATTAATAAAGAATAAATTATTTAAAATTGGAAAGGATTGATATATTTAAAATTGGAAAAAATAATAAATATAGTTCAAAAAATGAAAAAATGATATATATAGTTCAAAATAATAAATAAATGGAAAATATAGTTCAAATTAATAAAGAATAAATGAAAAAAATTGGAAAGGATTGATATATTGGAAAAAATAATAAATATAGTTCAAAATAAGGAAAAATTGATAAATATAGTTCAAAATAATAAATAAATGGAAAATATAGTTCAAATTAATAAAGAATAAATGAAAAAAATAAAAAAAATAAAAAAAAAAACAAATGCACGCAAGGGGGATCAAACCATGGAGAAGGCTGCAAGATTGCTTTTAACGAAAAGCAGCCACACCAACTCAACTAACAAGCCAAGTTGCAAATTTAAGAAAGCAACTAATATATAAAGCATACGTACGGGCTTAAAAACAGTCTTCTTTCTCCTCGCGCGGGTCTGCAATTCGGGTTTTTTGACCCGCGCGGCATGACCCGATTGTAACTCTATCGTTTTACGTCCGATTTTCATGAAATTTGTTCCTATCTCGATCGTTTTAATGAAATAAAGAGATCGATGGGCTTAAAACAAGGAAAAATCTCGATATTTCACTCAATTTCTTTTCCCCCCTCTTACTTGCCGTCGACCAAAATTTCCGACATATCGACCGATATATCGGCGATATTGTCGATATTTTCATCATTGCTGATACTCAAGGCTATGGCATGCAGCACCCAGATCCAAACACAACGCGCGACACCACAACCAAGGCCAAGATGAGTAATACGCACCTACCTAGCTCATGCATCGATCTCTATATATATGCATCTTTAGGCTTCAACTAACAGCAGGTCTTTGGGGGGTGGGCCGCTACGTGTCAACTTAAAGGAAAATGTTAGTAAGAGTACCACACACAAGGATGGCGGATCCTATATATATTAGCATGTGATTTATAATTGTAGTCTTTCTAATATTGATTTAATTAGAATGCATGATAATTTGTTATCTTTTTGATAAATAACACGAAATGATATGGAGACCACATTTACAGACCACACATTAATACTTGTGGATCATATGTGAGACCCTTGGACTGAAAATAGCCTAATTATAAGTGTGATTGAGGAAAAAAAAATATTACATATGCACAATTGGGGCTTTGAATTCCCATGAGAAGTGCTACTTTACTAGCTATTATAGAAAATAGTTTGTTTTGAGGGCTAATATGTAACTTTAATATAGAAAAAATTAAAATTAAAAAGAGTAGGTTTTTTTTTTATTAATGACCTACTTGTTGGCGATTCAATTTATTTTAATATCGAGTTGTAAGGATGTTTGATTAAATTGAAAACTTGTCAAGTTGAATAGACCGCCTTTAGTAATTTTCAAATTCAACTCCAAATCCTTTAATCCAAATAGAGTCGTATTCAAAATGAGATTTTAAAAGATTTGGAATGAATTTGAAATAAGGGTATATATTTAATATATTAAGATTTTAAGACATTATGTAAAAATTTAGATGCAATCCATTACTGAATTTAATAATTTTTTTTGTAATCTGCAAAAAATTATATGTATTCAATTGACATTTTAAAAGCTTTGGAAAAAAAAATTGACATTTTTAAATATATGTATAAATTTTAGGTGTTGTTTCCCTTTTTTCGGCCGGATGACTGTCAGCGAAGAGATTTTGGTCCTTCTTTTGTTAAGTGTGCAGGTGTGTCACCACCAAGCCACAAATTGACATGAATGGAAATGTGAATGGGTGAAAGTGTGTTGTGCGTCCATAAATTTAACTTCTAACCAAGTGATTGTTACACCAAGCAAGGAACCTCTTCTTGGCCTAGACTCTTTCACTACCTCGAGTCAAGACTTTAAATGAACAATCAATTGATATAAAGTTTGTGAAACAAAAATTAAAGGAGACAGTAAAAAGAGTAGGAAGTAAATACGATAAAACGTAAATAAATTGAAAGAACTGTAAATTAAATTAAAAACGAGTGCAAGAAAGTAACATGATGTAATTTAAGTGCAATCGAAATAACGATATAATTAAATTGCTTTAAATAAAGAATATAAAGACAAGTGCAAAATTTAAATTGGATAAAGAAAATAAATTAATTATGAGTGCGTGAATTAAATTTTGAATAAAATAAATAATTGAAACGCAAGTACGAAATTTAAAATGCGTAAATATGAGAATGAAAAGACAAAGAAACTAGAATGAGAAAAATAAAAACTATGCTAGAAATTATATTATGCTACTCTTAGGATAGGATTGAACAGCATGCGAAAAGACAAGTTATGTGGTGTGTTGGAGATGTCCCTTATCTTCTTCAAAGCTTGGGATTTATAGGGTTCACAAATGATTGATGATTGATGATTGATGTTGACTATCTTTGATTCATCAACTAATACGATTCTAACCAAAGTTGGCTTTAATTCCATAATTGTTGGATACGCTTGATTTGAGACATGATTTGATCTCCTTTTCATGTTAATTTTTGCCACATTATCTCATGATTGAAATGTTTTTTCTTCCATACATGGATGTGGGCATACATGGTGTTTGACCTTAATTACAATTGTTTCCTTACGTAGAAAGTCTTCACACATTTATTTCCTTTCATTAAATTTTTGATGACATGTAGCTATAATTATTTACTGTTAAATAATTTAGCCAAATTTTCCACTTTGGGCTTCTATCCGTATTTTCGGTCTTTTAACTTTTTTTCAAACCCAAAAGTAGCCCATTGTCGGATTTTGAACTTGATGAGGTCGGATTACGACCTGGATCAAACAGGTGTACTAAAAAATTCTATTTGATTTAATTTGTAAACTTATGGATTTTCTATTAACACTTGACACCTAATTGAGGTGAATTTCATTGTAAATGTCATGGTTTTTTTTTGGGACATAAGAAGAACAGCTCTCATGTGTGGATTTATGCGATCCCTCCGGTAGCTTCTAAAATTCTCTAATTTGATCGTGTGGATCTGGGTTGCCCTCGAGATTCTTATATGAACTTTCAAATGTTGCTATTACTCCCCAGAACCCTTCAAAAAATGACAATATAGTCTGTCAACTAATCTATTACAATTTCTATTAAATGCAGACATGGATAAAATAGAACCAATTATATAAATAATAATAATAAATTAATTCAAAATATACATGATTATGGATAGGCTTATTATTGAACACACTAACACAAAATATTTCATTACTTGCTGCTACATGTCAATATGGCACGAATTGAGTCATCAGTGACGACTGCATACAAACTCAACCGCTCGTCTCTCATTTTCTCTGCCTCCTCATATTAAAACCAAGGATTGAAATATCGATATTGACGGATATATTACTAGTCAAATTTACGGATATCTTGCCCCAAATATCGATATCGATATCGTTATCATTTACGCTCAACAAAAATGGCGTAAATTCAGTCTAAAAGGTAGAAATTTGGAATGAAATTTTAGGAAAAACTTAAGTACCCAATAATGGTTATATAAGACTAATAAAAATTAAAAAATGATTTTGATATAATTAATATATGATGAATGATATGATACAATAAGGTTTTTCCGATAACTAATAATATAAAATCTTAAACGTAAACATAAATTGAAGTGAGTTACTATAATTGAATGTTAATATAGTCAAAAACATAATAATAAACATACAAAAAATCAATGTAAGAAAAATGATAAAATAAGTTTAAATATATTTTAAATTGAAAAAAAAGATGAAAAAATAGGACCAAACTTTGTTAAAAAATTGGAAGTAATGGATATATAAAATTGGCCAAAAAATGAAATAAAAAGGCCACATTTTGTTGAAAAAAATGGAAAAAAAAACAGGAAGGTTAAGAGGGGTTGAACCCAAGACCCCCCAGATAGATATTAAAACACAAACCAACTTTGCTAGCCAATGTGTTTGTAACTTTAACCAACTTCAATTTTATAAGTATAACAACTAACAGTCGTCTCCTACCTCCAGTCGGGTCTGCAACTCGGGTTTTCCGACCCGACTAACAGTCGTCTCCTACCTCCAGTCCCGTGATATAAATGAATGAGTAGCTCCGGGATCGATTAAAGCACAAACATCATGCCCAAAGATCGTGAGTGTACCTGTCACAACACCAGGTGCTGCCCTGGCCTCCTGCTGCGTAACAGCAAAAACTCGGGCCTGTGGTCCAACTGCTCGCCCACGGCCCCGGCCCCTCTGTCCATTAGCCGCTCCAGTACCACCCCCGCGAGTGCTCCCAGTCCCAGAAACTGCAGCTGTGCTCCGTCCCTGCTCTGCTCCACCCCGACCTGCGCCACCACCCTGTGGCAAAGATGGACAGTCCCTCCGATAGTGGCCCCGCTCGCCACAGAAGAAACAGATGACACTGGAAGCATCTCGAACAAAACCACCACCCTGCCGTCCCGTGGAAGCAACTGAAGTCGCGCTCGCATGCGGAGCAGTCTGCGCCCTAGGCGCTCGGAATCCGGAACCCTGATAGTTACCAGGCCTGCCATAACGATCATTGCCTGCGGATGAGGCTCCATTATAACGTCCCTTCTTCGGGGCTCTCTGACCATACGATCCAGGATATGAACTCTCGCGACGTTGTCCACCACCAGAATACTGTGGACGTGTCGGGAGACTAGCCTCAACCCGCACCGCGGCATCAGACAACTCCCTGAAAGTAGCAAAAGCTCCGGCCGTCACAATGGCCCGTATCTCACCCCGTAGGCCAAGCTCGAACCTACGGCATTTCTCAGCCTCAGTAGATACAAAGGTAGGAGCAAAACGGGCTAGCATCTGAAATTTCTGTTCATACTCAGCTACGGACATGCTCCCCTGCTGGAGCTGCAGAAACTCGGTCTCCCTAGCATCACGGAATAAACGGGGATAATACTGATCCAGAAACCGTTCACGAAAGGTCTCCCAAGCCACTGTACGGGCATCCCAGCCCGACAGCTCCAGAGTTTACCACCACTCATAAGCAGAGCCATCAAGTAGAAATGTGGCCAACACCACACGCTCCTCAAGAGGACAGTGCATCACAGTAAAAATCGGCTCAATCCGAGAAATCCAACGGTGAGCATCCTCGGGATCCGCTCCACCACTAAACACCGTAGCCCCAAGACGCTGGGCTCGCTCGATCGAAGCGCTCTCGGCATCGCCATTAGGTCGTGGAGGGGGTTCGCGTCGCGGAGGCATGGCCGGTCGTCCTTCTCTGAAAGAGGCATAAGTTAGTACAATAATCAAGGCACACCCGAGTGCCGGACACGAATCGTAAACCTAGGCTCTGATACCAATTGACAGGACCCACCCCGATTATCGCCTCGATAATCGGGAAGCATCCTACTCCCGTCTGACAATCGAACCCAAAAGACCGGAAAACTAGTTAAAATTACAACACACCCATTGTCAGACCAGGGAGATTAAACAAATACATCCGACTGGACGTCAAGTCCACAGTTTCACAGAGCAATATTACAAAACAAGTTAAAGAAACAAGTCCTACTCTGTGAACTAACTACTCCGCAACGGAAAACTTTATGCCTCCGCCTCTTCCTCGGCGCTTGCCCCCACGCTTGTACCACGACCTGGAGGGAATTTAAAACAACAAAGTGTGAGTGGACCGAAACATAAGCTTTATAGGGAAAACAGTTTTTCCGAAATCGGGTTCGCCCTCCAGTTTTGTAACACACATGCATAACCAAAAATTCAAATTTTGCATATTACACTTTTGAAAACTCTTTTTCCGAAACACATGGAAAACGTTACAAAGGATCACCATAATTCATGTAAAAACCATTTAATAATTCCAGGTTTCAGAAACCGTCATTTTGAACGTTAAGTGCACAAATAAAGTAAAACGTGAATCATTAACCACAATTATGCCGTTGGATCCATCCGAGTCTTTAAACTCAACATTAGGCCTTCCCGGGATATCAACGAGTCATTAAACTCAAAACATGATTAATAGGCCTCGGGGGGTATCATAGTAATCGAGTCTTTAAACTCACGAGTCTTTAAACTCAATTCGGGTCTTTAAACCCAATTTTCGGGCCCGCCCCCGTCATCAACGTACCGGGTCTTTAAACCCAAAACCAGATCCAACCATTAACCGGGTCTTTAAACCCAAAACCGTTTTTAAACATAATAAATCAGGATTCATCACAAGTCTTTTTCCAACATTATTCCAAAAACATTTCTCATCGTAACAGGACTCATGTCCGAATTCACGTGCAAATTCCAACACATGCAATTTCCAGAAATTACTTCACAATGTGATCAAACATCATAAATCCGAAACATGCATATTCATATCCAGGTACTTTATCACAATCATCACGCATGCATAAGCGAAAATCGTAACCTCGAATTGCGTGAAATACGGTAAATATCTCGAAAAACGTGAAAACACGTAAAACCGATATAACATATCACCATCATAAAATCATATGTAAAACCATGAGATAAATAAGCAAATAGTCATGCATGCCCAATTTAGGAAATCAAAAAATCCACTCACGGTTTTAGGACGCGTCAATCGCGTCCCGCGTGCTCCTCCGTAGCTTCGGAAGTGTCCGGGCCTGTAAAAATGTACAAGAAAGGTTACAAACATCCCCAAATAGCTCGTAAGATTTTTCCCTAATTTCCCGGATTTTTCGGCAAAATAAACCTTAAGGACCTAAACTTCCGGGCTCCCGAGCTTATCCCGAACGACTCCCGAACAACTCGAATCCAAAAGGGAAATTGTTAATTAGACTGAAAGGATTATTTCTCATGTTGACCGTAATCGGAGTTGACGTCACACGCGCCGTCACGCGCCGCCCAAAGTGGCTGCGCGTGAAGGCCACGCGCCAAGCTACAGTATCATCGTTCCTACCCGAATAGCCTGATAAACGGGTCTGTCACCCGCGACACAACCCGACCAGTTCAAGTTCAATTCTCAAGCAATTCCTCCCATTTTCAATCCTAACACCTTCTATACTCTATTAATTTTAAGTCTGTACTAATTATTAACCTCGACTGTCCCTAAACCGTTTCAACCCAGACTTGATCAACCGAACGGGTCGTCACCCTGAACTCATCCAAACTAACCCCATTCCCAAATTAATTTCACCAGTAGATTAAGGGAACTTAGACGAACACAATGGCACTAACAATTTAGCTCGCCGTTACCTGGAAGTCGTCGTCCTCAGCACTGGTTTTCCCCTGAAACTGAGACTCAGGTTCCCAACCAAACTGTCCTCCTCCTCCTTCAATTCTTGCACGGTTGTGCACGAAGTGACCCCAGAAGTCTAACACGGCCTTTGGTTTCGATCAACAGGCTCCAGAAATTGAATGGGATTTTTCCCTCCAACTGGTTCCTCCCTGAACAGCACTTGGGTTCTAGGGCCAACAGTGGTTGTCCTCACCCAAAACTTGCACCAACGTGATCCTTTCACTCCCAGAAGTCCCTCAGTGTCCTTAGTTTGGCCCCAAAACCGTAGGAATTGAACCCTGAAACTTCCCTCCAAAAACCCGAAAATGTTTCCTCACGGCTCCTCTCACAGTTCCTCACACTCTCAGCTCCCAAACTGAACCAAAATAACCTCCCCACAACCCCTAACTCAGTTAATCGATCGCAGTGAGACGACAACCCGTGAGAATCCCTCAGCTGGTCACTGCGCAGTTGCCTCCCGCAAACAGACCCCAAGAACAAATTAAAAACCTCTCCCGTGCATTCTGTCTCAGCCCAGACACGCATGGATGCTTCCCACAATCTCAAAATTCATAAACTAAACCCACTCACCAGTCCACTTAGCCATAAACAATTGCACGCACAACGCTCCACGGCCGCACTCTGTTTTTCACGGTGGTGCTACAGTAACCGCCGTGAAAATGACCAAAATGCCCCTCTGTGCAATAATTACCAAATTGCCCTCCAGCTTCCGTGACCCATAACTCGGTCATCCGATGACCGTTTCAAGCGTGCCACCTGTCGTTGTACTCGGGGCGTCGAGACGAACACAACGGTCTTCAAGTCAAATGCAAATCAATAGTCAAGCAAAAAGTCAACATTTCCCCTTAATAACGCCCAATTACGGTAATGCCCCTGAACTTCCGAACATCATATCTTTCACCCTGTTCGTCCGAATCGAACGTGCCACCTGTCTATGAACTCGTGACGTCCCGAACTACGTCACGGTCATCACTCCACGTCCGTTCGACCTCCCAATCAAAAAGTCAACAAATTGACCACACAAATCACAGGGGTAAAAACGTCATTTTATTCAATATTTTACAATATTATATTTTCAGAACGTCCGGGGCGTTACAATCCTCCCCCCTTAAGAAATTTCGTCCCGAAATTTCAAGGAAACAAGTAGGGGAACTGTTCTCGCATCTGCGCCTCGGGTTCCCACGTGGCTTCCTCCACATTCTGGTTCCTCCAGAGAACCTTTACCAGAGGAACGGTCTTCCGACGTAGTACTTTATCCTTCCGATCCAAAATCTGTACCGGCTGTTCCTCGAAGCTCAAGTCATCTCGAAGTTCAATGGGCTATTCCTCCAGTACATGGGATGCGTCAAACACATATTTCCGCAACATTGACACATGAAAAACATCGTGGACCTTCGACAGCTCTGGCGGTAGTGCCAACCTGTAGGCCACCGGACCAATCCTCTCGGTAATCTCATAAGGTCCGATGTAACGAGGGCCCAACTTCCCTCGCCTGCCGAATCTCACTACACCCTTCCAAGGGGACAATTTCAGAAATACCCGATCTCCGACCGCAAACTCTAGATCTCGAATCCGATGGTCCACATAGCTCTTTTGTCTGTCCTGGGCTGCCTTGAGCCGATCTCTGATGAGTTTGACCTTCTCGGTCGTCAGTTTCACCAATTCGGATTTAGTCAGCTTCCTTTCACCTACGTCCGTCCAACACAACGGGGTTCTGCACTGCCGTCCGTACAAGGCTTCGTACGGAGCCATCCCAATGCTCGCCTGATAGCTGTTGTTGTAGGCAAATTCCATCAAGGCTAGATGTGACTCCCAAGTGTCCTGAAATTGCAAAACGCAAGCTTGCATCATATCCTCCAATGTCTGGATGGTCCGCTCAGACTGGCCGTCAGTCTGAGGATGAAATGCAGTACTGAAACGAAGTTTCGTCCCAAATGCTTCCTGCAGACTTTGCCAAAATCGAGAAGTAAACCTCGGGTCTCGGTCTGAAACTATTGATTCCGGAGTACCGTGCAAACGGATGATCTCGTCAATAAACAACTGGGCCAACTGTGTCATCCTGAAGTTCTCTCGCACTGGCAAGAAATGAGCTGATTTCGTAAGCCTGTCCACAATCACCCAAACTCCATCGTGACCTCTGGGTGTCCTAGGAAGTCCAAACACAAAATCCATCGTCAAGTGATCCCATTTCCATTCCGGAATAGGTAGTGGTTGCAAGGCTCCATAAGGTCGTTGTCTCTCAGCCTTCACTTGCTGGCAAATCAGACACCTGCTGACAAACTCGGCAATCTCCCGTTTCATTCCCGGCCACCAGTAGTGCTCTCGCAAGGTACGATACATCTTGGTCCCACCAGGATGCATCGCGTAGGCCGAACTATGAGCTTCGTCCAAGATCTCCTTCTTCAGTGCCTCAACGTCGGGCACACACAACCGTCCTTCTTTTAGCAAAGCTCCATCCTCCCTGACTGTGAAATCTAGCCGCTCGCCGACTTCCACTTCAATCCGAAGTACACATGAGACAGGATCTTGAGATTGAACCTCAACGATTCGATCGACCAGAAGTGGTCTCACATGAAAATTAGCCAGCAAGACACCTTGGCCATCCAAACCCAAATCAATGCTATTCTTACGGAGTTCAACCAAAAGTGGTAAATGAACCGCCCGTAGATGTGCTACAGAATGCGTTGACTTCCGGCTTAGAGCATCAGCCACCACATTGGCTTTTCCCGGGTGGTACTCAATCGTGCAATCATAATCCTTGATTAGCTCTAGCCACCGTCGTTGCCTCACATTTAACTCCTTCTGAGTGAACAAGTACTTCAGGCTTTTGTGATCCGTGAACATTCTGCAAGTCGCACCATACAGGTGATGTCTCCAAATTTTTAACGCATGCACGACAGCAGCTAACTCCAAGTCATGCGTCGGATAATTGCGCTCATGCGGTTTCAACTGGCGCGAAGCATAGGCGATCACTTTCCCATGCTGCATTAGTACACATCCCAAACCCTGTAAGGATGCATCACTGTACACCTCAAATTCCCCACTGTCGTCTGGAAGGGTCAGTATAGGAGCAGATGTCAACCTTTCCTTTAGCTCCCGAAAACTACGCTCACAATCGTCATCCCACTCAAACTTGACTCCCTTCCGCGTCAATCGTGTCAACGGGGCAGCAATGGTAGAGAAACCCTCTACGAACCTCCTGTAATAGCCAGCCAAACCCAAGAAACTTCTGACTTCAGTGACGGTCCTCGGTTGTTCCCACTTCGCCACTGCCTCAATTTTCTGAGAATCCACACTGATCCCGTCCGTTGAGATCACATGCCCCAAGAAACTCACGCTCGTCAACCAAAACTGACATTTGCTGAGCTTCGCGTACAACTGGTTTTCCCTCAAGGTACCCAGCACCATCCTTAAGTGCTCCTCGTGCGCTTCCGCACTCCTCGAGTAGACCAGGATATCATCAATGAACACGATGACAAAGTGATCCAAGTAAGGCTGCAACACTCGGTTCATCAAATCCATAAACGCTGTTGGTGCGTTGGTCAAACCAAACGGCATCACAAGGAACTCATAATGACCATAACGGGTCCTACAGGCTGTCTTGTGTACATCCTCATCCTTAACCTGCAACTGATGATACCCAGAACGTAGATCAATTTTGGAGAAGTACTGCGCTCCTCGCAGTTGATCAAACAAATCATCGATCCGAGGAAACGGGTATTTGTTCCTGACTGTTACTTTATTCAGTTGCCTGTAATCGATGCAGAGTCTCAAACTCCCATCCTTTTTCTTCACAAACAACACCGGGGCTCCCCAAGGGGATACACTCGGTCGAATAAACCCCATCTCAAGTAATTCTTGTAACTGCGCCTTCAGTTCTTTCAACTCGGCTGGCGCCATACGATACGGAGTCTGAGAGATAGGTTGCGTACCTGGAACCAGATCAATAGTGAACTCAACATCTCGATGCGGTGGCAATCCCGGTAGATCCTCCGGAAAGACATCCGGGAACTCCCGTACAATCGGTATATCCTCCACCCTCAATGGTGCAGCTCGCGAGTCCAACACTTGAGCTAAATATCCCTGGCACCCCTTCCTTAACAACTTACTTGCCTTCAGGGCAGAAATCACTCCGACAGGAGTGGCTCGTTGAATTCCCTGAAAGGTGGTTTCCGGTAATCCAGGGCTCCGAAAGGTAACCTTCTTATCGACACATTCGATAGAAGCATGATGAAGCGTCAACCAGACCATTCCCAAAATGACATCAAAGTCGTGCAAGTCCAAGAGTATCAAGTCTGCCATCAGACCAACATCACCTACCATTACGGGACACTCCCGCAACACTTCCTGCCGAGAAACCTAGGAAGCTAACGTTGGTCGTGGGTCATGAAGTCTGTGGAGGTTGTTTAACATGAAACCAGGGGCACCAGGATGTTCGTTGAGTCCACATGGTCATTCTGCAGCAGAAATGGAGGAGTTTTAGACAAGAAAAGTTGCAGAGGAAGATGTGGAATATGGACCGAAAGAACAAAGAGATCAAGCCTGTTTTTGAGGAATTGATGTTCTTGGATTTTACGGAAAGGTGTGCAATTCGGTTCGATTGTGTGTACGGTACATGTGGTAAGCATTTTATTTTATTAAAATAGTATGCATGCATATTTATTTATTTTAAATATTTTTCTATGTGTTTTTGGTGATATGTGGTCGAGTGGGATTTTTATACTATTTTCGGAGATTTTATATTTAATTATTATTTTATTGGATGCTTTACGAGACATTCCTTAAATTACATTCTCTGATTCCGTTTCGATTGTGGTTTTTAATTGAATATGATTTATGTTATGAGATATTGTGATATTGGATTTTTGGTGATTTTCATATGATTTCTGGATTGTTTTCGGAAGTATTTCGATGGTACGCTTTACGAGGTTGGGATTAAGTTGTGTTTTGGGTATAGACCCAAAGTTATGATTGTGGATTTGATTTGTGATATTGAGATGTGATATGAGTATGTGTTTCTCGATATTCGTGGTATGTGAAATGTTGTGATAATTGTGATGATTATGGATAACCCTCCCCGAGGTACTTGTTGGTTACTAGTCTCATACTTTTCTATGGTCACCTCCATTCATGTGATTTCTTCTAGATAAAGGGTATGGAGCTAAGTCGGCATGATTTTCCCTATCTTCGGAATGATTTGCTCTATCATCTAAGAACTGCAGTCAAGGGCTAGACTGTAACGACCCGTCCCGAATTCTGGGATTAGATTAGTGACTAATCTTGATTAGTGAGGTTGATCGGTGGTTAGTTGGGCGAAATCGGACAAAATGTGCAAAATGACCGTTTTGCCCCTAGTCGTGGGCAAAATGTTGACTTTTTGATCGGGCGGTCAAACGGACTTTGACCGATGACCGTGACGTAGTTCGAGACGTAACGAGTTCATAGA
The DNA here is from genome assembly GCA_032719365.1 of Prinsepia uniflora. Taxonomy (NCBI): domain Eukaryota; kingdom Viridiplantae; phylum Streptophyta; class Magnoliopsida; order Rosales; family Rosaceae; genus Prinsepia; species Prinsepia uniflora. The sequence goes on along the minus strand of CM064872.1, from coordinate 53,240,562 downwards.
CAGGTGGCACGTTCGATTCCGACATTCGAGGAGAAAGTTATGATGTTCGGAGATCGAGGGGCATTTTGGTAATTTGGCATATTAGAGGGCAAATGTTGACTTTTTGACCGGGAGGTCCAATGGACGAGAGCCAAGGACCGTTACGTAGGTCTCGTCGATACGAATCCAATGACAGGCGACATGACGAAATCGGAGATTCGACGACGAAGTTATGGTCACGGGAACGAATTAACGAACCGAGGCTTCGATTAAAATAATATTAAAATAATAAAATCTGAATTCTTTAATCAAATCAATCTGGACCCTTGGATGAGTGACAAGTGTCACTCATTCCCTACATTCCCTAAAACAAGGATCTTTGTTGGCCATTGGATTATTAAATCCTTTTCCCCTCCTGAAATCCTCACCATTGATTTCAGACCACAGATTGAATTTAGGCCGTTGATCTTATTCCTTCTCTCTTTATTTGATCAGACCATACATTCTCACATTTTCATTTTCCCTCAAACCCGTGAGCACGGTTTCCTTCTCTGAACCAACACATCACCACCTCTCAGCCTCAACCCACACCCCAGACACCACCATACCACCCTCAGGCACCACCAGACGGCCACCACCACCGCACGGCCGCCCTGCACGGCCGGGAAAACCCCCAGACTCGAGAGGAACCGAAACCAACCCAAACCGTCCAACCGCCCAAACCTTCATATCAGGACTCGAACCAACTTAGAGTTAGGTTCACTGGGACGGTAGGAAGACTCAGACGAGGACTGGACGGCGTACGGCGGCGACATGGCGGCGGTAGGTTGAAAAACCCGAGAAGACACCATTTCATTCCCTGCTTCGAAACGCTTGTGTTTAACGTTAGGATTGTTTGTTTGCTTATGAGACAAACTTAGGGGACCTAGACGACCATTTTAGACCGAAGTTCGTGGCTGGAAGCTGGACGACTCGCCGGAGAAGACAACCAGAGCCGGCATCCAATCTTCCTGTTGATTTTCAGGTAACTTCTTGAGCCTAAAGTTTAGTTTTGATTTCACAGAACCGTAGAGGATGTAGAGACGAGTCCATAGGAACAAACCTCATCAAAAATGGTGGTCGGAAACGTGAACTGTGATCGGGTCACGCCGTGGGTCAACGGTGACCCGGTTTCAGATCCGGTTACTGTAACATGACGTCATCACAGTTGACCAGAACATTAACTTGGCACGTGGGGGCGCGTGCAAGGTATTTTGGGGAAACTTCCAACATGAATTTTAATCTATTCGATGTAACGAACATTTTGGAATTGGTTTCATGGCGATCGGACACAGTTTCGATATTGTTCGGGACGTCCGAAGGTTTTAAATCAAGTTTAAAAATAGTTAAAAATTCGGGAGAATTACGGGACTTTGATAGGATGTTAATGAAGAGGTTAGTGACCCTCTAATGTGATTTGGACAGGATTGGGAGTCCCGGTGATAGTGGTGTGGCCCGGGAGGGCCGATGGCACGCGTATTGAGGCATACCGTTAAACAGTCTGTGAGTGGACTTTGGTTTTATAAATTCTATGCATGCTTAACTGTTTTATATGGATTATGATTGTGATTGTATGATGTTGATTTGGATGTTGGTAAATTATACGCTTTGACGTATTTCGAGGCGATTTACGTGTTTGCACGTAAATCGAGGTTTTTCCAGTTTTGCACGGATTTTCCATACTTATGACTTGGATATAATATGATGAAATGGTTTTGTAATTGGAAAGATGAACTCGGGCTTATGACCCAGTTGTTTTGGAAACCTCGGACTTGGAGTCGAATTGAGTTATGAAATCGGGCTGGGGGCCCAGTTGTTTATGAAATCGGGCCAGGGGCCCAGTTGTTACGAAATCGGGCTGAGACCCATTTGAGTGATATTATCGGGCCAGGGGCCCAGTTGATTTACGAATCGGGCCGTGGGCCCAGTGGTTTATAAAATCGGGCCGTGGGCCCAACGGTTTATAAAATCGGGCATGAGGCCCAGTTGGGGTATACATGTGATGTCGGGTCTGGGACCCTATGTTAATAAATGTGATTTCGGGTCTTGGACCCTATGTTTAATAAATGTGATTTCGGGTCAGCGACCCTAAATGGAATTGTGATGTTTTATGGAGATTTCGGGCAGGGCCCATTGTAATGTTGTGAAATGATTTAATAAAACTGTTTTCCATATACCATCTGGATACAAGGATATATGATGGTCTCATCCAGGTGTCTGGGACACTGGGGAAGTCACGGTGCATTGCCTGCGAGGGGTCATTGCACGGAGTTACCAGACCGTATAATGATTCAGGAGCAGGATTGCTATGATTGACGTCAGGGACGTCAGACATCTGGGACGTCAGACATCTGTGATGTCAAAGATATTCACCCGGAGAGACCTCGGGAAACACATGTCGCTTATTATACCGTGAGATATGACGTCTGGGACGTCAAGCGTCTGGCACGCTAAGCATCTGGGGTGCTGGTGATGGTAATGGTAAATATGGATTAATGAATCTATGAAATGGCTTTCGGTTGGATTTGTGCTATGTGGTAAAAATGGATTATTGGTTATGTTATGGTATTTCGGGTCGGGGACCCTAAATGGTTTTAGATTTATGGATTTATGTTTATGGCTTTGGGCGGTGGCCCACATAGTTTTAATATGTCTGGTAGTGGTATTCCACAGTTTTGGGCTGAGTTCCCACACTTGGTTTTAAGTTAATGGTTTTCGGCTAAGACCCTAATGGCTTGGTTGAACAAACGTTTTGGGTTACTGGTTTTCGTGGCATGCATACGTTTTTATTGGAGGGCATAAATATCTTATAACTCTGTTTAATAAACTTAATGATTTTCGTCGACTCACAGCTTTCGGTTTTTAATGCCCTTCAGGTTGATCACGAATGCGACTGCAGCAGAGACTGGGACATTGCACGCTTCCTCCATCAATCCTTGCGCACTCTGGAACCCCGTTTGGGCAGTAACTTTTGGTTATCCCTTGTCTGACACCCCTTGTTGGACGGGAGCAGGGCACATTCCACTGTAATCCCGGGGGGATTGGGATGGGTCCTGTCAACTTGGTATCAGAGCAGGGTTGCTCTTTTTGTGTGCGCAAGTCGAGGGTGTGATGTCTCCTTGGGCTGCAATTCGTTATCAACCTGATAGATAGTTTTGGGTTTTAATTGCTGATAGAGTGTGTTTGGCCCGATACGCCGTGCGTTAATGTGATTCTACCCAAGTGGGGTTGATTGTGATGAACTGGTATTGTGGGACCGTCGATTTGGTCATGTGATATTGGATTGTTGTGCTGCTAGGTGCAGCTAGGTTCGAGGAACCTCATTTGAGTAATGGTATAAAATGTGAACCCTAGTGGTGGTTGCTAGTGTGAGGGATGTTGGTACATCAGAGTTGGCTGATGACCTTAGTGGTGGAACCCACATTGAGTTGATGGTAGGATTGGATTTGACGTCTATACGATGTCTAGACCACAGGGTCGGTCAGGTGGTGGATTTTATCTTATAGAGAGCTGTTTGGTTCGGTGGAACCATAGGGTGTGATTGTGGAACCCTAATATATGTTGGATTAAAAAGGTGAACCTTAATTGTGACTAGTGGGTAAGAGCTTGTGCTGCGATGAACGGCTGAGGTCATGGATGACCATGTGGATGACTCTAGTAAGTCTAGGGTATTTGGTGTGGTTACAATACTTGAGGATCAGGGGACGTTCAGGGAACGTTCATTATCCTGATGTGAACGGTTAGAAAGGTGGTACCTATAGTTGTGAGGTACGGGATCGTCGTTCGGTATGAGCGGAGATCCAGGAGGTACAAGTAGAGGTACAGGATCGTCGTTCGGTATAAGCGGAGATCCACGGTTGTCCGATTTGCACACGGTGTGCAAGTATGGATGTTTGTATGTTGGTACTTTTGTGCCGATGCTAGTATGGATGCCTGTTTGCTGATACTAGTGTTGTTGATAGTGTGTTGGTGCTGGTACTAGTGCTGGTGCTAGTGTCGGTGATTGTGATGATGACGAGCCACGAGTTAGGGTGTGACTCCGTCATGATGCACATATGTTCGGTAGTGGAGATTCGGTAGTGGTTGAGTGATGGACTGGATGGGATCCAGCAGAGATTGTGATGTGTTGGGATAAGTCCCAACAGTGATGAGATGACAAGTGATGAGTGGATTTGGGGAGTTGTTGGCAACTCCGAGATTGGTGTGATTATGTGTTTCTCATATCTCTAGAAGGACAAGGAAATGATTGGAATTGGAAAAGATGAGGAAAACCATTGGTGGTATTGATGTGGGGATTGGTAATTGAGAACTTGGAAAACCGAGTGTTGAACATGTAAAGGTTGGGATGTGCGAACGAAACAATAACAGATTGATTATGGACACGTGGTTGTCCAAGTGAGTTGAGGATTTGGGGAGTCCAGTGGTTGGACTTGACATCTCGTTGGGAGTAGGTCTGCTTCCAACATGGTTGGAACCTTAGTTCGAGGAGAGTTGTAATGGTGGGAAGAGAGGAGTGCTCGTTTCCGCATTGGTGATGGGTATTCTGGAGTCATTGGGGTTGACTTCTTATTTTCTGCCATGGCAGACGTTGATTGTAGTTACTAGTACGTTGAGCGTGTATTGGTTGGTGGGCCCATGTGTGTTTTGGGGTCATCAGGAGGAGTTGCGTATTCAAAACTAGGTAAACGAGATTTCTCATTTTCTGCTTGGTGGCAGACGATGTTGGGTTGCATGGCGTGGTGAATACAGCGTGTTTTGTTTGCATCCACGTAGGATGAGTATTGACGTCATCATTTTGGATCATCCTTGGTTTTTCCTAGGTGGAATGACAAGGATCGATACGAACTTGGGTGTGTGAGTCGTAAATGGCGGGGTTGAACTTCTTTTCGAAGTGGAGCCCGTATAGTATCTTACTCGAGTGAATAGGTTTCCGATGTGGTCGAATTTTGTCAACCTTAGACGTATGGAGGTTCAACGATGTTGGGTTGCATGGCGTGGTGAGGCAGACGATGTTGGGTTGCATGGCGTGGTGAATACAGCGTGTTTTGTTTGCATCCACGTAGGATGAGTATTGACGTCATCATTTTGGATCATCCTGGGTTTTTCCTAGGTGGAATGACAAGGATCGATACGAACTTGGGTGTGTGAGTCGTAAATGGCGGGGTTGAACTTCTTTTCGAAGTGGAGCCCGTATAGTATCTTACTCGAGTGAATAGGTTTCCGATGTGGTCGAATTTTGTCAACCTTAGACGTATGGAGGTTGGATTGGCTTCCCTATGAAGTCGATCGAATGTATTGAACTGGTAACCGATAGGTTCGGTTTTGGTGTGTCTTGGTAAACGTGAACGAGATTTCGGGTTTTGGAATTGAATTTCTGGGTGACGATTCAGGATTCGATTTTGGAACTTGAAAATGGATTTCCGGATTTGGGTACGGAATGATTATTCCAAATGCTAGCTTACGGAATAATGATTTCGGATTCGGATTTGGACATGAATTAAAATGTGATGTCTGGGTTTGGATTCGGGATTTATTACGAAATTGCGGATTCGGATTCGGAATTGGAACTAGATGATGGGTGAAGTTTCGATTTGTCTCATGCTGGATTGGGCAAATGTACTCCATTATTGGAACGTGTTTGGCTATGACCTAGGTGGTTGTAGTCTGGTCGATGGGTTATACCCGAGGTGTGTCGGTGAGCGTATTGGTAGTCGGATTGATTCTGATACCTTGGGATTAGTCGTGGACCGGACATTACTATGCAATGGGTCATGGTATTTCCGATGAGTCTAATTACACACGAGTCGGGTGAAATGTCGTTAAGAGTATATTTAAGTCAAGTAAGTTGGTGGCTTGTGTAGCCACGAGTGAGTCTAGTGTCAGTTTTCGACTCACAACTGCCCAGTGGTGACAGATTGTCGGGATGTGTCTACGTGGTTGGTCGAGAGAGGTCAGGTGACTTCTAGTGGGAGTAAATACCAGGATATATTGGTGAGTGGGAAAAGAACCGTCAAGTTGTTGCGTCAACGAAAGGGTAGATTTGACAAGTGGTGTCAATTCGAAGCGAGTGGTCTCAGTCATTCGACGGGGTCGAATGTAGTCATTGCGTTATGAATATTAGTGGTACGTTGAGTGCAGACAAGTTTTTGTTCTGATTAGTTGGTGTAAGGGTGTACACGTGTTGCGTGGTCGATTCCACTTTCCACGGGGTGTTTGTGGAATCAGGATAGTCGAGTTTCGAGAGCGAAACTAATTAAGGAGGGAAGAACGTTTGTGTTTAGATCAGTTGGAATTTCGAGGACGAAATTAATTAAGGAGGGAAGGTTGTAACGACCGGTCCCAAATTCCGAGATTAGATTAGTGACTAATCTTGATTAGTGAGGTTGATCGGTGGTTAGTTGGGCGAAATCGGACAAAATGTGCAAAATGACCGTTTTGCCCCTGGTCGTGGGCAAAATGTTAACTTTTTGATTGGGCGGTCAAACGGACATTGACCGATGACCGTGAAGTAGTTCGGGACGTCACGAGTTCATAGACAGGTAGCACGTTCAATTCCGACATTCGAGGAGAAAGTTATGATGTTCGGAAGTCGAGGGGCATTTTGGTAATTTGGCATATTAGGGGGCAAATGTTGACTTTTTGACCGGGAGGTCCAATGGACAAGGGCCAGGGACCGTTACGTAGGTCTCGTCGATACGAATCCAATGACAGGCGGCATGACAAAATCGGAGATTCGACGACGAAGTTATGGTCACGGGAACGAATTAACGAACCGAGGCTTCGATTAAAATAATATTAAAATAATAAAATCTGAATTCTTTAATCAAATCAATCTGGACACTTGGATGAGTGACAAGTGTCACTCATCCCCTACATTCCCTAAAACAAGGATCTTTGTTGGCCATTGGATTATTAAATCCTTTTCCCCTTCTGAAATCCTCACCATTGATTTCAGACCACAGATTGAATCTGGGCCGTTGATCTTATTCCTTTTCTCTTTATTTGATCAGACCATACATTCTCACATTTTCATTTTCAATCAAACCCGTGAGCACGGTTTCCTTCTCTGAACCAACACATCACCACCTCTCAGCCTCAACCCACACCCCAGACACCACCATACCACCCTCAGGCACCACCAGACGGCCACCACCACCGCACGGCCGGGAAAACCCCCAGACCCGAGAGGAACCGAAACCAACCGAAACCAACCCAAATCTTCCAACCGCCCAAACCTTCATATCAGGACTCGAACCAACTTAGAGTTAGGTTCACTGGGACGGTAGGAAGACTCAGACGAGGACTGGACGGCGTACGGCGGCGACATGGCGGCGGTAGGTTGAAAAACCCGAGAAGACACCATTTCATTCCCTGCTTCGAAACGCTTGTGTTTAACGTTAGGATTGTTTGTTTGCTTATGAGACAAACTTAGGGGACCTAGACGACCATTTTAGACCGAAGTTCGTGGCTGGAAGCTGGACGACTCGCCGGAGAAGACAACCAGAGCCGGCATCCAATCTTCCTGTTGATTTTCAGGTAACTTCTTGAGCCTAAAGTTTAGTTTTGATTTCACAGAACCGTAGAGGATGTAGAGACGAGTCCATAGGAACAAACCTCATCAAAAATGGTGGTCGGAAACGTGAACGGTGATCGGGTCACGCCGTGGGTCAACAGTGACCCGGTTTCAGATCCGGTTACTGTAACATGACGTCATCACAGTTGACCAGAACATTAACTTGGCACGTGGGGGCGCGTGCAAGGTATTTTGGGGAAACTTCCAACATGAATTTTAATCTATTCGATGTAACGAACATTTTGGAATTGGTTTCATGTCGATCGGACACAGTTTCGATATTGTTCGGGACGTCCGAAGGTTTTAAATCAAGTTTAAAAATAGTTAAAAATTCGGGAGAATTACGGGACTTTGATAGGATGTTAATGAAGAGGTTAGTGACCCTCTAATGTGATTTGGACAGGATTGGGAGTCCCGGTGATAGTGGTGTGGCCCGGGAGGGCCGATGGCACGCGTATTGAGGCATACCGTTAAACAGTCTGTGAGTGGACTTTGGTTTTATAAATTCTATGCATGCTTAACTGTTTTATATGGATTATGATTGTGATTGTATGATGTTGATTTGGATGTTGGTAAATTATACGCTTTCACGTATTTGGAGGTGATTTACGTGCTTGCACGTAAATCGAGGTTTTTCCAGTTTTGCACGAATTTTCCATACTTATGACTTGGATATAATATGATGAAATGGTTTTGTAATTGGAAAGATGAACTCGGGCTTATGACCCAGTTGTTTTGGAAACCTCGGACTTGGAGTCGAATTGAGTTATGAAATCGGGCTGGGGGCCCAGTTGTTTATGAAATCGGGCCAGGGGCCCAGTTGTTACGAAATCGGGCTGAGACCCATTTGAGTGATATTATCGGGCCAGGGGCCCAGTTGATTTACGAATCGGGCCGTGGGTCCAGTGGTTTATAAAATCGGGCCTTGGGCCCAACGGTTTATAAAATCGGGCATGAGGCCCAGTTGGGGTATACATGTGATGTCGGGTCTGGGACCCTATGTTAATAAATGTGATTTCGGGTCTGGGACCCTATGTTTAATAAATGTGATTTCGGGTCAGAGACCCTAAATGGAATTGTGATGTTTTATGGAGATTTCGGGCAGGGCCCATTGTAATGTTGTGAAATGATTTAATAAAACTGTTTTCCATATACCATCTGGATACAAGGATATATGATGGTCTCCTCCAGGTGTCTGGGACACTGGGGAAGTCACGTTGCATTGCCTGCGAGGGGTCATTGTACGGAGTTACCGGACCGTATAATGATTCAGGAGCAGGATTGCTATGATTGACGTCAGGGACGTCAGACATCTGTGATGTCAAAGATATTGACCTGGAGAGACCCCGGGCAGCACGCCTCGCTTATTATACCGTGAGATATGACGTCTGGGACGTCAAGCGTCTGGGACGCTAAGCATCTGGGGTGCTGGTGATGGTAATGGTAAATATGGATTAATGAATCTATGAAATGGCTTTCGGTTGGATTTGTGCTATGTGGTAAAAATGGATTATTGGTTATGTTATGGTATTTCGGGTCGGGGACCCTAAATGGTTTTGGATTTATGGATTTATGTTTATGGCTTTGGGCGGTGGCCCACATGGTTTTAATATGTCTGGTAGTGGTATTCCACAGTTTTGGGCTGAGTGCCCACACTTGGTTTTAAGTTAATGGTTTTCGGCTAAGACCCTAATGGCTTGGTTGAACAAACGTTTTGGGTTACTGGTTTTCATGGAATGCATACGTTTTTATTGGAGGGCATAAATGTCTTATAACTGTGTTTAATAAACTTAATGATTTTCGTCCACTCACAGCTTTTGGTTTTTAATGCCCTTTAGGTTGATCACGGATGCGACTGCAGCAGAGACTGGGACATTGCACGCCTCCTCTATCGATCCTTGCGCACTCTGGAAGCCCCATTTGGGCAGTAACTTTTGGTTATCCCTTTTCTGACATCCCTTGTTGGACGGGAGCAGGGCACATTCCACTGTAATCCCGGGGGGATTGGGATGGGTCCTGTCATAGACTTTATCAGATTTTGCTGTGAGGTTCACACCAGCATCATTGGAAGGATAAATTGGAAAAGGACTAGACAAACCCCCTAGGGCGGCTGGATTTGCTTTGTTACAAGAAAAATAGGTCAATTCCTCTTTGCTGCAACCCTAAATTTCTAATATTCTATGGAAGCTCTTCGTTGATGGTTCCTCGAACCAGAGGGGCGCAGGAGCGGGGATTATACACATAAACCTTGATGCCTCAATACTGGAACAAGTAATTCCGTTCGGATTCAAAGATTATAACAATATGGTGGAATATAAGGCATTGATTTGTGGACTCACACTTTCCAAGGAGTTGGGAGTCAAGAAACTTACTATTCATTCTAATTCACAGCTGATCACTAATTAGTTATTCAGTGAATACACTGCACGAGATGCGAGGATGCTTAGATATAACAATAAGCTCCAGGATATGCTTGCTTTTTTCTCGATTTTTACTTTTCATCAACTTCCATGAGCTGAAAATGCATAAGCAGATGCACTAGCAAATCTAGCATCATCACTTGACTATTGATTCAATGATGTAGCATTGATGTCAAGGAAATCGAAGTAAGACAAGTTGATTCTTCACTGAGTTGGTAGGATTATTTTTGTAACTAATTGGAGCACGACACATTACTTGATGATCGACTAGAAGCTTGTAAAATCCAGATGAAAGCTGCTAATTACTAAGTTAACAAAGGTTGACCTTGCCCCAACAAGCATTCCAATATGCCCAAAAAGCAATAAATGTCAAAGGTTCAAACCTAACTAGTTAGCACCACTAGAGGAGCTGCACGCACAGACGAGCCCTTGGCCATCCTTGCAATAGGGAATTGACATTGTTGGACCCTTACCAAGCACACCAGTCCCAAACAAGAAGTATTTGATCGTCGCCACCGACTACTTCACCAAATGGGTAGATGCAAAAGCTTTAACTACCATTACCCAAGATGACGGTCAACAGTTCATTTAGAACCAAATTATTTGCTTGTTTGGACTTCCCAAAGTTGATCTAACGGACGATGGAACTTAGTTCACTGGTGAAATAATTAACGAGTTCTTTAAATCGTGGAAGATAAAGCACTTCGCTTTAACTGCTTATTACCGGCAGGGCGACGGCCAAGCTGAAGCATCCAACAAGGTAATCCTCAATTGTATCAAGAAGCAACTCAACGAAAAAAAAGGCTTGTGGGAAAAAGAGTTGGATGGCACACTCTAGGCTTATCGAACAACTCCGCATCATGCGACGAACGATCTCCATTCACTCTTACATACGACACCAACGGTGTCATCCCACCTCATGTTGTTGTTTCAGCGCCCTACACCGAGCTTGATGATCCAGTAGTCAACTCCGTAGCTCTATGGACTTCGCTTGATCTCAACGAGGAATTAAGGGAAAAAGTGGTTAAGCACATCTTCAACTACCAAAAGCAAGTCAAAAGTTCTTACAACGAGCAGGCAAGGATCTGAGATTTCCTCCCTAGTGACATTGTTCTTAAGAAGAAGTTTGCAACACGAAATTGTCCAGGGTCTCAAAAACTCAAGTCCTCATGGGAAGGACCTAATTGAATCTACCAAGTAGGCGGAAAAGGGAAGTTAGACTTTAGAAACCATGGATGGGAAATTGGTGAGTGGTTCCATGAATGCTCATCACTTCAGAAATTACGATGCTTAGTACAAACTCAAGCTCAAATCTAAACTAGTCTTTGTTATGTTCTGAATATTGTCTTCATTTTTCAAGAATGTTGTATTTAACTTATCAATAAAGTTATCAAGTCATCCCCAATTCATCCATAAGTTATTGTACATTCAGCAAGATAGACAAAGCCTTCCACTAAGAAGCACCTAAAGCATTTCATTAGGAAATATCTAAAGCCTCCCACCAAAAAACACCTAAAGCCTTCCACAAGGAAGCACCTAAAGTCGTCCACTAGGAAGCACCTAAAGCCTTCCTTCATGAAGCATTCAAATCCTTCCAATAGGAAGCACATAAAGCCTTCCTTTTGGAAGCACTTAAAGCCTTCCTCCGGGAAGAACCCGAAGCCTTCCACTAGGAAGCACCTCAAGTGTTCCACCTGGAAGTATTCCAAAGCCTCCTTACTAAAAGCACTTGAGCTTTTTTGTAAGCATGCGAAACCTTTTGTTAAGGAGCGAAAGCCCTTCCTTGAAGGAAACAAATAAATATTATTTTTCTTCTAAAAACCAAGTTAGTTAAAACCCACTATTGTATGCCCATGTGACAGGACCCGTCCCAATCCTCCCTGGGGACCACCGTAGGATATGCCCTACTCCCGTCTGACAAGTAAACTCAAATACCAAAACTACCCTCGAAGGGGTTCATAATACCCATACAGAGTTTTAAAGACAAGGGATACGAGCATAATGTCAGTACAATGAAAATACACAACAACCTACCCCGTAGGGTGATCAGGTGCGCAATCGTACAATCTATGCCTCTACCTCAGAGTTAGTCCCTTCCTTAGTATCTCGGCATGGAGGGTCAATAAAACATCAAAATGTGAGTGGACCAAAAATCAATATGTTATAAACTCATTTTGTAAACAACAGTAATATTTAGACCCTCCGTTTTATAAACATGCATGCATATAATTGAAAACGTATGGAGGTAAATCAAATCATATAAGAACGTAACCACCTGAACACATACATGAGTAAGACACAATATAACCTATCCTCGGACATCCGTGATGTCCAGAACAACCACCAGTCACGATCTATAATACTACGCACGCAACTCGGGGTCTCATCTCCGAGTACTCCCCATGATACAACTTAACGACGTCTGGGGTGATATCAACATGGGGTGCCTGCCCCGGATCTACCACATCTGGGACGATATCATAATACCACACTCCTGAGCTTGAGCCTCTCCTCATAGTCACTCATCCCAGGCAGTGCACCATGACTACTCCAAGATCCTCAACGTCTGGAAGAGACTCAACAATATATACATAATGGTATATGTGGAAACATGCAACTGGTTCATTTAAAACTGTTTAAAGCCATTTGTAAAACTCACTTTTTCAAACCCGATCATACTAGATCACTTTTCAAATCCATACAATTTTTTTTTTCCTTTAAATTCCCGTTGACCTCAAAATCCAGGCGAACAGTGTCAAGGCGGGTCTCAAACCCAAAATTGCGTTTTCACGCAAATCCTTAAAATGGTCCTTGACTGATGATTTAAGTTCACAAAAACCATGATATCAAATCATTTAACTTAAATCATATAATAAAACATGCAAAACCGTTATGCATGCATTTTAGTTATAAAACAAACGACCTACTCACACTCGGTCTACGCTGCACGCTAAACCTCAGCGTTTAATCTACCACTGAGCTAGCCCAATATCCCCATTCCAATCCAAAACATGTCTAAGGGTCACTAATACGCTATACAAGTTCATACACTACACTCTCACAAAGCCCGATACCGAAAACGCTTCCCGAACAAGCTTCTCGAACATGTTTCGTGAGGCTTTAAACCCCTAAATGACCTATCAAAGATCTCCGATCGACCTGAAACTACCGCCATTGGATTCGGATCATTGAAACCTTTCAGTCATGACTAGTTTCACCTCAAAAATTGGTCCCACACACGCGCCGGTCAAACTCCCGGTCAACGGTTAACGCTGACGTCAGCAAAAGTTAACTCTGATGTCATCGCTCGACGGTCAACGATGATGTTAGCACGACGTCATGCTAACGTCAGCCTAATAGGTCAGACACGTGCCACGTGTTAGCCTCTAACTGGCCCCACTTATATGACACCTGACATGTTGATTGGACCTGATAGCATGCCATGTGTCAATCCCTAAGTAGCCCACGTGTCTAACACCTTTAACAGATGATGACATGGACTGCCACGTCATCATCGTCTATCTTCAGCCGTGTTGACCCGGTCCTCTTTATTGGGTCAACTAGACATGCGACCCGACCCGATCCCGACTCATGCAATTTTACACCATTTTCGACCCCATTTGTTCCTACATGATCGTCTTTGACCCGACCCATCCCAATCCCTCCGGGATAACATAGGATGAGCCATGCTCCCGTCTAACCCACGTATGACACGAAGGCTAGACACCCGTCTAACCTCCATGTAACACGTAAGCTAGACCAAGGATACCCAGGCTAACAACCCAATCGGCTTCCAGAATGCGCAGGAACAGTAGTGGAACGTGTGATGTCTCGGTCTCATCAGCAGCCCGTATCCGATATCAACCTGAAAGGCAGTAAAAACCAGAAAATACTGTGAGTGGACGAAAAATAAATAAGTTTATAAAACACATTTATAAAAAGACTGTTTTGCCCTCCACGTAAAAACAATGCATGCATTCAAAACCCATTTCATTTCCAATATAATAAAACGTTTATAAAACTCAAACGCATTTCTTTTCTCACGTCACTGGACCTTAGCCCAAAATCATAAACCAAATCAAATCTGGGTGCTCAGCCCAAAACTCAAAGAGCCAAATCACGTGTAAAACTATAAATCCAATCATATGGGCCACTGCCCAAAACATCTAAAAACCATTTGGAAACAATCATGATATCACAGAAATCCAAAACATATATCAACCAATCCAACCTGCTGGATCACATATCAATGAGTCTTTAAACTCAACATATCCGAGTCTTTAAACTCAACAGGCCTTTCCTAGTCTTTAAACTTACGAGTCTTTAAACTCAATAATAGGCCTCCGGGGGAATCAATAACCGAGTATTTAAATGCACGAGTCTTTAAACTCAAATAACATATCCGGGCTCGCCCCCGTTAATCAATCACCGGGTCTTTAAACCCAAATCCGGATCTAGAAAATCCAATTCAAAACCATTTTGTCAAATTCAAATCCATAAATCCATTTCCAAATCTGAATTCGAAATCACCATTTCGAAACCAGAATCCAAAATCATGTCAACAAATCATTATCAAAACATTGCATATATAATCACAGGATAAAAGAATATTCTCGAAATACGTGCAAATACATAAATCACATCGAAATACGTGCAAATATGTAAATCATAAATACCATAGTCATAAGCATAGAAAACAAATATAGAAAACATATAAAACAATTATGCATGCATTATAATTTAGAAAGCAAAGTCCACTCACAGACCGTCCTAACTGCCGCCTCGATACTCGCGCCATACGCCTTTCCAGCTAATCCACCATCACCGGAACTCCCGGACCTGTCCATATCACACTTGAAGGTCACAAAACTTCCAATAACCTTTCATTAAAGCGCACTAACTTTTCAGGATTTTAAACGTATTTAACCATAAACCCTAAACCTTCGGACACTCAAAACTACCCCGAAACGGTGTCTGATCGACTCGTAACCAGTCCCAAAATGTTTGTCACATCGAAAGGATGAAACCACGTGTTGACTATGCCTCGAAATAGGGGCCCACGGGTCCTCACCCGCCGCCCAAAGTCACTGTACGTAAACCCACGCGCTAGTGAACAATGTCATCCCTGTCCTCGAGTGAACCCGGTTCACTGTAAATCTGGTTCGATCGAACCGGCAGACCGGTTCTCCCTTATTTCTGCATCTTTTTCAGTCCCGTTCACTCCTATCTCTTCGTCTAATTGCCTAGGTTCGATTTATGGGGTCAAAACTAGAAAACCAAAACTAGAGCATACCTGTACGAGAATGAACAGTGACCCCGACCTTCAAACCCAGTCTCTAGCCACCACAGACCGCCTCTGGCCTCAAACTTGAGTCCTCTGAGCTCATATGATCATCATCAACTTCATCTAGTGAACAGAAAGGATCAACAACCACTCAAAACCAAGTTTCCAAATTCGAACTACACAACTGGGCTCACGGGTTCTACCTTACCGTCGCCGTTGTTGTCCCGTCGTGGCCTCCGTTAGGATCGTCCCAGCCTCCTCTACAACTTTTGTTCACGGTCTAGCATCATTAAGTGAAGGTCGAGGGTGTTTGTACGGGTTTCATGACCACCGTCCACGACGGTCCTCGTGCTAGCACCACCATGCTCATCTCCTTCTACCCTCACATTTTCCTTCACGATCACAAACAAAGAATGAAGTTCAAAGGGGTTTTTGGAGGTTAGTTTCACGGGGTATTCTGTTTTTCACTCAAACCGTTCAACCGTTTTAACAATTCTCACCAGTTTAAAACCATTGGGGAGGCGGTGAACAGGCTTCCACAGCCTTCCAGAGAACGACAGGTGTCCTTGTCTAATTGGGCAAAATTCCCAATGCAATGCAAAATGACCAAATTGCCCTTTGCACCAAATTACCAAAATGCCCGTACAGTTCTGAGACCCATAAATTTTTGGTCAAACGTCAGAATCGGATGAGCCGCCTGTCTACGGACTCGTGACGTCCCAACCTACGTCACGGTCATCGGTCAAAGTATATTTGACCGCCCGAATCAAAAGTCAACGTTTCGGCCATTCCTCGGCCAAAATGGTCATTTCGCACCGTCCGTCCGAAAGCTCTCAACTAATCACCAATTAGTCCACTAATCCTCCATTAATCACTAATGTAATCTTGAAATTCGGGATGGAATGTTACAGTCTTGACCTCAAGGTTGAACAGTGACGGCCAAACTTCCACCTTGTTTCCCCGTCGATCCCAGCCAGCTTTATCCTTATTTTTGGCTTCTAAGAGATCGTACAGACCTAGGAACATTTCCTAATCATTAAAACGGCTCAACAGGCCCTCGAAATCAAATTAGTATTTTGGGTCCAAGATCTGGTTTTTGGGTTCTTACCTATTCGTGATTCCTGGCTGCTCCGCTGTGTCAAGCTTCTCTCTGTCGTCCTTCAGACGTCCTTCCCCTCTCACTCTTTTAGACAAAGCACAGAAGATAATGGTATAATGGGATGGTGTGGGTTTGTGGTGTTTGTGTTTTGGGTGCAAAGAGGAAACAAAAGAGATGAAGATGCACGAACCCCAACTATTTGGGTTACTAGGCCAATTAGATTAATCCACTGGAATCTTTTACCAATCAGATAATGCCACCTACACAATTCCTCGTAAAATATAAATAGTACTGATTTACTTTCATGACCCGTAACTTTCCCGTTGAACGTCCGATTTTGACAAGCCTCTTGTTTACGGACTCGTGACGTCTCTATCTACGTAATGGGTCTCGGTCAAAGTCAAAAAGTGTCTCGGGTCAAAAGTCAACACTTTTCCCCAACTAAGGGCAAAATGGTCATTTTATATAAAATTTCGGAATTAAAAATTAATTAACGGTCCGGGCATTTCAACCTACCCACCTTACAAAAAAAAATTCGTTGAAATTCACTCAAATAAATAAGGATGTTGTTCCCGCATCAAGGCTTCGGGTTCCTATGTGGCCTCTTCCACACTATGGTTTCTCCACATCACTTTTACTAAGGGGATTATCTTATTCCGCAGGAATTTCTGTTTCCAGTCCAAGATCTGCATCGATCGCTCCTTGAAACTCAAATTCGTCCTGAGTTCCAAGGGCTGCTCTGCCAGGATATGCGATTCCTCACGCACATACTTCCAAAGCATCGAAACGTGGAATACAATGTGTACTCATGCATGCTCTAGTCATAAGGAAAGTCTGTATGCCACAACACCAATTCTCTCCGTAATATCATACGATCCAATGTATTGTGGACTTAGTTTCCCCCGTCTACCAAATTTGGCAATGCCTTTCCGTGGCGATAGCTTCAAGAAAACTCAGTCTCTTACTGCGAACTCAAGATCTCTCACCCGACGATTAGCATAACTCTTCTGACGGTCCTAAGCCGTCTTCAGTATTTCCTTGATGATTTTGATCTTTTCCTGGGTCATGTCCATGAGATCTAGCGTAAAAAAACGTCCACTTGCCTACCTCGCTCCAGCACAATGGCGTCCTGCACTGTCGTCCAGAGAGTGCCTCAAATGGTGTCATCCCGATACTCGCCTAATGGTTGTTATTGTAGGCAAATTCCATCAAGGGTAGAAGTGTTTCCCAAGTATCTTGTAACTGTAGTACACAGGCCCTGATCATATCCTCTAGGGTCTGAATAGTCCTCTCTGACTATCCGTCAGTCTGGGGATGAAATACAGTGCTAAAATGAAGCCTCGTACTTAGGGTTCTCTACAAACTCTGCCAAAATCTGGACGTGAATCGCGGATCTCGATCTGATACTATCGACTCTAGCGTACTATGTAACATGATGATCTCATCCATGAACAATTGAGCTAGCTAGTTCGGTTTAAAGGTTTCACGCACTAGCAGAAAATGCGCTCACTTTGTAAGTCTGTCAACAATCACCTATATTCCATCAAATCCGCTTCGTGTCCTAGGCAGTTTGAACACGAAGTCCACGGTGATATGATCCCATTTCCACTCAGGGATCGAAAGTGGTTGCATCGCTCCATATGGTCTCTGTCTCTCGGCTTTGACCTGTTGACATATCAAACATCGACTTACATACTCAACGATTTCTCGTTTCAGACCTGCCCACCAGTAATGCTCTCTAACCGTACGATACATCTTGGTTCCACCTGGATGCATGGCATACGCTGAACTGTGAGCCTCATCGAGAATCTCTGCCCTCAACTCTACATCCGTAGGTACACATAATCGACCATTTTCAGTAAGGCTCCATTGTCATTGATCGAGAAATCATGCCGGTCACCTGCTTCAACTTCCATCCTCAAAATACACAGGGTAGGATCTTGAAGTTGAGCCTCGACAATCCAGTCTATCAGAAGAGGTCTCACATGAAATCTGGCCAACAGAGCTCCCTCACCATCTACTCCAAGCATAACTCCATCTCATCGGAGCTCCACTAATAAAGGTAGATACACCACCCGTAGATGAGCTACTAAACTTTTAGACTTTCTGCTCAAGGCGTCTCCAACCACATTTGCCATTCAGGGTGATATTTAATCGTGCAGTCATAGTCCTTGATTAGCTCCAACCATCATCTCTGTCTCAGGTTTAATTCCTTCTGAGTGAAAATATGCTTTAAACTTTGATGGTCAGTAAAAATCCTGCACGTCTCCCCATACAAGTAGTGTCTCCAAATTTTCAGGGCATGGATTACTCCCGCCAACTCTAAGTCATGTGTAGGGTAGTTCGCCTCATGTGGCTTCAACTGTCAGGAGGCATAAGCGATAACTCTCCCGTGCTGCATCAGCACGCATCCCAAGCCTTGCAATGATGTGTCACTGTATACCTCGAACTCCCCATTGTCATCTGGAAGAGCTAACACTGGAGCAGTAGTTAGTCGTCAGTCGTCTTTTCAGTTCTTGGAAACTTCCCTCGCAGTGTTCATTCCAAACGAGCTTAACCCCTTTCCTGGTCAAGCGGGTTAAGGAAGCGGCAATCTTAGAAAAACCCTCTACGAAACACCTGTATTATTCAGCTAATCCTACAAAACTTCGGATCTCTAACGATCTTTGGTTGCTCCTAGTCGGTCACTGCTTCTGTCTTTTAGGGATCTACACTAATCCCCTCAGCCAATATCACATGGCCTAAGAAGCCAATACTATTCAACAAAACTGACACTTGCTTAGCTTAGCAAACAACTGGTTCCTCCTCAACCTATTCAATACCAACCTTAGATGTTTCTCGTGAGCTTTGACACTCCTTGAGTAAACCAGGATGTCGTCAATGAACACAATCACAAACTTATCCAGGTATGACCCCGATTCATCAAATCCATGAATGTAGCTGGTACATTCGTCAATCCAAATGGCATTACCAGGAACTCATAATGCCCATACCTCGTTTGAAAAGCATTGTTCGAAATGTCCACCTTAACAATCCTCAACTGGTGGTATCTCGATCGAAGATCAATCTTCGAAAAGTACTTAGCCAATCTCAACTGGTCAAATAAGTCATCGATACTTGGCAAGGGATACTTATTTGGTACCGTCACTTTATTGAGCTGTTGGTAGTTTATACACAATCGAAGACTACCATCATTCTTCCTTACATTCAACACTGGGGCTCCCTAGGGTGACGCTCTAGGTCGTATGAATCCCATATCCACCAACTCCTGTAACTGAACCTTCAGTTCTCTCAATTCGGCTGGTGCCATACGATATGCTGTCTGTGAAATGGGTGTCGTAACTGGAAGAAGCTCAATGGTGAACTCGATCTCCCTGTGCAGTGGTAGTCCCGGCAAATCTTCTGGAAACGCATCCGAAAATTAACACCACTGGTATATCCTTAGCTCTCTCTGGCGTAGCCTAACTATCCATGACATGGACCAAATAACCTTGACAACCCTTCTTCAGCAACGTTTCTACGGCTAATGCTGATATGACTTCAGAAGGTAACACCTTCTGATCTCCCTGGAAGGTCACTTCAAGTAGATTTAGATTCTAGAGGATCACCCTCTTATTTTAGCAGTCAACAATAGTGCGATGTTCCGACAGCCAATCCATCCCAAGTATGACATTGAAGTCATACAAATCCAAAAGTATCAAATCAGCAACAAAGTCCACCTCTCCTACTCTCACAGGGCAATCTTTCAACACTTGGTTCACTACGTAAACATCTGCAGTCGGTGTACCCACACCTAATTCAAACTCAAGGGCAGACAACTCTCTATCCAACAATCAAGCACAACTCTGTGAATGAAAGAATGCGTGGCTCCAGGGTCCATCAAAACACGTACAACAAAATCTGAAAATAGTGAGTGTACCTGTCACTACTCTCGGAGCTACCCTGGCCTCCTACTAGGTCACTGCAAACACTCGGGGCTAGGGTCTAGTTGCTCGATCAATGTCTCTTGATCCCCTATAACCTCCTCTGGCTCCTCAGCCACTAGTCGCATCTGAAGGTGTACTTAGAGTCTGTCTTGCTACACTGTTACTTGACCACTGCGAGTACTCCCTCCTGAAATGACCTGGCCCTCCGAATATAAAGAAACTCAATGGCCTCGGCCTGCTAGTAGTCCCTACCGAAGTACCACTGGCCTGAGAAGACTGCGGTGCTTTGAAATCGAATGTCTGGGTACTCTCGTACCTGCCTGATCGACCGCTGCCTGGGGATAATGCTCCACCACTGTACCGATCTCCCTTTGGAACCCTCTAGCTCCAAGGTCTAGTATATGAATGATCTCTACGTCGTCCATCCCAAAAAGACTGATGCCGGGCTAACTAGCTCTGCTTTACTCTCATTGCAGCATCTATTAGATCCCCCAGTGTAGCAAAGGAGCCTGACGTAACCATGGCCCAGATCTCTCATCGCATGCCCAACTCAAACCGGCGACACTTGTCAGCCTCAGTCCCCACGAATGCAGCCGCAAATCGGGACAAGCTCTGAAAGCACTGCTCATACTCGGCTACTGTCATACTCCCCTGCTTGAGTTGTAGAAACTCAGCCTCTCTACCATCCCTAAATGATCGGGGGTAGTATTGCTCTAGAAACCGTTCCTTGAAAATTTTCCATGTCACTGTCATGGAGTCCCAGCACAACTCCAATGTATACCACCACTCATGAGCATTTTCGTTCCGCAGAAATGTGGTTAGCATAACACGATCCTCCAGAGGACATGCCATCACGGCGAAGATCTTCTCTAACCAAAGGATCCATCAGTGAGCATCCTTAGGAGAGGACTCACCACTAAAGACTGTAGCACCCAGGCGATGTGCTCGCTCAATACTCTAACTCCCCGTATCTCCTGCGAGATTTCCCTCAGGCTATGGAGGGAGTACTCATCTTGGAGGCATAATATCTGTTAAAAGGCATAAATAAGTATGATTAGTACGACATTTTACGCGTATCAATGTACAAAGTACAGATCGCTATCCTGATGCTCTGCTCTAATACCAACTTGACAGGACCCGTCCCAATCCCCCATGGGGACCACCGTGGGATATGCCCTGCTCCTACTGACAAGTAAAATCAAATACCAAAACTACCCTCGAAGGGGTTCGTAATACCCATACAGAGTTTTATAGATAAGGGATACGAGCATAATGTTAGTACAATGAAAATACACAACAACCTACCCCATAGGGTGATCAGGTGCGTAGTCGTACAATCTATGCCTCTGCCTCGGAGTCAGTCCCTGCCTCAGTATCTTGGCCTGGAGGGTCAATAAAGCATCAAAATGTGAGTGGACCAAAAATCAATAAGTTATAAACTCATTTTGTAAACAATAGTAATATTTAGACCCCCCCCCCCCTTTATAAACATGCATGCTTATAATTGTAAACGTATGAAGGTAAATCAAATCATATAAGAACGTAACCACCTGAACACATACATGAGTAACACATAATATAACCTATCCTGGAACATCCGTGATGTCCAGAACTAACACCAGTTACGATCTATAATGCTACGTGTGCAACTCGGGGTCTCATCTCCGAGTACTCCCCATGATACAAATCAATGACGTCTGGGGTGATATCAACATAGGGTGCCTGCCCTAGATCCACCACATCCGGGATGATATCATAATACCGCACTCATGAGCCTGAGCCTCTCTTCCTAGTCACTCTTCCCAAGCACTGCACCTTGACTACTCCAGGATCCTCGACGTGACACGACCCATCCCATTCCCCCCGAGATTAACGTGGGATGTTCCATGCTCCCGTCTAACCCACGTGTAACACGAAGGCCATACAAGAGATAACCTGAACCAACATCCCACTCGGGCTTACAGAGTGCGCCAAGATCAGTGGCGAAGTGTGATGTCTCAATCTCTACTACAGCCCATATCCGCGATCAACCCGAAGGGAATTAAAAACCATAAAAGTTGTGAGTTAATGAAAATAATAATTTAATAAAACTCATTTCACAAAGAAGATATTTATGCCCTTCACTTAAAAACCATGCATGCATACGAAAACCAGTTAATTCAAATATAATAAAACCGTTTATAAAACCAAAGCCATTTCCTTCCTCAAATGATTAGGGCCTTAGCCCAAACGGTAAAATCACCAAGTATGGGAACTCAGCCCAAAACTGTAAATCCAAATCATATGGATCACTGCCCCAAATCCATTTATTAAACACAGAAATACCATTTCATAAATCCAATAAATCCGTAATCCAAATACCGATCATTGGCATCTCAGATGCCTAATGTACCATACGCTAGACGTCCCAGATGTCATATCACAGTCTAAGGCTACGCTTGTCGCCCAGGGTCTCTCTGGGTCAATCTCTGGCGTCCTAAATGTCTAACGTCTCAGACGTTTAATCATAGCAATCCTGCTCTTGAGTCACTATTCGGTTCGGTCATTCCGTGCAATGACCTCTCTCAGGCAATGAGCTGTGACTACCCCAGTGTCCCATACAGTTGGAGGAGACCATCCACATATAAGGATGGTATATGGAAAACATTTTATAAATCCTTTTAAAACCTTTCAAAGGGGCCATGCCCGGAATTTTCGTAAAACCATCGAAAATCCAGAAATGAGACTCATGCCCGATATCATAATCAACTGGGCCTCCAGCCCAAGAGTACAAACCAAATGGCTCTCAGACCGATGCCTCATTAAATCAAATGGACTTCAAGTACGATTCCATCTTTCCATCTCCGAAACCAGTTTATCAAACCACTATGGAAACATAAGCACGTATGCAACCATAAACCTCGAAATATGTGCAAATACGCAAATCATAAATACCACAATCATAACCATAGAAATCACATATTTAAGACATATAAAACAGTTATGCATGCATCAAATTAAGAAAACAAAAGTCCACTCATAGATCGTCCTAGTTGCTGCCTCGATACGCATGCCATAAGTCTCCCCGAGGCTAATCCATCACTCCGGAACTTTCGGACCTGTCCAAATCATACCCAAATGACACTAACTATCTATATAAGTCTATAAGATAAAACCCCAAAACTCCCGAAAAAGTCAATGTGTCCGAGACACATTTTCCAAGGTGAAAAACCTCGATTTGATCAACCTAACGATCTCCGATGGACTCGAAACCACCTACATTGGATTTGGATCGTCGAAACCCTTTGAATGACAATGGTCCCACCTCAAAATTTACACCCCTACGCGTGTGGTCAACGTAAAAGTCAACATTGGAAAAATTCAACGCTGACGTCAGCGAAAGTCAGTGTTGACGTGAGCAGTCAAAATCAACGCTGATGTCAGCACTAACAAGTTCTGAAAGTTCTCAAATCTTACACCTGTCAAATCTGATAGTGCCACTTGTCACCTGCGTACTGGTCCACGTCACTGACATGTCAGTGACACATGGCAGCCCGTGATTTGTCCACGTCACTAACATGTCAGTGCTGATTGTGCACTGACATGTGACACGTGTCAAGCCCCCATTGGTCCTTTTCTAACACCTGTCAGTCTGGCATGTCAGACCTGACTTGCTGACGTCATTCTGATGACATCATTGTTGACTTCACGTCATCCCTGACCTCTCAAAGGGTCCAGTGATTCTGGTCACACAGACCCGCGACCCGACCCAGCCACCATTTCTTCCTCCAACCAGCGTTCAATTCCGTTTTTCCCTAGATCTCTTCGTCTCAGTCTACCAAATCAATCCCCCTAACTAAAATCCAGAAACAATGGCTAGATTTATACCTGTTCGTACGAGAACAGTACCTTTGAACTTCAACCTCAGATTCCGACCGCCTCAGAATAGAGACCCTTGACAATTGTCCAAAACTGATTTCTTATTTTTGAACTAAAAACTTGGTTACGGGTTACCTGTTTCCAGCCGTGATCTTCGTCGTCCACAGCAATCCTACCTCATCCTCGCCGTCTCCGTCCATCTCAGCCACACTCAAACACTCTCTCTCTCTCTCTCTCAATCAAACAGGTGAGGGGAAAGGATTGGGGTTGTGGGTGTCACGGGGTAGAAAGAATGGAGAAGATGAGAATGAAAGGTGATGGTATGCATGTGTGTGTGTGTTGGTAAGCAATGGATGAGTGACACTTGTAACTCATCTGTTGGGCCTACACAAAATATCTGGACCCATACAAAAGGATAAATAGCTACTTTGTCTCGTAAAATGTGTCATTATGAATAGTACTCAAAACCATCTGTGACCCTTGGTTTCCCCTTGAACGTCCAATTTTGACGTGTTGCTTGTCTACGAACTCATAACGTCCCGATCTACGTAATGGTCATCGACCCTCGCGTGTTTGACTTAGGGGGTCTGAAGTCAACATTTTTCCCAATCCCAAGGGCAAAATCGTCATTTTATGTCGCCCTAACAAATTCTCCCGACTAATCCCCGATTAGCCACGCTAATCCTTAATTAATCACTAATCATCGTTAATTAATTTCAAAATTCGGGACGGGTCATTACACGACATTTGGAGGCGACTCAACAATATATACAAGATGGTATATATGGAAACATGCATTTGATTCATTTAACACTATTTAAAGTCAATTGTAAAACTCACTTTTTCAAACTTGATCACACCAAATCGCTTTTCAAATCCATACGAAAACCTTCCTTCCTTTAAATTCTCGTTGACCTCAAAATTCGGTCAACCGGTGTCTAGAAGGGTCTCAAGCCCAAAATCGCGTTTTCACACAAATCCGTAAAACGGTCCTTGACTGATGATTTAAGTTCACAAACACCATGATACCAAATCATATAACTTAAATCATATAATAAAACATGTAAAAAAGTTAGCATGCATTTCAGTTATAAAACAAACGGCCTACTCACACTCGGTCCACGCTGCATGCTAAACCTCAGCGTTTAAACTACCACCGAGCAAGTCTAATATCTCCGTGCCTGTCCAAAACATGTCTAAGGGTCACTAATACACTATAAAATTTCATACACTACACTCTCACAAAGCCCGATACCGGAAATGCATCCCGAACACGCTTCTCGAGGCTTTATACCCCTAAATGACCTATCAAACAATCTCTGATTGATCCAAAACAACCGCCATTGGATTTGGATCGTCAAAACCTTATGAACATGATCGGTTTCACCTTGAAAATTGGTCCCCAGTGCCCATATGCACCGGTCAAACTCTCGGTCAACGCTGATTAACAATCAACGCTAACGTCAGAAAAAGTCAACGCTGACGTCAGTAAAGTCAATGCTGATGTCATCCATCAACGGTCAATGGTCAACGATGACATCAGCATGACGTCAGCCTGACAGGTCTGACATGTGCCACTTGACCTAACATCATGCCACGTGTTGATCCTTGAGTGGTCCATGTGTTTGACACCTCTGACAGATGATGCCACGTCATCATCGTTTACCTATAGCTGGGTTAACTCGGTCCTCTGTATCGGGTCGACCAGACCCTCGACCCAACCTGATCCTAACTCATGCAATTCTACACCATTTTCGACCCCATTTGTTCCTACATGATCGTCTTGACCTCAGGAAGGGTTCTATGAACCTAAAACTAGCTAAAAGGTTCAGAATTGTACCTTCCATGTTGAACAGTGACATCCAAACTTCCACCTTGCTTCCTCGTCGATCCCAGCCACCTTAATCCTTATTTTTGGCTTCTAAGAGATCGCACAGACCCTATGAACATTTCCTAATCATTAAAACCGCTCAAAAGACTCTCGAAATCAAATTAGCATTTTGGGTCCAAAATTGGGCTTTAGGGGTTCTTTCCTAGTCGTGACGCTTGGCTGCTCCGCCGTGTCCAGCTTCTCTTCGTCGTCCCTTAGTCGTCCTTCCCCTCTCACTCTCTCAGACAAAGCACAAAAGATGATGGTATATTGGGATGGTGTGGGTTTGTGGTGTTTGTGTTTCAGGTGCAAAGAGGAAACAAGGGAGATAAAGATACATGAACCCCAATTCTTTTGGTTATTGGGCCAATTAGATGAGTGACACTTGTCACTCATCTGATTGGTCCACTGGAATCTTTGACCAATCAGATAATGCAACCTACAAAATTCCTAATAAAATATGAATAGTATCGATCTACATAACGAGCCTCGGTCAAAGTCAAAATAGTGTCTCGGGTAAAAAATCAACACTTTTCCCTAACCAGGGGCAAAATAGTCATTTTACATAAATTTTTCTAATTAAAAATTAATTAACGATCCGAGGTGTTACACCATGGCTGCAATGGGGGCATATGGTAAGCTAGTTGGTCTGGATGTTCTTTAGTTCAAGCAATTTATAATGTTGATCGAAGAGATTTAACACTTGAATCCCAAAATTCTACAGAAATGTTGTTTTCATTTATTTGTTTGAAAGACAGTTGGCAAATCATATATTGATTGCTCACACCAATTATTCAATACTGGAATATAAGTACAGATATAAGCAAATGACATAAAGTAACTATGGATGCAAGTCCTCGAAGCCCATTGTTTTTTGGAACTCTTCTCACTCTTCTGCTAAAAGTAGGGAATCATTGTCAAACAATGATTCAGCAGTCTCTGGAACACCTTCATTTCTGACCTCAAGCTCAGGCTCTGGTTCAGGTAATGGTTTGGGGTCAGGCTCAGGTTCTTTCTCTAGCTCCGGTTCCAGCTCTTTGGTGGTTATCGCACTACAACTTCCCACATCCAACTTTTGCACCTCGTACTCCTTTTGGCGCAAAGTTGTTGGGCATGTGGTGGCAACAAATGGTCATTTCTCAAAAGCCTTCCAATCTTCACATTTTGGATGATGCATCCTATTCGAACAATAATTTTGGAGAAGAATTTTGAGAACGGGAACTTAAAACCCCACTTGATGATCAAAGGGTGGAACTTGTTTCATCGACCACCAACATGATTTTTACCCCTATCGTGCCTAAGAGCCTTCTTGAAAGAATATGTGTCGCCAAGCTCCACAAGGATGCCATCTATTTGGAAGGTAATCTGATTACAAACTTTCCACTCCTTAAAGTCTTCAAGTTTCTCAAACTCCATATCCTTCCCTTGGAATGGACTTTGGCAACGTGAACCACCTCACTCCCACAATGTGAGTCTACCAGATCACTCCGAAAGTGCACCTTGACGCATCTTGAAATGACCGCCTCCAAGAAATAAACTGATCACCACTCGAACCATTACTGGCGGATGTCCTGAACTCCTGGAATGGGCGAAGTGTAGAACTGCACAGAAGGAATGCTTTAATTAAATATATATTTTATATATACTCTAATTATTAAAATTATATGTATATATATAACAAAAACAAAATTCAACGGTTCATTCGCTGTCATCCACGTGGCAAATCTACCATGTCAAGTCACCTGCAAAGGACCCCACGTGTCGAATTGCTAATGTCCCCCAACGTCAATCGGTGCAACAGCCGACAAAGGCTGCATCCTCCTGCCCTTCAAGCTAATATGTGCCCAATACGTGGAGGTCAACAACGTCATAGCCAACCAGCATGGATTCTCCAGTCAGCGACGCACATGTGGCAGATTTTACACCAAGTGCCCTACCTCTGCGTGCATCCCATTCTTGCCTGTTGCCGTCTTCACCACATGCCCTTGGCGTCCTGACCACCATCTTTCAAGTGGCGCCCCGTTCGCCATTGAATGCCAACACATGGCGCTTTCGCACTCTGACCCAAACAGACGCCCGGTAGCTCTGCCATGTAGCAAGCCGTCCACCAAATGACACGTGACCCATCTTGGGTCGCTTCACCATTAGCAGCGTCCTATCTTATCCCATTTTTTCGTCAAGTCAACCACAAAACCTTTTACCTGACTTCAAAACAAACTAAAAAAAGAGTAAATACATAATCCTACCTACAAAAAATCTCTTGTTGACTTGACGCTCAACCACTTCTCCAACAACAACCATATTTTACTCAACTTTCCTCCGACCAAAAACAAAGTTAGGGTTTAGACTCCTTTTTCTGCAGCTTTTCTTTCTTAAATATACAAAGAAACCCCCTCATTCATTCACCAAATTAAAATGGGATTAATTTCAATTAAATGAAAATAATTACCATTAAGGGGGATTTATTTCTTTAAATGGGGAAAGCTAAAAAAATTTGATATTCATCTTTATTGTGTATATTTCGAGACAAATAAATATCGACTCAATTCCGAGCTCAACAATTTCATACAGTACAGGAGTGAAGCAAAAAAAAAAAATACTGACAGACTTGGAAACAGTAAATCCAAAAAAATGTACATCCCTTAGGATTCCCAGAATTCCTAAGCGATGTGGGTGCATTTGTGGAACCCAAAATTGTGGATGATATGACCCACTCTTGAAAACACCCTGTAAGGCGTACTAGGGCCCTGATGCCGTCTAACAAGTAATCTAAAGTGCCAACATTCACTTGAACTTGTCAGACAAGGGATACACGAAAATATCACCAATTCATGCCTCCGCCTCCTCGAGCCTCGATTCTCGTGTATTGACCCTGAAGGGTTACAAAATCAAGAAAACAAGTTAGTGGACAAAAAGAAATATTTTAAAAACATAGTTTGAAACATCCATATTTTACCCTCTGTTTTCCAAAACCATGCATGCATACAAAAACTATTTCACTATGATTAAAACGAAACACAATTTTATCACCTCGAAATTCGTGAAAACATTGGTAAAGTAATAAACCAGAAATCAATCATTAACCATTACCAGTTTAACCATGAAATACTATAGGGTCATAAATATATTAGTCAATCACATCCATGCCACATAACCGAATCATATCCACTGTCACATAGATCCACACATATCACAGTCAACACTTTCCCAACTCACAATATCAGACATCAAACCACTGCCCACCGGTAGGCACACCACAATTCACTTGGAACCGGAGTCCAGCTCGATGTTCGAGACCACCAAAACTATTTCACTATGATTAAAACGAAACACAATTTTATCACCTCGAAATTCGTGAAAACATTGGTAAAGTAATAAACCAGAAATCAATCATTAACCATTACCAGTTTAACCATGAAATACTATAGGGTCATAAATATATTAGTCAATCACATCCATGCCACATAACCGAATCATATCCACTGTCACATAGATCCACACATATCACAGTCAACACTTTCCCAACTCACAATATCAGACATCAAACCACTGCCCACCGGTAGGCACACCACAATTCACTTGGAACCGGAGTCCAGCTCGATGTTCGAGACCACCAAAACTATTTCACTATGATTAAAACGAAACACAATTTTATCACCTCGAAATTCGTGAAAACATTGGTAAAGTAATAAACCAGAAATCAATCATTAACCATTACCAGTTTAACCA
This sequence comes from Prinsepia uniflora, assembly GCA_032719365.1. Classification (NCBI taxonomy): domain Eukaryota; kingdom Viridiplantae; phylum Streptophyta; class Magnoliopsida; order Rosales; family Rosaceae; genus Prinsepia; species Prinsepia uniflora. Next base: position 53,210,785 of record CM064872.1, on the reverse strand, counting down.
TGAAATACTATAGGGTCATAAATATATTAGTCAATCACATCCATGCCACATAACCGAATCATATCCACTGTCACATAGATCCACACATATCACAGTCAACACTTTCCCAACTCACAATATCAGACATCAAACCACTGCCCACCGGTAGGCACACCACAATTCACTTGGAACCGGAGTCCAGCTCGATGTTCGAGACCACCAAAACTATTTCACTATGATTAAAACGAAACACAATTTTATCACCTCGAAATTCGTGAAAACATTGGTAAAGTAATAAACCAGAAATCAATCATTAACCATTACCAGTTTAACCATGAAATACTATAGGGTCATAAATATATTAGTCAATCACATCCATGCCACATAACCGAATCATATCCACTGTCACATAGATCCACACATATCACAGTCAACACTTTCCCAACTCACAATATCAGACATCAAACCACTGCCCACCGGTAGGCACACCACAATTCACTTGGAACCGGAGTCCAGCTCGATGTTCGAGACCACCAAAACGTCAACACACATATTGAGAAAGGTTACTCATCACAAAGCACAAAAGAAACACACAATCAATCCATAATCAACATTACCACATAAACATAATCACCCAACATCACTACACGAGCACAATATCAATCACCACATCAAAAAGGCACTACCAGTAGGCCATCACATACTTACTCGCTCAAGAACCGGAGCCCCAGGATCGACGTCCGAGTCATCACAACACAGTCTCAGGAACTGGATCCGCTAGCTCGATGTCTAAGACTCACATCTAATCAACACAATCACAACAACATTTCACACATCATGAGTACCGAGAAACACATACTCATATCACAACTCAATATCACACATTATCACAACATATATATATATATATCACGAATACCGAGAAACCACATATTCATATCATAACTCAAAATCATTATCTTAACCTCAGGCCTATGCCCAAAACCAACTATACATCATTCTTGTAAAATGTGCGCAAAAAGGATTTTCCATGAAAATCATCTGAAAATTTATAAATAAGAAAGTCTCGTAAAATGTGCTATCAAAGGCTTCTGAAGAACCTTTCAAAACCATAAAAAACCACCAAAATTCCAACATTATCATCATTCAAATCACAAGTCATACCAAATCCAGAAACCACATTCGAATCACAATCCAAAAATAGTATTCACGAAACCTCGTGAAGTGTGCAATAAAATATTCAAAAAATCGTCGAAATTTATATAAAATTCAAATATCACCAAAAACACTCACAAAACCATTTAAATCATTTAAGTATGCGTGCATAATAGCTTAGGGAAAGAAAGTCTACTCACATACTGTTCGTATAACCGAGTTCCACTTTGCACGTATTTTCGTAATTTCTGAGAATCTTAAAACATTTCAAAAAACACATTGAAAGGTCACAAATCATTCCAAGTATCTTCTATTTTAATCCCATAATTTTTCGGGATTTTTAAACGGATTTAAAACAAACCTTAAACTTTTAGATAGTCAAAACTGTCAAGTGATGATATCTGATCGCCTCAAAACCTGCGTCAAAATGTTCGTAACATCGAAAGGATGAAAAAACATGTTGGCCGTAAACCCGAACACCCTGTGAAACGCCACCAGGAATGGCTGCGCGTGGAATTCATGTGTTTCTACAATAACATTAATGTTCATCCCCTACCTCCAGCATACCCGTTTTGCTAGTTTTCCAGGTTGCCCAACCTGGCGACCCAAGTTGGTGATAAAACCTCCATTTTAAGTCCTTTTTTTTATTCTAATTCGTCCAAACTACTCTATATTAGCTCAGGAATGGGTCTTTAACATCAAAATATGATGAATCTTACCCAAAATCGTGGTCCAATCTCTCAAGTTTCGGCCAAACTGTGTCCTGGGTTTCTGGGCGGTTTCGATGTCCAAAGCTTCGAACCAAGGGTTTATCAGGGTCACAGCAACTTAGAAAAATCGTTTGTGGCCTTGTTTCCACAGTTCTTGGACGAAACCTGGGTTGGAAAACCCTAGACCAGAAAATTCCTTCTAAACACTCCCACACCAACCCAATTCGATGTACAATATCATAATGGAAAAGAGACACTTGTCCCTATCCCATTGAGCCACTAAAACATCAATTTCATCAAGAAAATTTACCAAAATACCCCAATTAACTAATTTACCAAAATACCCTTACGTAACCTAAACCAAGAATGAAACCAACCAAACTTCATTTCCAGCATGCCGCCTGCCAATGTACTTGGGAGATCGAGACCTTCATAACAGTCTTTGACAGGACCCATCCCAATTCCCCTGGATTATCCCGGGATGTGCCTGCTCCCGTTTGGCACCACGTGCCAAACAAGAGATTAAACCATAACCCGCTCGGGGTTATCCAAAGTACACAAAGATTTGTGGGGTTATGTATTGGCATGTGATGTCACAATCTCTGCTACAACCTGCATCCGCGATCAACCCGAAGGATATCAAAAACAAAAAAAACCTGTGAGTGGACAAAAACAATAGTTTATAAAAATATTTTATCGAAAATACATTTTATACCCTTCACGTAAAAGCATGCATGCATCAGAAAATAAGTATTCAAATACTTTTCTCAAAAGCAAATCATATTGCTTTTCAAACCGAAACACAGTGAAAAATGCTTCTTAATCAAAGTCGTTTCCTCAGTAGGGTCTCAGTCCAATACCAATTCACACAGGGTCTTAGCCCAAATCGGATCCATGTGGGACCTCAGCCCAAAGATAATACCATGTGGGATCTCAACCCATCATCATGAGTCACGATTCCAATCCCAGCAACGCGTGCCCATAAGCTTAAGGACTGCTCTAATCCTGAGGATGTCTCCATAACACATCACCAGCCGACAATATCCAGATTTTCGTGAACATATCATCGATCGATCTCATATACCGCACTCCTGAGTCGAGCCTCCCTCGGCTGCTCAACATCAGGCGCATCGTGACCTCTTCGTACCTCGGAAGCGAGCATTATCTCTAGGGTATTTTCTGGGGAAACATATTCATAACCGGACCCTCTTATAATCTGAGTCGTTAAATTGAAATCATAATCATCATTTTGAAAATAGTGGAAACATTTTCATAACTGTTGTTACTCAAATCAAAATAGTTATTTCTCATAAATCATCTTAACAGGGTCCACGCTCGGAATATAGTTTCAACAAATCTGTTTCCACAAAACCATCATTGAAAACAGTGTCTATCAACACTTCATAAACCCAGGATTTCTCGAATCCTATCAACTCCACAACTGGGTCTCATGCCCAAAATATCTTTCATAAATCTCATAACTAGGTCACAACCCGATATATTTCATGTTTGACTATACTCTAAGTCAAACCGTAAATCAACTAGGTCGTAGGCTCAAAAGATATTTCTAAATTCGAAAACCATTTTGTTGTTCAAATCATTTTCCAAATCTTAATAATCAAAGGGGATTTCCAATTGGGACTCATGCTCGAATATCGATTTCACGCATCTCCGTGAAATCCTTCAAAATCATAAATCAAATCCTCGGTTTCACACCTCTCTATGAAATCGTTAAATCATATAATCACATACATATAGTATACTTGGCCTAAGACCAAATATCATTTAAAACACTCAAACTACATGCAATATTGTAGAAAATGTGATATAAAACATATTTAAATCGTGTGCACGCAAGGCATCTCAAATCATGTTCATAAGACATACAAAACAGTTATGCATGCATCATATTTCATAAAACAAAGTCCACTCATAGACCGTCCAAGCTGCGCACTCCGAAATCCGCGTTGTAAGCCACTCTGAGGTTAATCGATACTCTCTCGTACATCTGGTCTTGTCCAAATTATACTCAAAGGCCACTATCAACCTATACCAGTCCATATCAAAGACCCTCACACATCTCGGAATGGTCAACGTGCCCCGAACACGGTTCCTGAGGTTCAAAACCTCTAAACGACCTCTGATCGACATGAAACCACCACCATTGGATTCAGAATGTTGAAACTTTTCGAATAAGACCGGTTTGACCTCGTAAACCAAAAAGTCAACGGTCAATAAGTCAATGGGTTGGGTCGACGGGTCACTGGAGACGACGATCGGTGTCACCGTGCGCTCCATCTGGATTGGTCGCCGATGGTCGAAAACCTCTATTTTTGTCCCATTTTTCAAATCTTCTTAACTCTCTCATTTCTCAACCAAATTTTACGTTCTATCTACGAAAATCATGCTACTCAAGCCCAGAAATCCAAATCTATACCCATAATTGAGAGAAAATACTTGGTTTTGAAAATAAGGCCTCCCAAAGTTTCGACCGAACTTTGAATCGATGTTCCGACCACTCCCGTAACCTAAAACCGTCCATTCTTGCACTTACAAGCTCGTATGAGCTCCAAGAACATAACCTTGGGCTTATAATCGATATAAAAGTCCAAAAATAAAAACCCAAATCCTAGATCTCACAGGTTACCTTTAGTTTCATGGTTTCCTCTGCCGTCCCTACCATCATCCTGGTCTATCTCTCTATCTCATCCTCTCATTCTCTCCCTCTCAAATCGAAAAGATGAAGAAGATGAAGCAATGGGGGTGTGGGTACGAGTTTGGGTGTGTGAAGAATGAAGAAGATGGATGAAAATGGTGGATGCATGTATAAATTAAAAGGACCATAGGTTGGGTGACAAGTGTCACTCATCCTACGGTCTAAAATCAGATATTTTGGATCCCACTAAAGACAACCCATTTAAAAAAACCGTACAACCGTGAATAGTTTCTGAAACCTTTCTTGACTCATTACTTTCCCGTACGATGTTCGATTTAGATGTGCCGCCTGTCTACGGACTCGTATCGTCTCGGTCTACGTAACGGTCCTCGATCCATGTGCATTTGACCTCCCGGGTTAAAAGTCAATTTTTTTTCCTTTATAAGGGCAAAATTGTCATTTTACCCAAATCTTCCGATAATCCTCGACTAATCTTGATTAGTTCTTAATTAATTCTCGATAATATGTTATTAACCTTAATTAATCCAGTAGATTCGGGACGAGCCCCTACAGTCTTCTCGAATTACCTAAATAAGCTCCTAGTAAAAATGTCAACCCTTTGATTTTTACCAAAAAGTCAACCTTTGACTTTCAGGGACAAAATGGTCAATTTCATCCAAATTTTTCGATTTTGCCCTCGTTAAACGTCTTGGTCGTTACAATAGAGCTGTCATATGGCCCACAATTACTAAAATACCCAAATTGCCCCTTGTAATGGTATTAATGGCTCACAGACACTCGCATAGTAAATAATGTATTTCCTGACAAGTACATTATTAAATCGGGTTAAAACCTCGATCATATTAATATTCTCTAAGAAATCATTGATATTCATATTAATAAACAATTGTTATTAATATTAATTATCGTTATTATCATTATTACTATTAATGTTAATTATCATTATTATCATAATTATTATTAACATTAATTATCATTATTATCCTAATGAGTAATTATTATAATTATTAAATAATATTTAAATATATTATTTAATTACAAATTCAACCGATCAATCAGAATGCTTTGAGACTCTCAAAGCTTCCCTATAAATAGTGGAGCTTAGTTCATTTATAAGGTAACTCGTTTCTTTGTTGCGAAGTATTTTCTTTTGCTCTCTCAAAGCTAACTTAAGCATCATAGTGTTCTTGGTTGAACAACTCCCCGGGTAATCGATTGAGGTAACGATGACTGAATCTTTGCTGTTTGTAGGGATTGTGAAGATTTTTCGTGACGAGTACGATTTCTGCTTCAAAAATACTAAAATATAGAATTAGAATATTAATAAATTTGATTTTCATTATTATATAATTTTCTATCCATTCAACTTCTTTCCAACAGTACTGAAGAAAAAAAATTCTTCCAAAACAAATGACTTTTTCACCTCTCATCGCTTATAGTCCATAGTACCATACTATACCATGAACTCTATTCTTGTTCTTAGCTTGTTAAACATTTCTCTCTTCTAGGCACGAACCCAAAAACTAAAAATGGGGTGGACTAAATTTTAACTAGGCTAAATTTTTTTTATCAAATTTCAACGATATTAAGTAAATTTCATTGATTAAAAAAATACATCTAAAAAAAGACATATTTTATGCAAAGAAATAAGAAATAATCATACAAATAAGATACAACAACACCTAAAATTACAATAAACACCCCTTTTATGTGGGAAGACATCATATAATTTTCAAAAACATCAATATCTCCCTTATTTAAGTGTAAAATAAATTAATAAGTGAGTTACATAAACTAATATTGCATAATAATTTACATTAGATCATTAATTTTGGGTGGGCTGAAGCACACTCTAACCCTTAGGGGTAGCCCGTGCATGCTCTCTTCCATGATCACTTATTCAAAACCAATTAAAAAAACTAAAGATCGACCTTAGAAATTCATAAGAAATTAGGGCACACGTAAATTAGTTTTATATCATGGGAGGTAATTTTTTTTTTATTGTAGGGTAAATTTGGTAGATCAACCAAACCAAAAAAGGCTATTAGGAGTTGCTAGCACCTCCCTTAATTTATCACATTAGTCATTTTGGATAATGAGATTAAGGATACTAGATGGGCCTATTAATGAATTTAGAGAACATTTACTTACTAGAAATAAGGGAAATAGGTAAGCAGAAAAATAGGTAATCATGCACATTGAGTTTGGCCTATATAAGAATATTAACGAATATTAATAGAGTTGATTTTCATTGTTATTATTTATTAATTTTTATGAATTAGAAGAAAAACAATTTGGTTATTAAAATGTCCTTTACAAAAAGAAAAGAACGGTTTGGTTTCCTTTCAACAATAGCAATTTTTCTTTTCTTCCCACAACAAATAATTATATATATATATATATATCATGACTTATTAGGCTAAATGTACAAGGTACACGCTAATATATCTTAAAATGCACCAGAGATTATAATTTACCTCAATGTTATGTGCATTAGGAACAGTTACACTGTTAAAATTGTTTCACTAATTAATGGATATTTTATTTAACATTGTTTAGAATAGTTATATAGAGGAGTATTTTAGTCATTTTGTTCATAAGTGCATATTACTCCCTCATTTTCTTCCTGCATCTTTTTCCTTAAAAAAAAACCCATGTACACCTCTGTCGATGACGATCGACTGCGCAAATGCCACCTCCAATCGATCGACCAACTGGCTACCCTTGCCCTTTTGTTTGTGGGAGACAAAATCCAAACCCACGTGGAGGTTCGGTCATCGACCTATCCAGTGTACCATCTCTACCTTTTCTCCACCTCCTCCCATCTCCTTCTCTGCAATTTCCTTCTGCGCCTTCACACTCCAAACCCCACCACCCCCCCCCCCCCCCCCCCCCAACCCAAAACCTCCATCTCGATGAAGGACCGCACTCCTTCCTCATACGGCTCCATCTACGTTCCTCCCCACCACCGCCTCCGCTCCATCATCACCACCTCCAATTATAGCTCTGCTACTTCAATTGGCTCCAAGCTTCGCGACACTTATACTGCTGCTCCTCTCAACCGTATGAGCTCCAATGCTACTCTGGCCTACTACCAGACTCAGAAGCATAAGATGTTGGAGAAGCACAAGTTGTAGCACAATTCTGTTTACAATGACGCCGTTTTTTAGGAAGGGTCCGATCGCGAAGTGGAGTTGCCATCGTATCCGGTGAGAATTGTTCCTAATGTACGCGTATAGTCCTTATTTATTGAATGCGAAATGGAAATTGAGTTTTGTTGATGCAGAAATCGTCCAGTCTCGTAAAATTCCTTCTCGATCCCTACACACAAAAACGAAAATCAAACGGGGTTAAGGTTGAATCCCGAGAGGGTGGTTCAACCGTAAACGCTCCGATGTTTAAGTCAGTTTTCTGAGAGAATAAACCGACAGAGTGTTTGCAGGAGTTTTTGATTACCTTTAGAAGTAAAATGAGGTCTTCTATTTATAGTGAAGCCTTAAAGGTGACCGGAGCGTCTAATTGGTTGAAGGGGAAAATATTAAATAAGTAATTGTACCGAGTGTAATCACTTATTTATTAATGAATAAATAATTCACTGAGAAATTATTTATTATCAGTATTGATCTGATTAATAAATATATTTAGCTAGTAAATATATTGAATTAATGCGAAGATCGTAACATACCGATGCTAATTTTACCAAGGGTAATATTGGCATTATGGAAATTGTCAGCCACGTGTCAGCTCCAAAATATTCCGGTAATTTATGGTTCCACAAATACCCCCACATTGCTTAGGAATTCAGGGAATCCTAAGGGATGTAATTTTTACTGTGGTCCCGATAAATCTTTATTTGTAGGAGTAGGACTCCGTTTTGTCTTGGAACTTTTCTCGCAATTGAAATATAGAATGAAGCTCCATGTTGAAGTAAGAAATCGCCAGCTTTGGGCTCGACTTGATGTTGAAGTAGAAAGTCTGACGGTCAAAATTTAGCTCCATATTGAATTTAGAGGCCCAAAAGGAATTAGGGTTTGTTTCTCTATTTAAGATGAAGCATGAGTAGCCTCCATTCTAAAAAAGAATACCCTAATTTCATTCATCTTGTCATGCGGCTGGTGGTGAGGGACTCAATGCCGTCGCTCGTCGAGGTAAAATTTTTGTGCCTATTCACTTCTCGTTGTTGTTCTTGAATTTTTTTTGCTGGTTTCAAAGAATGAGGTCAAAAGTCGAGCCCTCGTCCATCCATGAATTAACACAAAAAGAAAGTCGTGCTTTTTCATCCAGGCACTTATTCCTCACGACGAGCGCGTAACTTGAGAAGGATGACAACAACAGCATCAAGGCTTGTCGTCTTGCTTGGCTAGGTGCATATGGCTCGACTAGCGCCAAGCTTTTGTTTTTTTTTTGTCAATTGACAGCTCACCCCCTTTTTTTTGGCTGCTATGAAACAGCCATTATGTCTGTATCAATGTATCAATGTAATATACTAAATATTACATGTATTGCTTTTTGCTTCTTTTTTTCTTTCCGTCGCCCCCAGCAGCAAAAGCCTTCGTGCTTTTGTTTTGTGTGTGAAATATATATATACTATTTTAATATATATTATATTTTCTTTCTTTTTCTTTTTTAGCTTCGATTTTTTGCAAATTCCGGGAGCTGTAGTTGTCAGATTGCAACGATTCAAGCGGTGGTGTGCTCTACTCTATGAGACGTTCATTTCAAGATGTATGAAGGCATACTTCTGGTGTAGTCTTGAAGACCTCATTTTGTGGAGTACCATCTGGTGGCATGTCTAGGACTTGTTGGAGTTTCCGACTTCAAGAGAGGATGGACTTGACACCAAGATGCTCCTCCAGTTGACATGCTTATGATGCTTTGTGAAAAGAAGAGCTTGGCGCGCTGACGAACTCATCATCTTCAAGTGTGGGCGGAGCCAACATCAAGACCTTCAACGGAGAGGTAGAGCAGAATGCAATGTGAGGTGGAGCAGAATGCAATGCGAGGTGCAGCAGAGTGCGATGCGAGGTGCAGCAGAGTGCGATGCGAGGTGCAGCAGAGTGCAAGGCACGAGGTGCAGCAGAGTGCAAGGCGCGAGGTGCAGCAATGTGAAAGGCGCGAGGTGCAACAGTGTGCGGTTCGAGGTGCAGCAGTGTGCGGTTCGAGGTACACCAGAGTACAGTGCGAGGTGCAGCAGAGCGCAAGGCGCGAGGTGTAGCAGAGTGGGAGCAAGGTGCAGTGGAGTGTGACGCGATGTAACGACCCGTCCCAAATTCCATGATTAGATTAGTGACTAATCACGATTAGTGAGGCTAATCCGTGATTAGTAAAGCGAAATCGGATGAACGATGCGAAATGACCGTTTTGCCCCTGGTGGTGGCAAAACGTTGACTTTTTAATCGGGCGGTCAAATGGACTTTGACCGATGACCGTGACGTAGTTCGTGACGTCACGAGTTCATAGACAGGTGGCACGTTCAATTCCGACGTTCGAGGAGGAAGTTATGACGTTCGGAAGTTTAGGGGCATTTTGGTAATTTGGGTGAATAGTAGGTCAAAAGTTGACTTTTTGACCGGGAGGTCCGATGGCCGAGGGCCGAAGACCATTACATAGATAAGGACGATACGAATCCGTAGACAGGCGGCACGTCGAATTCGGACGTTCGACGGCGACGTTACGGTTCACGGAAGTTCCCGGTTACTATTCACGACGACACATTTTACGAGACAAAAAGTGCAGTTTTGTCTCTAGTGGGTCCAGATATTTAATGGAGGCCCAATGGATGAGTGACACTTGTCACCCATCCACTGGCCAACCTCACCCACTCATGCACCAAACCCATTCACCGTGCATCCATTTCTTCCATTTTTCCTCCATCCATTACCCGATCCCATTTCCAAATCCAACCCAGCCAACCCAACCCCATTTCGGCTAGGACTGAGGACAGAGTGAAGTGAGGATGGTGAGGACGTGGTGGCCGGCCCAGGACGGCGCCACCGTGCACGGCTGAGGCCAAACCCGAACAGGTAACCCGGTTACCCATTTTCTCCCTTTTAATTTGATTTTGATGTTATGGTTGCTTTTGGACGATTAGGATGAGTTAGTTAGGTTGCTAGTATCATTTTAGGAAGGTTTTGGTGGTGGTTGACGACCGAGAAGCCGTGTAGACTGATCGGGAAAAATTGAACCGTGAGGTTCAAATTGGACCGGTCGGATTTCGTAGGTTTTAGGTTGTTTAGTTAATTAGGATTGATAGGAAATGAAGAAATAGGAATAAATTGGAATGGAGGAAATCGGACCGAAAATGAGGGAGAAGAAGGCCTGGACCGGTTACGCCGGTCCAGTTGCAGAGGTCGGACCGGACCGGCCGGCCCAGACCGGTTCGATCGCTGGAACAGGTGACACTGTAGCGGCGCGTGAGGCCCACGCGCAGCCACTTCAGGCGGCGCGTGAGGGCGCGTGGCAGGGAATCTGGGGAAGGTTCCAACATGTGAAATCATCTATTCGATGTAACGAACATTTTGGGACTGGTTTCGTGTCGATCGGACACCGTCTCGATATGTTTCGGGGCATCGGAAGGTTTAGGTTCGGTTTTAAAAATAGTTAAAAATATGGGAAAATTACGGGGCTTTAGTGGGAGGTTAATTAAGTAGTTAGTAACCTTCTATTACGATTTGGACAGGTTTGGGAGTCCCGGTGACGGTGATCGGCTCGGGGAGCCGTATGGCACGCAAATCGAGGCGGCAGCTCGGACGGTCTGTGAGTGGACCTTGTTTTCTAAATTGGTGCATGCATAAATGTTTATTATATGTTTATTTACTTGTTTGATGATGCCATGGGTGCATTTGTATGTGGTTACGTATAAGCACGTATTTCGAGGTTTCGGCCTTATACGGTGCTTATACGGGTCTGTATTTCTTTATTGACTTAAATGAACTGAATTTGGATTTCAAAATGATAAACTCGGGTATGAGACCCATTTGGTTTTGTCTCGGGCATATGACCTCAGATTCCGGGCACGGTGCCCAGTTGGTGTCCTATGTTCGGGTACGAGACCCAATCACTTTACGGTTTTGATTTCAGGTCAGGGAACCTTAAATGGATTCCCAGGTTCATGACGGTTTATGGGAACCGGCATGAACCCTTGTTATGGTATCATGGTTCATGACGGTTTATGGGAACCGGCATGAACCCTTGTTGGTTATTACGGAACATGACGGTTTATGGGAACCGGCATGTTACCTGGTTATGTTATTACGGTACATGACGGTTTATGGGAACCGGCATGTTACCTGATTATGGATATTATGGATTCATGACGGTTCAGGGGAACCGGTCATGAAGGGTTATGTTATGTATATATATGTTCGTCTACCTTCCTTTACATGTTCTACTATCTCCTCCGGGGAGGGTCGTTGGCCTGGGTGGACCCCGGAGTAGTCACGGAGCACCGACTGAGTGGAGTCACCCCCCAGTTGGGTTCCTTACTCTCAGGAAGGCTATGATTACTATTACCTCGGGTAGGGTCAGTGGTCTACGGACATTGATCTTGACTTTGAGATGACTCGGATTGAGACCCGGGTAGCGCGCGCGTAGCTTTGGATACCGTGACGGGATTGGTTGTGTGACTTATATATATGTATGTGATGGATATATGATATATGATATGTGGTGTGTACAGGTGTGCACAGGATTTGGGCAGTGGCCCGTATGGTCGTTTTCATTGTGGTCCTTTCGACCTTGGTTTATATCTGCTTTGGGCATAGTCCCACATATAGTTTGTTTTGAATAAATGGTTTTCGAATGCATGCATGCTTTTTAGTGGAGGGTACAAATGTCTTCCTTATTAAATGTTTTTATAAACTCTTTGTTTTGTCCACTCACAGTTTTTAATGTTTTGACTGCCCTTCAGGTTGACATCGGATGTGGACTGTAGCAGAGATCGAGATATCACATGCCTCCTCCGGATCCTGGCGTACTCTGATAGCCTGGGAGGGCAAAGGTCGGAAATATCCCTTGTCTGACACTCCGTGTCAGACGGGAGCAGGGTCATCTCGCACTAATCCCCGGGGGATTGGGATGGGTCCTGTCAACGTGGTATCAGAGCGGGGTTGTCTCTATTCGAGCAACCGCGGAGCTCTTGGAGCATGTACGCTGGTCGAGGATGTGATATCTCAATGGGCTGCAGTTCGTAGTCAACCTGATTGTCGGGGTGCCGGTACGATAGTTAGTAGGATTGGCATGCCTTGGTTCGGCATTTGAGGCCGGGGTTGCCATAGTTCTGTCAAGGTTGAACAGTGTGGGACCCTACGGAAGGATTAACGTGTTCGTATTCTGGAGTGTGATCGTGAGACGGTTAGTTGGGATCGTCTTTCACGATGTCGTAGGATTGGTTCCGACGACTAGTTGGGAATTGTGATCATCGGATGGTCGAATATTGTTGAGTTGGATGATCGGATTTAGTTGAGTTAGATGGAGTTACTGCGGTCGGCAGTTAGCTGTCGGTTTCGGGGAATCCTAGTTGGATTGTCGGTAGGATTGGATTGACGTCTTTACGATGTCAAGACCGCGGGGTCGGTCAGGTTGTTGATGTTACTGCTTTTCGCAGTTGGGTTCCGAGGAACTCTAGGAGTGATTGTGGAACCCTACCGTATGTGTATGGTTCGAAAATGGGAGTTGACGAGTGGTTTGACTTGGACGACTATTCGAATTTGGATTCGTTAGTCGGTCTAGTCATGTCAGCTTGTATTGGGACTGCACTTCGCAGTCAGGGTTGTACGTATCGGTTAGACCGAGTTGGTTGTCGTGCTACTTCAGTTGTGGGTTGGTGCAACTAAGGTCGTGGATGACCTGGTAGACAACAATGGTTTAGTCAAGTTACGACAGGATAGAGATTGTTGGACAAGTTACCAGGGTTGGTACTTGTCGATGGAATCCCTGAGTGGGATACAGAGTAGTTGGTACGGGCGATTGATTCCGTTGGATACGGAGTCTGGATATAGCGATGTCTGGTAGTTAGGTCTGCACGAGTGTGGGGCAGGCGCTACTACCGAGAGTGGTTATAGTTACGATTGTTGGGGATCGGGGACGTTCGGGGAACGTTTTCCTTTTCTCGCATGAGTTGTCAGGGTGACTGTACCCAGAGTTGTCAGGTACGAGGGAGACAGAGTTTCTCCTATACGAGCAGAGGTACGCGATCGTCGCTTGGTATGAGCGGAGATCCAGGATGTCAGTGTTGCACACGGTGTGCTAGCGTCAGTACTGATGCTAGTGAGGATGCATGTGTGCTGATGCTGACAGGTGGTAGTGATGGTGCTGGTACTCGTGCTAGTGCTAGTGCTGGTGTCGGTGCGGGTGATTGTGACGCTGAGTTACGGATCAGGGTGTGACTCCGTCGTAATGGGCATATGTTCGGTATCTGTGGTTCAGGAGTGGAACTCAGATAGAGTTAAACTGGTTAGGGGACACGTGGTTGATGTCCGGGTATGTTGTTTCCAATCTTGTTGGAACTTCGGAATCGCGAGAGGTTGCGATTGAAGTGACGAGTGGAATGCGGGTTTTCCGCATTGGTAACGGGTATGTCGAAGTCGTTTTGGGTGACTTCTCAGGTTCTACCATAATTGATGGTGGTAGAGGATGTAGGTGATATAGATGTTGTTAGTTGTCACTAGTACACGGATCGTGTATTAGGTGACTCAGATTTCTCATTTTCTGCTTGGTGGCAGACGATGTTGGATTACGTGGCGTGGTGAGTGCAACGGGGTTTTGGTTGCATTCACGTAGGATGGATTATTCGATCATTCTTGATTTTTCCTCGGTGGAATGACAAGGATCGATACGAGGTAATCAGTGGTAACCCACAGTCTCGGCGTGTCTCGTCGTTGACTAATCTGTTTAGATGTGGGAAATGGTTGAGGACTTTGGACGTCGTGACGATCGGGGATCGTGACGTCTATGGTCGGTTGACGTAGTGTTGGATCTGGATTGTGATTTGGATGTCCAGATAGGTGGAGCGTTTATTACTCTTACTTGGATGTTGAGTGAAGCATGATGGGACTGAACTTCCTTTCGAGGTAAATCCCATATGGCTTATTACTCGCCTGAGTAGTTGTCCGATGAGTAGGTGTCTGACGAGGCCGGATTTTGTCTGACCTAGTGTTGTGTTGATGTTGGGATTGACTTCCCTATGAAGTCAATCGATCGTATGGTGGTAATCGGTTGAGTGGGTAACCGATAGGTTTGGTTTTGATACGTCTCGGTAGACGTGAACGATGTTTCGAGTTTTGGAATCAGATTTCTGGATGACGATTCAGGATTTGATTTTGGAACTTGAAAAAAAAAAAATTTCTAGATTTGGGTTTTGGAATCGGATTCTGGGTGACGATTCAGGATTTGATTCTAGAGCTTGACTGTAGATTTTCTTTTATGGATTTGGGTTCGGAATGGTTATTCCAAATGCTAGCTTACGGAATAATGATTTTGGATTCGAATTTGGACATGATTATGGATATGATTTCTGGATTTGGATTTGGGATTTCTTACGAAATTGCGGATTCAGATTCGGATTTGGAAATAAATAATGGGTCGGAGTTTCGATTTGTCTAATACTGGATTGGATAAATGGCCTCCATCGTAGAAACGTGATTGGCTATGACCTAGGTGGTTGTAGTCTGATTGATGGGTAGATGTACGTACCTTGTACGTTGTTCATGGTACGATACTAGGCAGACTTATCGTGCCTGGTGACGGTATATAGGAGATACCGGTAGTGCGTTGGAGAGCGTATTGGTAGTCGGATTGGTTCTGATACCATCGGATTAGTTGAGGTCGTGGACTGGACATTAGATACTGTGCAGGGGGTCATGGTATTTCTGATGGGTCTAGTTATACACAAGTCGAGTGAAATGCTTGTGGTTAGTGTAACCACGAGTGTGTGTCATATCAGTTTTTGACTGGCGACTGTCAAGTGGTGGCAGTTTGTAGGAGGTGTCAGCGTGGATCCTGGTGTGAGGTCTGATGACTCCCAGTGGGAGCAGACGTCAGGATATCTCAGTGACTAAGTAAGGAACCGTAGAGTTGTTTATGTCAGCGAAAGGGTAGATTTGACAAGTGGGTCGATCATAGGATACTTGGGCTACTCTGATACTAACAGGTGGTGTCAGTTCGGAGCGTACGACTTCTGCTATTCGACGTGGTCGAATGTAGACGAGGCGACATGAGCGTTCGTGGTACGTCTAGTTACAAACGAGGTTTATGTTGATTAGTGGGTGTACTAGGGTACACGTGTTTTGCGGTCGATTCTACTTTCCACGAGGTGGATGTGGAATCAGAATAGTTGGCGTTTCGAGAACGGAACTAAATTAAGGAGGGAAGAACGGTTAGATTAGGTCGGTTGGAATTTCGAGGACGAAATTAATTAAGGAGGGAAGGTTGTAACGACCCGTCCCAAATTCCATGATTAGATTAGTGACTAATCACGATTAGTGAGGCTAATCCGTGATTAGTAAAGCGAAATCGGATGAACGATGCGAAATGACCGTTTTGCCCCTGGTGGTGGCAAAACGTTGACTTTTTAATCGGACGGTCAAATGGACTTTGACCGATGACCGTGACGTAGTTCGTGACGTCACGAGTTCATAGACAGGTGGCACGTTCAATTCCGACGTTCGAGGAGGAAGTTATGACGTTCGGAAGTTTAGGGGCATTTTGGTAATTTGGGTGAATAGTAGGTCAAAAGTTGACTTTTTGACCGGGAGGTCCGATGGCCGAGGGCCGAAGACCATTACATAGATAAGGACGATACGAATCCGTAGACAGGCGGCACGTCGAATTCGGACGTTCGACGGCGACGTTACGGTTCACGGAAGTTCCCGGTTACTATTCACGATGGCACGTTTTACGAGACAAAAAGTGCAGTTTTGTCTCTAGTGGGTCCAGATATTTAATGGAGGCCCAATGGATGAGTGACACTTGTCACCCATCCACTGGCCAACCTCACCCACTCATGCACCAAACCCATTCACCGTGCATCCATTTCTTCCATTTTTCCTCCATCCATTACCCGATCCCATTTCCAAATCCAACCCAGCCAACCCAACCCCATTTCGGCTAGGACTGAGGACAGAGTGAAGTGAGGATGGTGAGGACGTGGTGGCCGGCCCAGGACGGCGCCACCGTGCACGGCTGAGGCCAAACCCGAACAGGTAACCCGGTTACCCATTTTCTCCCTTTTAATTTGATTTTGATGTTATGGTTGCTTTTGGACGATTAGGATGAGTTAGTTAGGTTGCTAGTATCATTTTAGGAAGGTTTTGGTGGTGGTTGACGACCGAGAAGCCGTGTAGACTGATCGGGAAAAATTGAACCGTGAGGTTCAAATTGGACCGGTCGGATTTCGTAGGTTTTAGGTTGTTTAGTTAATTAGGATTGATAGGAAATGAAGAAATAGGAATTTAGAAATTGGAATGGAGGAAATCGGACCGAAAATGAGGGAGAAGAAGGCCTGGACCGGTTACGCCGGTCCAGTTGCAGAGGTCGGACCGGACCGGCCGGCCCAGACCGGTTCGATCGCTGGAACAGGTGACACTGTAGCGGCGCGTGAGGCCCACGCGCAGCCACTTCAGGCGGCGCGTGAGGGCGCGTGGCAGGGAATCTGGGGAAGGTTCCAACATGTGAAATCATCTATTCGATGTAACGAACATTTTGGGACTGGTTTCGTGTCGATCGGACACCGTCTCGATATGTTTCGGGGCATCGGAAGGTTTAGGTTCGGTTTTAAAAATAGTTAAAAATATGGGAAAATTACGGGGCTTTAGTGGGAGGTTAATTAAGTAGTTATTAACCTTCTATTACGATTTGGACAGGTTTGGGAGTCCCGGTGACGGTGATCGGCTCGGGGAGCCGTATGGCACGCAAATCGAGGCGGCAGCTCGGACGGTCTGTGAGTGGACCTTGTTTTCTAAATTGGTGCATGCATAAATGTTTATTATATGTTTATTTACTTGTTTGATGATGCCATGGGTGCATTTGTATGTGGTTACGTATAAGCACGTATTTCGAGGTTTCGGCCTTATACGGTGCTTATACGGGTCTGTATTTCTTTATTGACTTAAATGAACTGAATTTGGATTTCAAAATGATAAACTCGGGTATGAGACCCATTTGGTTTTGTCTCGGGCATATGACCTCAGATTCCGGGCACGGTGCCCAGTTGGTGTCCTATGTTCGGGTACGAGACCCAATCACTTTACGGTTTTGATTTCAGGTCAGGGAACCTTAAATGGATTCCCAGGTTCATGACGGTTTATGGGAACCGGCATGAACCCTTGTTATGGTATCATGGTTCATGACGGTTTATGGGAACCGGCATGAACCCTTGTTGGTTATTACGGAACATGACGGTTTATGGGAACCGGCATGTTACCTGGTTATGTACCTGGTTATGTTATTACGGTACATGACGGTTTATGGGAACCAGCATGTTACCTGATTATGGATATTATGGATTCATGACGGTTCAGGGGAACCGGTCATGAAGGGTTATGTTATGTATATATATGTTCGTCTACCTTCCTTTACATGTTCTACTATCTCCTCCGGGGAGGGTCGTTGGCCTGGGTGGACCCCGGAGTAGTCACGGAGCACCGACTGAGTGGAGTCACCCCCCAGTTGGGTTCCTTACTCTCAGGAAGGCTATGATTACTATTACCTCGGGTAGGGTCAGTGGTCTACGGACATTGATCTTGACTTTGAGATGACTCGGATTGAGACCCGGGTAGCGCGCGCGTAGCTTTGGATACCGTGACGGGATTGGTTGTGTGACTTATATATATGTATGTGATGGATATATGATATATGATATGTGGTGTGTACAGGTGTGCACAGGATTTGGGCAGTGGCCCGTATGGTCGTTTTCATTGTGGTCCTTTCGACCTTGGTTTATATCTGCTTTGGGCATAGTCCCACATATAGTTTGTTTTGAATAAATGGTTTTCGAATGCATGCATGCTTTTTAGTGGAGGGTACAAATGTCTTCCTTATTAAATGTTTTTATAAACTCTTTGTTTTGTCCACTCACAGTTTTTAATGTTTTGACTGCCCTTCAGGTTGACATCGGATGTGGACTGTAGCAGAGATCGAGATATCACATGCCTCCTCCGGATCCTGACGTACTCTGATAGCCCGGGAGGGCAAAGGTCGGAAATATCCCTTGTCTGACACTCCGTGTCAGACGGGAGCAGGGTCATCTCGCACTAATCCCCGGGGGATTGGGATGGGTCCTGTCACGCGAGGTGCAACAGAGTGCGACGCGAGGTGCAGCAGAGTGCAACTACAAGGCGAGACATGCTGCGAGTGCGAGGCGAGGAATGCTGCAAGTGCGAGGCTTTGCATGGTGCAACTACAAGGCAAGATATGCAAGTACGAGGCGAGGAGTCCCATCACTTGGAGTGCGACTTGTCACAACCCAGCATGAGACTTGTTCCAGATGCGAGACAATGTGTGTTGAAGCTAAAAGGCGAGATGTGCTTCATCTTCGAAACAAGGCTTCCCATGACGCAGGGCGAAGTGCATGTAGTGTCACGAAGTAACTGAAGCCTTCCAAGGAGTTGCTTTGGATGACAGATGACCTTCTAGAGACTCGATCTTCAAGGCTTTGTTGAGCTCAAAATGTAGTGGTAACAAGGTGGAGCATGGAGGATCGATCATGCCCCCTGCAAAGCTCGAGACGTTGCACATCATCACCTAATTGAAGGAAGAGAGCTTGGAGATGCGATCAATGTCAAGTAGGCGATGTTGAGGAGGTTGCCCCCATTGTTTGAAGAAGGTCACGATGAGATGATTGAAGGCCTCCAAGGCTTACTCATGGGTTGACGGAGAGACTCTGAGGTCGTGCCGTTCTTGGTGATGAGCTTCATGATCCTTCTTGGCATGTGGCTTGATCTTAGCATTGAATACATGTTTGAGCATTCAACTTGTAAATTGTCAACTTCTTTAATTTTCATTAATAGAAGCCTTCCACTTTTTTTTGAGTGTTTTGTGATTTTCGGCAGATTTGACCTTTGTTTAGTAAATTTAGTCTTCTGACTTCGTTTTAGCTCCGAATTGAGTGACGTTAGTGGGGTTAGAAAGATAAGTTCCATACCTTTCTACTGCCACCAAGCTCGTTCCAAGACGATCCGAATTGAGCCTTGTAGGATTGGTTGAATCTTGTGCTCGTACGCTGGTTCATGCAGTTAAACTTTGTGTGTAAAAATGTTTACGGGGAATTCTTCACAACATGGAATTGAGTGAGATCAATGGTGTTGGAAATCTGACTTCCATATCTTTCTAAATCCGTTGACCTCATGTCAGGGTGATCAAAATTCAGTGGTCTATGACTGAATGAATCTCGTACTCGTGTGCTGGTAAGTGCAGTTGACCTTCGTGTACAAAAATGTTCGCTGGTCACAACTCGAAATTGAGTGAGGTCAACGACGTTGGAAAGCTGACTTCCGTATCTTTGTAGGGCCATAAAGCTAATGTCAGGGTGAGCAAAATTGAGTGAGCTATGATTGAATGAATCTCGATCCCGTGCACTGAAATGCAGAATTGGACTTCGCATGTTAAAACTTTTGTCCACTGGTTGTAATGGCCTGGTGATTGCCCCTCTTGGTGGGGTTGGAAGCGTTTTTTTAGTAGCTTTCTGACTCCAACAAGTCAAGTTCTTGGATGGTTTCATGTGCCTCGCTGGGACGAGCCTTGAGCGCTTCGCGTGGCGAAGTTGTGGCATGGTCCGCATGGTGAAGACTTGTTGTGCTTTGCGTGGTAAAAACTTTGAGTTCTTCGCATGGTGAAGGCTTCTAGTGCTTCATATGGCGAAGGTTTGGAGTGCTTCGCATGGTGTGGAGTGCTTCGCATGGTGAAGGCTTAGAGTGCTTCGCGGGGCGAAGCCTCAGGTGCTTTGCATGGAAAAGGCTTAGTCTGCTTCGCATGGCGAAGGCTTTGAGTGCTTCACGTGATGAAGGCTCGGGGTGCTTCGCGGGGCGAAGGCTTGGAGTGCTTCGCAGGGCGAGCGAAGACTTAGAGTGCTTCGTATGACGAAGGCTTAGAGTGCTTCGCATGGTGAATGCTTGGAGTGCTTCGCTTGGCGAAGGCTTGGAGCGCTTCGCGTGGCGAAGGCTTGGGGTACTTCGCGGGGCGAAGACTTGGGGTGCTTCGCGACTAAGACTTGGAGTGCTTCGCATAGCGAAGACTTAGAGTGTTTCCCATGGCGAAGGCTTAGAGTGTTTCGCGTTGTGAAGGTTTGGAGTGCCTCGCATGGCGAAGGCTTGGGTGCTTTGCGTGGCGAAGACTTGGGGTGCTTCGCGGGGCGAAGGCTTGGAGTGCTTCGCATAGCGAAGACTTAGAGTGCTTCGCATGGCGAAGGCTTAGGTGCTTTGCCTGGCAAAGGCTTAGAGTGCTTCACATGGTGAAGAATTAGAGTGTTTCGCGGGATGAAGGCTTGGAGTGCTTCGCGTGACGAAGTCTTAGTGCTTTCTAAATAAAAGCGCAGGTGATAAGACAGTTTCATTAAACGTTGAAACGAAACATCTTGAATCTTATTGAAAGATGTTATGTGAGAAAAGTAGGCATTGAGCCGAATTTTAACCACAAAATTTGTGTCCTTGATGATGACTTGGTCACTGATTTAGTTTCCTGCAACTCGGCCTCGGCAATGATGGTGTCCACGCGGATCGTCTTTTGTGCAGGTTCCTGGGGATCTTTGTTTCCGAGACGATCTGTTGCCTTTTTTCTGACGTACTCGGTGCAGTGTCCTTCCTTCAAGAGATCCCGGAAGTATCTTTCGAAAGTCTGACAAGAGCTTATGTCGTGCCCATAACAATTGTGATAGGCACACCATCTTGTCTTGTTGGCCCCCTCCTGGTCGCCTTTGACGGGAGCCGGTCTTTCAAACCACGGTTTTTCCTTTATCTGATTATATATTTGGGGGAAAGGTACAAAAACTGTGTGTTTGGCTTTGCACCCGCAAACGTGGTGGATGACGGGGTTTCTTTGAGCTTGTTGGCTTTCTCGACTGAGTTCCCGCAGTGGGCATCATCCTTTGGTTGCGCAAACTCCTTTGGGGGATGTCCATCTTCCTCGATGTGGTTGGCGGCATATATGGAGTTTTTTCTCGTCCTCCCAGCATGCATGTCGCTCCGCCAGGGGCAGTATTTTGGTAAGACTTCGGGCGTTGCTCATGACGATGTCTCCGTAGAGCTGGCTCTCCCGTGGTAGGCCTTGCATAAATGCCATGGCTGCGACGAGATCGCTGCAACCAATGATGCGGGACTTCTCTTCGCAAAACCTCCGGATATATTGCTGCAAGGTTTCCTTAGACCTCCTTCGGATGGTGAAGAGGTGGTCATCCTTGACTTCGATGGTGCAAAGCTGTGAGTACTCCTTCACGAAGGCCAACGCCAACTCTTTGAAGGAGGCGATTGATCTCTGGGGGAGATGGTTGAGCCATGTCGTCGCTTGACCTTGCAGTGAGGTTTGGAAAACTTTCCACATGAGCGCATCGTTGTGCCTGTGAGGTACCATGACCCCCTGATAGTAATTGATGTGCTTTATTGGATCAGAGGTTCCTTTGTACTGATTGAAGTTTGGTGTTGAAAATTGCTGCGGGAATGGCTCCTCCTCAATATCTCTCACGAATGGCGAAGATGATGACGTCTGAATTTGGCGCCAAAGGTCATCCTCCTAGTCTCCGTCGCGTTGAACTCCCTGGAGGCGTCGATCTAGCATCCTTCGGACGTCTTCAGCGTGCAATGGTCCTTTGTGACAGGGGTTCCCATTTCTGGTCAAATGGCGTCGACTCCCTCGAGTTACAGCGGGCTTGGCTCTCGAGCTCGCTGGAGAGTAAGTCTCGTCTTCCTCGTTGTGGTCATCCGAGTGGGTGCGTGACGCACGAGAGACTGCTTGCTGCCGTTGGCTATCGCGTAGGTACTCAATGTGTGAAAGTGATCTGGGGTGTCCTCCGAGTCGTTCTCGGGCTGATATTCTCGATTGATCTTGTCTTCTTGCTCTGGGGGTGCAATTTTCTTCCCCTGAGTCGTTTAGCGACGTGTCTCGGGACATTGTCTGGCAACAGACATGCTTTTTTCCAGCGCGTTTGGGGACGTCCCCTGATGTCTTACGAGGTTCATTTACTCTTTCGGAGATTCTGGATGTCCCGATGTCCCCCAACAGCTGTTGCAAAAGCTCTGATTGGGCCCGAACCTGGTTGTTTAGTTGGTCGATCTGTTGTGTCAATCCAAGTCGCGGAGGTGATCCCCTAGATGCTTGCTGGTGATGAGTAGCATGTCGGGGCGCACATCGCGCGCCTTCAGACATATGTGACGAACCATGTCTCCCTGGTACCTGGGTGTCGGCCTGCGAGTTGCGCAGAGCATCCAAGTGCCTCCTTAGTTCCCAGCTGGAAGGGGCCTGAGTCGAGAATCTTAGAGATGATTCTCCCGCCAGCAGCCCTTCTGTTTGTTGAAAAAACGTCGCGCCTACCCTCGTTGCAGGTGGGGGGTTCACAGTAGCAGCGGCCATGGGGAACGTTCCAAAACTGATCGTAGGTGTCCAATCTGGCATTCCGAACGGTGGGTGAATTGATGTGTGGCGCGAGCCGTGCAGGAGACATGAAAATGGTTCCTCCGGAATCTCAGGCAATGGTTCGCTCACGACAGTGATCGCAGTGGCGGATGTGGCAGCTTCGGAGGCTCGCGCGGATCGGCGTGTTCTGACCATGTGAAGAACGGTAAGTGTCAAAAGTATGATGATGGAGTTTTTTCAAGGAAAAACTAAAGAGCACGCTTTGAGTATTTCTCAAATCGGCTCTCAATGAAAACACCAGTTGTTGATGCAGAAATCGTCCAGTCTCGTAAAATTCCTTCTCAATCCCTACACACAAAAACGAAAATCAAACGGGGTTAAGGTTGAATCCCAGGGGGGTGGTTCAACCGTAAACGCTCCGATGCTTAAGTCAGTTTTCTGAGAGAATAAACCGACGGAGTGTTTGTAGGAGGTTTTGATTATCTTTAAAAGTAAAATGAGGTCTTCTATTTATAGTGAAGCCTTAAGGGTCACCGGAGTGTCTGATTGGTTGAAGGGGAAAATATTAAATAAATGATTGTACCGAGTGTAATCACTTATTTATTAATGAATAAATAATTCACTGAGAAGTTATTTATTATCAGTATTGATCTGATTAATTAATATATTTAGCTGGTAAATATATTGAATTAATGCGGAGATCGTAACATGCCGATGTCAATTTTACCAAGGGTAATATTGGCATTATGGGAATTGTCGGCCACGTGTCAGCTCCAAAAAATCCAGTAATTTATGGTTCCACAAGTTTCATATAAGGCTCAGCTTTAGAAGTTTGAAGTGGTAGTGTTGTTTCAATTTTAGGATGTTGGCTTATAACTTGGTTGTTAATTGAGCTGGGCTCAGTTTAATAAGTGTTATGTGAAATCCTGTTTTCCATTTTCGTCATCCCTTGCTTCGCATTTTATAAGGAATTAAGTTTGTCATCCCTTGCTTCGAATTTTATAAGGAATTAAGTTCATCCCCTTGCCTGATAAGTCTGACTTATGTGGTTTGTATCTCTCTTTGTTAGCTTCGCGGAGAGTCACTTCATTCACTTTCTTATGTGTTGCTTTGAATTTTAAATGGGCCGATCTTCATTATATTTGCTAAAGTGGAGGAGCTTGTTTGTTAAGTTTGGGATAGAAGCTTACTGCAAATTTGTTTAAATGAACTATAAATAGTGCTTCAATTTTATTTTACTGCTTCCCATTCCAGATTTGAGTTCATTTCAAGTAGCACCTGATGATTAGCATATTATTTTAGCTGGTAGTGACTTATGGGGAGGAAGGTACCTGGTTTTTTTTTTTTTTTTTTTAAGGAATAAGATGCAGAAAGGGGGAGGGAAATGCAGTTATGATCAAAATGACTAAAATACCCTTTTTATATAACTATCTTAAACAACGTTAAATAAAATATTTGTTAAAAAGTGCAATGGTTTTGATGGTGTAACCGTTTCTTGTGCACATTAAAGAAAATTGCCAGACTGGCGTGTTTTTTAATGCATTTAGCCTAATAAGCCATGTATCATTGCTCGCGGTCCATGATAAATCAAAATGGCAGTGAAACTGAAACAAGTTTGAATGAAATTAGACATATATGCCATGTATGCAAGCGTAGTAAAAAAATGAAGAGGGCACTCGTAAATTTAGGTTTTATATTTTGTCAAATATTTTGTAATTATTATAAAACTTCAGGGTAAATTTAGGAGATCAAGAAATCAAAAAAGGTAATAGGAGTCCTTAATACTTCCCCTGGTTAAAATCATGAATGAAAAAATCTGCAATATCTGCTATATATATATATATATATCTCTATTTGAGTTTCGACATAAAAATAAGGGGCAAGAAAATTTTTTCCTCAATTTCCACGATACTCATATAAGTCTTATATAAAGTATTATTGAGTTTAAGTTTTTTCTAAAATTTCATTCAAAAATTTGGACTAAATTTGCAACATACATTTGTTGAGCGCAAACGATATCAAATTATCCATCAATATTTTCATAATTTTTTTTTTTCTGTTGAAAGAAGTGTTATATTTAAACATCTTAAAATAGTACAAAGAATATACATTTAACCTAGCATGGACCCAAATGTGAACAACATGAATAATAGCAAAATTAAAAAAAAATTGCAGTTTGAATAGTTTCACAGGGGAACAAAATACATGATACAATATTGACGCCAACTAATTAGACGTTGTATTAGTAAAGTTTGAGGTGCTACCTGATTAAAGAATCTTACTAGAAAAAACCTATTAGGATAAAAATCTCATTGAAGGAAAAAAAGTGCGACAAACAAAAATGAAGTAGCTAGGAAAAAAAGATGATTCTGCAGCAGAGATCTAGTAATCACATATCTTTTGGAACTGCAAAACAAAGGAGGGAATATCTTAATGCTTAGAATGTGAATTAATACAATCTGATAAAACAGGAGAAAAACAAACAGAAATCTAAGACAAACTAATTACAATTTTACACACATGGGCGAGAATATACTGGAGAAGGAATAAAACCACAAACACAACCTACATGTAGCAGAACAACAAATAGAGAAGGAAAGAGGAATGAACAAGCAATAAATATAGACAAGAGAGTAAGGAAACAAAAAAACAAATCCTACCCCTTGTTACCCAAATTCCTGAAACATAGTCAGGTAAGAAAACTACAAAGTAGAAACCAAAGTACTAACTTGTGGTTTGTGATAAAATTCACACAAAGTGTAAAAATATTAAAAAAACTCAAAATAAACATGTACTAAGAAGAAAGTAACAGTCAGTAAAAAGAGAAAAAATGAGTAACATATCTGGTTGAGTAGAAATATTAGTCGCACCACCAATCATTCTTCTTGTCTTCTTTATTGATACGAACAACATATATTGATATATACAAATGAAGTATCCGTCAGCTTAGTGGTAAAGGAGAGGAAGAGAGATGGGAAGGGATCTGGGTGGTTTGGTTGTCGGCGTCGAATTGGGATGCTGGAACCGCAAGGGAACAACCAGGTTGAGCAGCAAGAGTTAAGAATGAAAATAATGGTCGGGTGATGTCATGATGACATGAGGCGAGGCAATGCGAGGCTAAACGTGAAACTTCTTGTCAGGTTCTTCCCACCATCCCTTGTTTGAAATAGTTATGTTTACCTCAATAACTGCAAACGTCTATATTAGCCTAAAAAAAAAAACCTTGAAAAACTTTATAACCGCTTCAAACCACTTGTAAATGTCCAAAACCAGCCAGAACCTTCTCCATCTACCATAAACATCTTCTGAAACATAGCAATATGCTGGCAAAAGAAACCCCAGCAATATTCCACTTCAGTCCCTCCTTGGTGGATAAGGCTTTAATCGAGTTGTGAGCAAGTAAGTATCAAGTACAAAGTATCTGCTGATTTGAAAAAGACTGCAAACTATAAGATAAAACACACAAGAAAATGCCATAACAAAATAAACGATATATAGAGAAATGAAGATGTCGAAATAGTGGAAAAAACTTCCAGATCATTGGGCAATACGAGGCTTGATCGAGGCAATAATTTTTCCTTTGATGAGTGTCTGCAGTAAGGGCTGACAATGAGTCATGTCGAATTCTTATCGTGGCTTGAACTCTGTTTTATCTAAATATGTCTAATCTAAACTTTAGCCGTTTAATAATCGTTTCAAGAATTTTCAACATGAATCCGACCTGTTAATAACCTTTGTAACCCATTTAATAAATATTTCGTGTTTAAAATCCAAATAATATGCCACATGTTTAAACTGTTTAACATGTTTAACTTATTTAAACTATAAGATTTAATAAGTATATATGTAGGAAAACATGTAGATATGAGTTAGTGATTGACACACTTATTAAAAGAGTTAATATATAAGTCATTATAAGAGTTAATAGATTAACTCACAATCTACTCGTTTATTAAATGAGTTAATAAGTTATTATATGGATTACCAGGTTAACTCGAAATTCACCCGCTTATTAAACGTTTCATAACGAGTTGACTAAAAAATAACCCAAAATGTTAATCGTGCAGGTTGACCCGAATAAATTTCATGCAGATTTCGAGTCGTGTAACAAAATTACTACCCTTAGTAGGCATGCAGCTTCCTAACCGGGGCCTAACCTTGGGGTTGTTGCTTCCTTGAGAAGAAGCGAGGGAAGAGAACAGATTTCAATTTCTACAAATAAACGAATTCCTATTTCTACCCAAAGTATAATGATATTTCCATAAATTTGATTATTGATGTTTATGTGAAAAAATATATTTTCTTAAACCCAATATCCAAATGAGTAATGAGATTAAGGATTTTAGATGAGGCACACACATTAAATAGAAGACTATTAGCCTCTGCATTTAGGTTTCACGCATTTGCCCATATTTCATTTTATATCAACCATTGATTCATCTAAGAATCTAAAATATGATACATCACACTTCAACTTGATATTTAAGTATGAAATAAAAATATATAAATACATGCATATACCTATAATTAAGTTTAAACTCTAAGAGCATTCACATCATACTAACTAAATTTTTGGGCAAATTTAACCTAAAATGACCCAATAGTTATTAATAGCTAGCTAGTTTTTAAAGTGACCAAAATC
The DNA here is from genome assembly GCA_032719365.1 of Prinsepia uniflora. NCBI lineage: Eukaryota > Viridiplantae > Streptophyta > Magnoliopsida > Rosales > Rosaceae > Prinsepia > Prinsepia uniflora. Next base: position 53,183,064 of record CM064872.1, on the reverse strand, counting down.
AGACTCTCTATATTTTCATCAACTTTAAATATTAAATTCAATTTTTTTTTCAAATATAAATATATAACAACATATTTTTCCTACAATGACTAGTTTTTAACGTACTTTTCTAATGGTTATAATAAATATGTATATTTTTTGTGCAAAATCGATCCAACCCATAATTCATGCAATTCACTACATATATATATCTAATTTTTTTTAACGGTTCAAATAAATATGTCAATCTCCACAGTGAAATTGGATAAAACAAATTCGGAGACAAATGCAATAATTAAAATGTCAAATGGAAATTCATCTCAAGAGGGGAAAGGAAAGTAACAACCCTAAACTTCAAGTCCTTGTTTCGGAGACGATAAATGTGGTGAAGGATATTTTTCGCCTCCAAGAAAGTAAGGAGCATCGTTTTACTCAATGTTACCACCGTAGTCTTCTAACCTTTCTTCATTTTTTCCTACTAATTATTGAATGTGTTAAAATTATCATACTCAAACTCTGTTCGCAGCAACTCGGTCTTCCCGATCGTCACATGAAAGCTCTCAAACATCAAAACCTCAATTTCCAATTTACCAGAAGAAAAAAAAATCAACTTTTCATAACCCTATACAAAAAGTCTGAGTCAATTAATGACAAAAAAAAATTGGAAATGTGTTTTATTTTCTTTGAATTTTGGAATAACCCACAAAAACTTAGAATTATTGAATGCAAATGATGATAAATTTTGAGAATGAGGAAGAGATTGTGAACAAAAGACGATGAAAAGGATGAGAAGAGAGAAAAACAAGATGAAAAAAATACTTAGCGGGACGCGCAAGGAACTTTGATGCCATGCATGACGCGCAAGGAAATGTCCAGGCACGTGGGAGACAAGGTTCATCGGATCAGTCTGAAGGCACGCGACGCGCGCCCTAACATGTTACTCACTATGAGCGGACATCTTGGGGCTCACCTCCACAAGTTGGACTGACGTAACAAATCGAGCAGCTAAGCAACCAAGTTCGAGCCCAATCGGAGCTCCTATAACAGCTTTTGGGAGACCTCGGAACATCCAGAGCTGTTGAGAGGCGCAACACACCTCGTGAAGCGCATAGGAACATCCTGAGGTGTGCCAGCAAAGAGCATGTACGTTGCTAGACAATGTCATAGGACACATCACCGGGTGATTCTGGAGAAGTAAGTTGTACTTTCAGAACAAAAAGCCAAAATCGCCTGAGACCTCCAACCCATGTGTAACGCCCCGAACTATTATAAATAATATTTTAATGTAAAATGACCATTTTGCACCTAGGGGAAAATTGACTTTTGACCCGAGAGACTTTTTGGACTTTAACCAATGACTGTGACGTAGATCGGGACGTCACGAGTCCGTAGAAAGGCGGCACGTCGAAAACGGACGTTCGACAGGAAAGTTATGGGCATGGGATCGAAATCTATTAAACTTACATCCCGGGATTTGAATAAAATAATATTAAAATCTAATGAATGATTGAATTATTGTGAACCCCTGGATGAGTGACAAGTGTCACTCATCCCATGGCCTAAATTCCCCAAAAATTGGATCTTGCCTCCCATTGGTCACTTTATTTTAAAAACCCCTCACTGTCCATCATTTTCTTCTCATCATTTTCCTCTCATCCTCACCCTCTATTATCATCATCATATCTCATCCATCTTCTATTTACTTCAACCCGTGCACCCCATTTTAATACAAACACCATAACTATATCTCCATCTTCAGTTGTCACCGTGAAAAACTGAGGGAGACTGAGAGGGTACGACCAGAGAGACAAGGACAACGCGATGGGGAAGACTCACGACCGTTCACATCGGAGGTAGGCTGGAAAACCCAAAACCACCCATTTTTCTCATTTTTGAAACTCTCATTTTTAACGTGTATAGGTCGATTGGTTGTCCTAGGTTTAGATCTAGGGATAGAAACGCGTGGGAGGGATCTGGTTTCATGGACGCAGGAGGCTGGAAATAAGGTAGCACACGGTAGGGAACTGGGCTTCGGGTTTGAGTTTAAGGTAACAAATCTATTCCATTTTTTCTTGTTTTTGAATCAATAGATCCTTAGAGGAGGTTAGGATGAGTAGATAGGAGAAAACCTCACCGAAAATGGTGGAAAAATGAAGGAAAATCGAACGGATCAAGTCGCGGTGACCCGGTTGTAGACCCATGGGTCAGCAGCTGGAGGTCAGGGATGATGATGTCAACTGATGGCGTCATCTCTGACATGGAAGTCAGACATGACGTCAGCAGTGACATTAGCATGACGTCAGCTGATGATGTCATCTCTGACATGTCAGTCTGACAGCTGTTAGGTAATATCGGCAGTGACGTCATATTGACGTCAGCACTGTAGTAGGGTTGATTGCGCGTTGACCTGGCACACGGGAGCGAATCACGAGGTGGGATCGACACCATTTTCAAGGTTTCAATGATATATGACAGGACCCATCCCAATCCCCCCCGGGATTAGTGCGGGATGACCCTGCTCCCGTCTGACACGAAGTGTCAGACAAGGGATATTTCCGACCTTTGCCCTCCCGGGCTATCAGAGTACGCCAGGATCCGGAGGAGGTATGTGATATCTCGGTCTCTGCTACAGTCCACATCCGATGTCAACCTGAAGGGCAGTCAAAACATTAAAAACTGTGAGTGGACAAAACAAAAGTTTATAAAACATTTCATAAGATCCACTAAAAAGCATGCATGCATTCGAAAACCATTTATCTAAAACAACCATATGTGGGACTAAGCCCAAAGCAGATATAAACGAAGGTCGAAAGGACCACAATAAAAATGACCATACGGGCCACTGCCCAAATCCATAAAGGACTCGGCCCCAAACCATAAAGAAACCAAGTACACGAGCCACTGCTCAAATCCTGTGCACACCTGTACACACCACATATCATATATCATATATACATCACATACATATATATAAGTCACACAACCAATCCTGTCACGGTATCCAAAGCTACGCGCGCGCTACCCGGGTCTCAATCCGAGTCATCTCAAAGTCAAGATCAATGTCCGTAGACCACTGACCCTACCCGAGGTAATAGTAATCATAGCCTTCCTGAGAGTAAGGAACCCAACTGGGGGGTGACTCCACTCAGTCGGTGCTCCGTGACTACTCCGGGGTCCACCCAGGCCAACGACCCTCCCCGGAGGAGATAGTAGAACATGTAAAGGAAGGTAGACGAACATATATATACATAACATAAACATTCATGACCGGTTCCCCTGAACCGTCATGATCCATAATATCCATAATCAGGTAACATGCCGGTTCCCATAAACCGTCATGTACCGTAATAACATAACCAGGTACATAACCAGGTAACATGCCGGTTCCCATAAACCGTCATGTACCGTAATAACCAACAAGGGTTCATGCCGGTTCCCATAAACCGTCATGAACCATGATACCATATTAAGAGTTCATGCCGGTTCCCGTAAACCGTCATGAACCGGGAAATCCATTTAAGGTTCCCTGACCTGAAATCAAAACCGTAAAGTGACTGGGTCTCGTACCCGAACATAGGACACCAACTGGGCACCGTGCCCGGAATCTGAGGTCATATGCCCGAGACAAAACCAAATGGGTCTCATACCCGAATTTCTCATTTTGAAATCCAAATTCAGTTCATTTAAATCAATAAAGAAATACAGACCCGTATAAGCACCGTATAAGGCCGAAACCTCGAAATACGTGCTTATACGTAACCACATACAAATGCACCCATGGCATCATCAAACAAGTAATAAAACATATAATAAACATTTATGCATGCACCAATTTAGAAAACAAGGTCCACTCACAGACCGTCCGAGCTGCCGCCTCGATTTACGTGCCATACGGCTCCCCGAGCCGATCACCGTCACCGGGACTCCCAAACCTGTCCAAATCTTAATAGAAGGTTACTAACTACTTAATTAACCTCCCACTAAAGCCCCGTAATTTTCCCATATTTTTAACTATTTTTAAAACCGAACCTAAACCTTCCGATGCCCCGAAACATATCGAGACGGTGTCCGATCGACACGAAACCAGTCCCAAAATGTTCGTTACATCGAATAGATGATTTCGTATGTTGGAACCATCCCCAAATACCCTAGCACGCGCCCGCACGCGCCGCCTGAAGTGGCTGCGCGTGGGAGCCACGCGCCGCTACAGTGCCCGTCGTCCTCCTTCGATCGAACCGGTCCGACCGGGCCGGTCCGGTTTTCTCTGCAATTCCGGTCCGCCTGGACCGGCGTGACCGGTCCAAGGCCCTACACTCTTCATTTTTCGTCCGTTTTCCTCCATTCCAATTCCTAAATTCCTATTTCCTCATTTCCAATCTATCCCAATCAACCAAACTAATCGAAACCTCCTAAAACCTCACCATGTACAAAGAGGCTCACGGCCTCTGTTTTTCCCGACCACCTTCCAGCCTTCCTCCGCCGTGAACCACCCTCCAAATCATCCTAAAATGCCCCTAGCAACTTAATAACCACTTCCTAATCATCCAAAAACAACTACAGCATTAAAATCGAATTAAAAGGGATAAAATGGGTAACCGGGTTACCTGTCGGGTTTGGCCTCGGCCGTGCACGGTGGCGCCGTCCTGGGCCGGCCACCACGTCCTCACCATCCTCACTTCACTCTGTCCTCAGTTCTAGCCGCATGGGAGGGGTTAGATGGGTTTTGGATGGTTGGGTGAGATCGGGTAGTAGGGAGAAAGCATACGAAATGAAGATGATCGATGCAAATGGAAGGTGAGATGCATGAATATGTTTGGCTGGGAAATGGATGGGTGACAAGTGTCACTCATCCATTGGGCCTCCATGAAATATCTGAGCCCACTAGAGACAAAACTGCACTTTTTGTCTCGTAAAATGTGTCGCCGGGAATAGTATCCCGAAACTTTCGTGAACCGTAACTTCGTCGTCGAACGTCCGAATTCGACGTGCCGCCTGTCTACGGATTCGTATCGTCCTTATCTACATAACGGTCTTCGGCCCTCGGCCATCGGACCTCCTGGTCAAAAAGTCAACTTTTGACCCCTTTTATCCAAAATTACCAAAATGCCCCTAAACTTCCGAACGTCATAACTTCTTCTACGAACATCGGAATTGAACGTGCCACCTGTCTATGAACTTGTGACGTCACGAACTACGTCACGGTCATCGGTCAAAGTCCATTTGACCGCCCGATTGAAAAGTCAACGTTTTGCCACCACTAGGGGCAAAACGGTCATTTCGCATCGTTCATCCGATTTCGCTTTACTAATCACGGATTAGCCTCACTAATCGTGATTAGTCACTAATCTAATCATGGAATTTGGGACGGGTCGTTACAATATAAATGCAATGGTGGTGATTTTATGTCGATCGGAGATCGTTAAGTTGGTTGAAATTAGGTTTAATGCCTTGGGAAACGTGTTCGGACAGCTTCCTGGGGCGTTGGGTTTCATGTTTGAGTTTGTAGAGACCCATAGTGACCTTTACATTTATTTCAGACATGACATGTACTGTACAATAGTGTCTGGACAGGTTTAAACGTTCAGTTTAGCAGCGAGGACCGTGTGTGAGTGGACTTTTGATTTCGAAATGATTGCATGCATAATTGTTTTCACTGTTTTACTTTCCAATTGAGATTGGATGATTCATAGTACTATATGATGATGCTTATACGTATTATGATGTTTTGGGCATGAGACTCGTCTGGATATATATATATATATATATAAACCATTTTCAGAGTTAATCAGGGATTTCTATGGAACTTAATACTATTGCACTGTGTATACCTACCTTATGATTACTGTCTCCTCTAGGCGTCTCATAGTATCTTGGAGTAGTCACGAGCACTCCCTGAGAGGGGTTGACCCGAGGGGCAGCTCGGGATCAGGAGTGCGGTTATGGATGATACCCCTAGGGAGGGTCATTGATCTGTGGGTCATTGACTTGGGTAGACCTGGGGAGACTTGCGATTGAGACCCCGAGTGACACGTGTAGCCTTAGGACCGTGACATTGATAGGCATCAGGGATGCCAGACATCAAGGATGTCGGGGTTTGGTTTATAGTGCACTATTATTATGATTGTTTTCCCTATTATGTTATATATGATTATATGATTTCATGGTACTATTACGATTACCTATGTTTTGACTAAATGCATGCAAGTTTGACAACAGAAGGGTAAAACTTTATGATTATTATATTATTAAACTGGTTTTGGAAACACTGTTTATTTTTCAGCCCACTTACTCTTTATTGTTTTATTGACCTGACACGACCCATCCCAAATCCACCCGGGATTAACGCGGGATGTGCCATGCTCCTGTCTGACACGAAGTGTCAGACAAGGGATAACTCGAACCTCAACCCGTTCGGGGCTTCCAAAGTGCGATAGGATCGGAAGAGGAGTGTAATGTCTCGGTCTCTGCTACAACCCGCATCCACGATCAACCTGAAGGGTATTAAAATCATTGAAATTTGTGAGTTGACGAAACTAATAATTTAATTAAAAACTCATTTCATAAAAAGATGTTTATGCTCTTCACTAAAAAGCATGCATGCATTCGAAAAACATTTAATTCAATCATTCCTCAACTTATCAAATCAAAGTTAATAAAACTGCTTATCAATCAAAGCCATTTCCTTCCTCAAATCATTAGGGCCTTAGCCCAAACCGTAAACCAAAGTATATGGGAACTCAGCCCAAAACCAATCATGTAGGAACTCAGCCCAAAACCAATCATGAGGGAACTCAGCCCAAAACCAAGTATATGAGAACTTAGCCCAAAACCAATCAGGTGGGTCTTAACCCAAAACCAAATCCGTTGGGACTCTGCCCAAATCAAATCACGTGGATGTCAACCCAAATCCAATACATGTGGGTCTCAGCCCAAAACCAATCTTCGGCATCTCTGATGCCTGACATCCTAGATGTCACATTCAACACCGTCATGGTTCCAAGCTACGCGTGCTACTTAAGGTTTCAATCCCAAGTCTCCCCAGGGTCCACTCAGGTCAATGACCCGCAGATCAATGACCCTCCCTTGGGGGAGGTTTTAACCTCTAGCAATCCTACTCCTGAGTCACTAGATGGACCGGGCGCTCCGTGCAATGATCCCTCGCAGGCAATGCCTTGTGACTACTCCAGGATACTACGAGACATCTGGAGGAGACAACCCGCCACTCCAGGATACTACGGGACGTCTAGAGGGCAACCACTCATGAGGATGGTATATGGAAACCCATTTCACAAAATATCTCAAAACCGTTCAAAAGGCTATGCCCGGGGTTTCCATAAAACCATCTTAAATCCACAAATCCAATTTCCAAACTTACGGGTCTCAGCCCAAAATTCCATTTCATAAACCAACTGGGTCTCCAGCTCGATATCATAACCAATTGAGCCTCAAGCTCGATCATATAAGTCAATTGGGCCTCCCGCGTGATTTCTCATTAAGTCAAATGGACTCCAAGTCCGATGGTTTCCAAGAAAATGGGTCTCATGCCCAATTCCATATTTCCAAATCCAAAACCAATTCATCAAACCATCATTGAAAACACAGCAAGTATAGGCACAGTCTAAAATCATAAATCTCGAAATACGTGCAAATATGTAAATCTTAAACACCACAATCATATGCACTCAAGGCATTTCAAATCATCGATATAAAACATTTATGCATGCATCAATTCATAAAAAAAGGTCCACTCACAGACCATCCTAGTTGCCGCCTCGATACGTGTGCCATAAGCCTCTCCCAGCTAAATCACTGTCACCGAGACTCTTAAACCTGTCCAAATCATACTAGAGGGTTACTAACTACTTCAATAACCTCTCATTAAAGCCCCCTAATTTTCCGGAATTTTTAAACGAATGTAAACTCGATCCTAAACCTTCGGACATCCCGAACTATATTGAAACGATGTCTGATCGACTTGAAACTTGTCCCAAAATGTTCGTTACATCGAAAGGATGATTTTATATGTTGAACTCATCCCCAAATAGTGCCCCACGCGCCGCCCAAAGGCCATGCCTGTGAGGCCCACGCTTTGTACTGTTTATCGTCTTCAACCTCCAGATGAACCGGTTCGGACCGGTTCTCTGGTTTTCGGTCCGACCTAACCAGCGTGACTGGTTTAGGGCCATATCTCACCCATTTTTTTTATCCGTTTTCCATCCTTTCAATTCCTACACCTTCGTCCTTTCATTTCCTATCATTTTACATGATCAAAACCAGAAAACCAAGTTTAGAAGTTACCTTCCCGATCGATGAACAACCGGCCAATTTCCTCCGTCCAGTTCACATGATCCCAATGATTTCCAGCCATGAACACGATCCCAACCAGCTCATACGACCTCTAGAAACACATCCCCATCATTAGAATCGATCAACAACCCCTAAAAACCCATATTCAATTTTTGAACCGAAACCTTACCGTTTTCAGGTTCCCCGGCCACCGTACACGACGGTCGATGCCGTTAGCACCACTGTCATCGTCTCAGTCCCCCCTCCAACACTCCTTCATAGTCCAAAAGTAATAGATGAGGATTGAGGAAGGTGGGTTCGGGTTTTTGGGATAGGTTGTACGTGGGTTCGGGTTTGGTTGAAAGAATGAAACAGATAAGGATGATATGCATGAATGTAGGGTGATAGTTCCCAAAAGCCAAGTCAACTACCTCGTAAAACGTGTCGTCGTAAATAGTTCCCAAAATCTTTCGTGACCCGTAACTTTCCTGTCGAATGTTTGATTTCGACGTGTTGCCTGTCTACGAACTCGTATCGACTCGATCTATGTAATGGTCCTCGGCCCTCGTGCATCGGACCTCCCGGGTCAAAAGTCAACTTTCCACCCTTGTTTAGGGATAAAATTGTAATTTTTCCCTGAACATCTCATAATCCTTGACTAATCCTCGATTAGCCTCACTAATCCTTAATTTAATCTTAATTAATCCCAAAACTTTGGGATGGGTCGTTACATGACCCCTCCAGGACATGCTACTGAGGAAAATGAAGACTCAGAGTCTGAGGCATAGACCAGACGCTGCGCACTTGTACACCCTTTTTGGGTAGGTTGGCATCGTATGTAAACCTAGGTGTCGGGCTCATTATTTTATTTCGAATTATCCCTTGTTTGACATTGTTGAACCCTTAAGACTTATGTATGAACTTATTTATCGTGATTTATTAATGTTGAACCGGTTAGGGGTAATTTTGGTATTCTAGGGTTGTGTGTCAGACGGGAGCAGGAAACATCCCCGGGTGGTCCTAGGGGGATCGGGATGGGTCTTGTCACCATGAGCGACTTGGAGGATGGGTTGGAGCGTTTTCATGCATTGAGTAGCCACGCGAGAGCCGACATCAGCATGCAATCTCCTAGATTGTACACCCATACTCAGATGGACAATTTCACTATGCCTCTAGGCATTCTGCATATCACAGCGAGGAAGATGAGACTTACTCACCAACACATTCAAGCGCCACACTAACTGTAACCCGAGGGAACCGGAGCCATTTGGCCTGACATAGTTATTGTAACGACCCGTCCCGAATATCGGGATTTAATAATATTTAATGGTGATTTACTAATCTGGGATTAGTTGTGTGATTTCGGACGAATTGTGCAAAATGACCGTTTTGCCCCTAGGCGTGGGCAAAATGTTGACTTTTATTTCGAATGGTCAAATGGATTTTGACCGATGACCGTGATGTAGTTCGGGACGTCACGAGTTCATAGACAGGTGGCACGTTCGATTCCGACGTTCGTGGTGAAAGTTATGATGTGCGGAAGTTCAGGGACGTTTTCGTAATTTGGACGAAATAGGGGCAAATGTTGACTTTTTGACCGGGATGTCCGATGGCCGAGGGCCAAGGACCGTTACGGAGGTTTCGTCGATGCGAATCCAACGACAGGCGGCACGCCGAAATCGGACTTCGTACGAGGAAGTTATGGTCTGAAACGTGAAATCGGGGAAGTTACGTCTCGGTAACTGTGTGGATTATTTTATTCTGAAATGGTGGTTGGAGGACACTTGGATGAGTGACAAGTGTCACTCATCCGACGGCTAGATTGGATCTTGATCCACTAATCATAAACTATATACTAAAGTTTCCACTATATAATAATTTAGGATTAAATCCCTGCTTTTGATCTGAGTCATCCATTCCACCCCCAGATTGCATCACAGCCGTCCAACTCATCTCTCCCTTCTATTTCTGATCATTCCTCCCTCACCCGTGAACAAGCAAAACAGAGAATTGGGTTCTGGCCACTGTCAATCTCCCTTCCACAATTGATTGCACAAATGGATATTTGGTGTTTTGGGGAAGGTTCTGGCTGAGGGAGAGCACGGGGGACTGAGTGGGGAGGTGTAATTCGGGAATCAAAATTTCGTGGAATTGGAGGGAATTTCGAATTGGAATATTTGGGCCGTGACGATCAAAATGGAGTTTACCTTGAGTCTTCTGGGATCAAAACGATCAGCTTTGCTTCAAGAACGAAGAGAAACCATGGCAGATTGAGGAAGAACTGAGCTTCCATGGCAGCTCAAAGTCGAGCTTGTGTTCAGTGGGTTTGAGGTAAGTATTTCTCAAATTGACCTTGTAGAAATGTCCCTTACACTCTCACGATGCTAACTGAATGAATTAATTTGGAAACCAGGGACGATATCGTGAAACCCGGATTGAAAACCCGTCGAGGATCGATCGAGAGTCGTGAGGATTTAGACCATGATTTGTGTAATTCGATTTACAGAACTTAAATGGTGATTGATTACAAGGGATCAGTTGAAAGAACGGATTGAATTGATGTCGAATTGGGTGTGATTGAACCGGATCCTATCGCGGGTAATCAGACCCGTTTACCAGTCATTCGGGTGAAGAAGGAACACTGTAGCAGTCACTATAGCAGGCGCGTGGCTTTCACGCGCAGCCACTCACGGCGGCGCATGACGGCGCGTGGGCACGAATCTCGAGGTGAGGTCAACATGACTTTTATCCTATACAATGTAACGAACATTTTAGCGTTGGTTTCGTGTCGATCGGATCCCGTTTCGATATTGTTCGGGATGTCCGAAGGTTTTTAATCCAGTTTAAAAATACGTAAAAATTCGGGAAAATTACGGGACTTGAATAGGATGTTAATGATGAGGTTAGTAATCCTCTAATGTGATTTGGACAGGATTGGGAGTCCCGGTGATAGTGGTGTGGCCCGGGAAGGCCTATGGCACGCGTATCGAGGCGCCCGGTTAAACGGTCTGTGAGTGGACATTGGTTTCATAAATTCGATGCATGCATAACTGTTTCATGATTGTTATAATTATGATTAAATGATTTACTTTGGATATCGGTGAATTTAAATGATTTCACGTATTTCAAGGTGAATTACGTATTTGCACGTAAACCGAGGTTTTCTGGATTTGCACCGATTTCCATAAATGTGGTTGGATATGATTTCATGAAACGGTTACGAACTTGAATAATGTAAAATCGGGTCAGGGGCCCAGTTGAACTATGAAATCGGGCCAGGGGCCCAGTTAACATGTGGATCGGGCCAGGGGCCCAGTTAACTTGTGAAATCGGGCCAGGGGCCCAGTTGATTTCTACATACGATTGCGGGTCGGGGACCCTAAAATGGAATTGAATAAATGTTTTCTGGTTTACATTTTATATATGTTCACATGCTGGAATCAATAAATGGTTTTGATGATATTTCGGTTATGGCACGTTTCACGGTATTTGGGCATGAGACCCGTTTGATGAAACGTAACGATCAGTTCGGATTTTACCTATGTATACATATATGTTTTGCATGTGGATATCAATAAAATGTATTTGGTACTGCACTGTATAAATCCTTCCATATTATATTGTCTCCTCCGGATGAGGTACCCCGGAGAGGTCACGGACGTCTAGTACGTCCAGGGTCTATGACGCTAAGCATCGGGGATGCTGTACCCGAACGGGGTTCGGGGATTGAACTCGGAAATTGAGACCCGAGTGGCACGCGTAGCCTTGTGATTGTGACCTTATTGACGTCAGGGACGTCAGACATCAGGGATGTCGGATTGGAGTGTATAGTGCAGTGGCTAAAATTATGGTTATGGTTTATATTATATGCCTTATGGTTCATATTACTGGATTTATGAAATAACTCTTGGATTGACTTTTGGAAATTGAAACTATGCTTGGGTTTCCGGGCTAAGGCCCTAATGGTTATTTCTAAATAAATGTGTGATCATTGGTTTTTGGCGCATGCATATGGTTTTACTGAGGGGCATAAATGTCTTATAAATGTTTTAAACAGACTTGTTTATTTTCGTCCACTCACAGCTTTTGTTTTTAATGCCCTTCAGGTTGATTCCGGATGCGACTGCAGCAGAGACTGGGACATCATACACCTCCTCCATCGATCCTTACGCACTCTGGAAGCCCGTTTGGGTAATGGCAATAGGTTATCCCTTGTCCGACACCTCTTGTCAGACGGGAGCATGGCACATCCCATGGTAATCCCGAGGGGGGATTGGGATGGGTCGTGTCAAGTGGTATCAGAGCAGGTTTTGCTCTTCTGTGCGCGAAGGACGAGGGTGTGATGTCTCTTTGGGCTGCAGCTCCGTTGTCAACCTGATAGATAGTTTTGGGTTTGTATGGTGAATTGGGTGTGTTTGGCCCGATACGCCGTGCATTGATGCGATTCAACCCAGGTGGGGTTGTATACGATTAACTGGTAATGTGGGACCGTCGGTTCGGTCATGTGATGATGGATTGTTGTGCCACTGGGCACAGCTAGGTTCAGGGAACCCCATTGGAATAATGTTATGGATGTACGAAACTCAATTGAGTATTGGTCTATGTTTTGGACCCTGGTAGTGTTGGCTAGTGTACAGGTTGTTGGTGCATCGGAGTTAGCCGATGACCTTCGTGGTGGTACCCACGTTGAGTTGACAATTGGATTGGGTTTGACGTCTATGCAATGTCAGGACCGCGGAGTCGGTCAGGTTGTGGATTTTACTACAGAGGGTAGTTGGGTTCGGTGGAACCCTAGGGTGGGATTCTGGAACCCTAAATTATAATTGATGGACCGAAAGGTGAACCTTAAATGAGAACTTGTGCTGCGACGAGCGGCTGAGGTCGTGGATGACCATGTGGATGACTCTAGTGAGTCTTATGGGTTTCGATCTATGGATACGGTTGTGAGATAAAATATGGAATCCCGTGTTGGATCGAATGTTAGTTTGATGTGTGGATACGGATCTTGACAGCGATGACTGTTGGTCGACAGTTGTGTCGAGATGACTGGCTATCGAGGGTATTTAGTGTGGTTTTAATACTTGGGGAGCAGGGGACGTTCAAGGAACGTCCATTATCCTGATGTGTGGATGGCCAAATTGGGGGTACCCATAGTTGTGCAGTACGAGTGGTGTTACGGGATCGTCGTTCGGAATGAACGGAGATCCAGGGTAACAACTTTGCACACTGTGTGCTAGCATGGATGTTCGTGTGCTAGCATGGATGTTCGTGTGCTATGTATGGATGTCGGTATGTTGGTGCTTTTATGCCATGGCTCAAAATCTACAATCAAATGAAGGAAAAGCCATGGTTCAAAAACCATCACCTGTCAAGGGTGATCAAGAGAAAGCCATCAAGATAAAGTGGTGCGCCTACCACAATTGCTATGGGCACGAAATTAGTTCCTGCCAGACCTTTGAAATTTATCTTTGGAATATCGTGAAAGAATGACACTATACCGAGTACATCACAAAGAAGGAAACAGAACGTCTAGGAGACAAAGGCCCTCAAGAGCCAGCGCAAAAAATGATTCGTGTGGATACAATCATTGCTGAGTTTGAGTTGTAGAGAGCTACTAGAAAAAAAAATGAAGAGTGATAAAAGTTTTAACCAACCAAGAATGATGAATGATAACTCCTAATGTAGTACTTTGCAAGTGCACAAAATCATATAACGAGTAAAGTAGGTTTGCAAAGGTCGATCCCTCGAGGCCTTGTTCAATGTGAATCCACTTAGTTTAGAATGAAATAACTTGGTTTAAAAGACACAAAAACATTGGGGGGTTTAGGATGATGATTAGCACGAAATTGTAAAAGGAAAAAAATTGATTGGATGATTAGGACGAATTAGGGCTTATTATCCACCTTTACCAATTATAGTTCTCATTAGATTTCCTTGATTCAATTACTATACATGTTCCTGAATTAAGTGCCTATGCAGGAGTCCGACTAAGGCTCACTCCACACCTAATATCTTCTCTTAGATTGCATGTTTAAGCGTGATGTCCTGCTCTTAAAACGTCTATTATCGATGGTGTGTGATAATGCGTAAAACATGAAGAAGATTTGATGACACTACATTATCCCTAGAAAAGTGATGTGCAATTCTAGTAGGTCATGAGTTTAGATTACGAATAAAAGTCCTCTTCTTAAACTTAATGCTACAAATTGCAAGATGATATTATGGTCCGTCAAGCAATTATATCGACAATTATACATAAACAAGGCGATCAAGCTTATAAGCGTAAATTGAGTTCATGAAGCGCAGTAATCCAACAAATTCAGTCATGCATAACAATCATAATCAAGAGCCAGAAATCTAAATAAGAACTAACATGATTAGGGCTTCAAACAACCCTAATCCTAAAGGAAACTACTCACACATATTTAAGTTAACAAATAACATAATTGAATGCATATAAACTTAAAGAGATTAGGGATTGAGAAACGCAAATACTAAAAGAGATGAGGCGTGAGAGAAGTGGCACAAACACTTCTTCTTCTCCCAAGCTTAACGTCACAATCATGAGGAAAGAATTGAATCTAAAGCTTGAACAAAACAGAAAATGCGGCTAACTTGTTTATAAACTTTAAGTAAAAATTTCGACAGCGTTTTGGGATCTTAGGACGTAAATTGAATGTCCCACAAGGAGAGAAAATTAACTTTTTATATCCCCTAGCACCTGCCCTAGCTTCTCCCTAAAAAAAAGGGAAAACAAAGACCTAAACTAAGGAGGAAATCAAGTTGGTCGTGAAAAACATCCTAGCCGCAAATCTTGGATCCTTCTTGGATAAGGACTCTTTTCTTATTTTTTTTCCATTCTTGACTTCAATTTTGACTAGGAATTCATCTAATTATCTTCCAAATCAGATCACAAGTCCTAAAATAAAGGAAAGGGGATAAAAATTGCGGCTAGGATGTTTTTCTTTATTCTAGCCATGACTTATGGTTGCTTGGCTTCCAAGAAGCTTCCTTTTCCTTATTTCTTGCATCTTTAACTTCATATCTGATTAGGAAATCTTTAAGTCTTCTTATCCAAGTCAATGTACATCATTCCTCTTTGAAAAGAGAAGGAAAATTCGTCCAAAGATTACTTGATGCACAAGTAATCCCTATAACTCCCCTTAATAGCATTTTTGGGACATTTGGTGTCATGGACACATGTTGGGAGATCTTGGTGGATCTTGGTTGTGTGAATGAGAGATGATGTGGCCTTTTGTGAGTCCTTGATGAGTTCTTCAAGAATTAGCCTTGGAAAGATGACATTTCATTGCAAAATATGATTTAAACCTCAACTAAACAATCTGCACAAACTTCACAAAAGATATCATTTTCTTCTATTGATTAGATGATTATAATCAAAAGATAAGTAAAGGGATAAGAAGTAACATTGAAACAATGCTTAATTTGTGACTTATCAAAGAGGCTGGTCCATGTGGCCCTAGTTGTGGCCCAAATCTAACATGTTGCCACCACCCAAGTAACTGATGACCTTGTCATCGGTTTCTCTATAGAGGAAATAGCAGAACTTGACTGGTCATATGATGACGCCCTCGTCATTTCAGTCATGATTGCCCATGCACAGGTCGATCGGATTCACGTAGACGAGGGAAGCACCTCAAGCCTGTACTAAAGAATCCAACTTCGCTCCCCAAACAAATATGGCCACTAAGGGAAAATCCACTCATTTGACTTCCATGAAGCAACTAGCAGCGGGTCAAGATCATGGCATCTGTGAAGAGCCTTATACACCTGAAGGATGGCAGCTAGAAGACGATGTCATCCTCGTACGGCTTGACCCATAGTTCCTCGAAAGACATGCAAGCATTGGAACACGCTTAAGCCTTGAAGAAAAAGAGGGACTCACGATGTTCATACGTGAGCACAAGGATGTATACGTCAATCCGAGCCACAAGACAATTAAAGAAAAGAAGTGCAACTTCCCCCTGAGTAAGTTACAATCATCTAGGTTGAAATTGACAAGTTACTAGAAGCTGGCTCCATCGAGGAAGTCCGATACTCAAAATGGCTAGCCAATGTCGTACTCGTCAAGAAGAAAGAAGAAGAGCGAAGGAGAGTTTGCGTTGAATACACGAACCTCAATCTAGCATGCCCAAAAGACAACTACCTCTACCAAGGATCGACCTCCTAGTGGACTCCACATAAGGTAACAAACTCCTTAGCTTTCTTGACGTGTACTCAGGCTACAACCCGGTATTTATGCATGAAAGGGATAAAGACAAGGCAACCTTCATTTTCAAAAGAGGAGTTTACTACTACAAGGTCATGCCTTTTGGCCTCAAGAATGCAAGCGCTGCCTATCAACGATTCATTAATCAGATTTTTAAGGATCTTATTAGGAAAACAACGGAGGTCTATGTCGACGACAACATGATCAAAGGTGAGAGGCGTTATGACCATATTGAAAACTTATGACATATTTTTGATTTTCTAAGGAAGTACAAGATGAAGCTTAGCCCTTTCAAGTGTACATTCAGAGTAGTTGTTGGAAAGTTCCTAGGATACCTTGTAACCGAACGAGGAATCAAAGCCAACCCAAAATATATCAAAGCATTTCTAAACATGAAGTCACCTTCAAGTCTGAAGGAAATGCAGAGTCTCATAAGTCACGCAACAGCTCTGAGTCGATTTTTGTCCAAGGCAACAGATCGATGTCAACCTTTCATCCGAGCAATGATGAATGCATCCAAAGAAAAATGGTATGAGAAGTGCGAGTGAGCTTTCCAAGACCTCAAAAACTACTTGACATCTCTACCATTGTTATCAAAGCCAAAAGACGACGAGGACATGTTCCTCTACTTGAGAATTTTTGGTCTGGCAGTAAGCTCCGCACTAACAAGGGAAGAAAATGAAGTTCCACTTCTAGTGTTCTACATGTCAAAAGCCCTCCTCGACGCTGAAACACGATATCTGATAATTGTTATGACAGAGTATCACCTGGGTCACACCTTCATGCTCCCAACACCTCAAGAAGATTCATGAAGTGGGTAATGGAGCTAAGTCAACATGACATGCTTTACTACCCAATGACTGCAATCAAAGGCTAAGCCTTAACAGACTTCATTGTGGAATCCACGCTGATGTTACTAGAAGAAGGTCATGACAAGAAGCTAGAATGGGATTTACCAACAGCCAAATATCATACATAACAGATGCAAGCGCTCGGTCAATCTTCCACACATTTCTCAAAGTCTAACCCACTTTGGAAGCTCTTCGTGGATGGCTCATCAAACCGCATACGGTTCAATGATGGAGCAAGCAGTCCAATTCAGATTCAAGGCCTCTAAAAATTAAGCAGAGTACCGAGGAATGATTTTCGGCCTAACTCTTGCTAAGGAACTAGGAGTAAAAAAGATTGGCATACATTCCGGCTCTCAGTTGATCACTAACCAATCATTTAAAGAATACACTACAAGGATGCAAGGATGCTTCAATACAATAATAAGATGTAGAAGCTGCTCGCTTTCTTCACAATCTTCACCTTCCACCAGCTCCCTAAATCTGAGAATGCACAAGCCGAAGCACTTAGAAATTTAGTATTCGGCGCTCGATTATCACTTTAATTGCTCAATCCCAATTGAGTACTTAAAGCAGCGCATCATCAACATAAATGAAGTTGAAGTAAAAGAATTTGACCTTGCTCCAAGTTGGCAAGACCCTCTTATTAACTGCCTAGTGAATGGCACTTTGCTAGACAACCGATTAGAAGCTTGTAAAATTCAAATGAAAGTCGCACGAAACTACATCGATAAGGGTTAACTTTTTCGCCGAAGCTTCATGGAGGAAAACTTACAATGCTTATGATAGCCCGAGTGTGACGACCCGAAAATTCGAAAAAGGAAAATTTGGAGAAATTGGAAGGAAATGAAGATTTTGCCCCTAGTTATAAGGGCCAAAAGTTGACTTTTTGATCGGAATCTTGTTTAGACTTTCCGGGAGTACCGTTGGATAGGTCTCGGGACGCTGATTCCATAGATAGGCGGCATGCGTCAATCGGAGGTCGGATGTGAAAGTTATGGGTCTGCAAAGGCTAGGGGCATTTTGGTAATTTGTTATGGCAGGGTCAAAATGGTAATTTAGCTATAACGGTTGAGTCACCTGTGTTGATAATGTGTTAAACAAATAATGGACATCTGTTATGGTCGAATTGGGCTGAGTCAATTGTGAGGGTAAGTCACTCATGTGATTGAGTGACACATGTTGTTTGTTTAGGATAATTAGTGGCCTGATGTGGAAATATTTGTGTTTGAATTAACAAAACCGTATGTGTGTGTGTGTGTGTCGTTATGGAGAGAAAACAGAGCAACATAGTAGGAGCACAACCATAATTAATTTCACTTGATCGATCTTACCAGCCCAAAAACCAATTGAGAGGATATCCAGAGAGTAAAAACAAAGAGAATGAGACGGTGAGTCAAGAACCTTGAGCAGGGTTGAACTTAAACCCAGAAAACCCGAAAACCATTAATGGACCTTAGGATCGAATTCGAAATTGTCGACATTTATGAGTGAAATTGATGTTGAATTTAGCTCCTTGGGAGTGAGACGAGTCAAACCAGATTAAAAATGAAGGAAATTGTGGTTGTTATGGACTAGAACAGATAGGGGGAAAACTTCGAATGTTTGAGCTTGAGTCGTGGGATTTGAGACATGGGACGATGAAATTGAACTTGCAAAGATGTTTATGAGAATCCCAAGAAGCTCCCTGATGCGTCAATTGAAGGAAAACAAGGATAATTGATGGAGATTGGACGATGAACAGAGTTCGACTGTTCTTCGAGAATTCGAGATTGAATGGAAGGATTGAGGTAAGTTCGAATGTAATTGAGTTCACAGATCCTTAATTAAACCTATGTCGATGCTAATAGACATTTAAATTGTCGAAAACGATGTTGAATTAATGGAAAACTAACTGGGTCGTGTCGCAGGTCGAAGGATCCGTTTGCAGAATAGCCGAATAAGGACGATGACTGTAGCTGCACTGTAGCAGGCGCGTGGACTTCACGCGCAGCCACTCATGGCGGCCAGTGAGGGCACGTGGGCATGATTCCCGAGGTGGGTTCAACACGATTTTTGTTCTATGCAATGTAACGAACATTTTGGCTTTGGTTTCGAGTCGATCGGACACCATTTCGACATTGTTTCGAGGGTCCGAAGGTTTGTGTTATGTTTTAAATTAATATTTAATTCCCAGAAAATTATGGGGAATTAGTATGATGTTAATTAAGTCATTAGTGACCCTAATTAATGAGTTTGGACAGGATTCGAGATTTCTGAAAAATGTCAGAAATTACGGAAACGCGTGCAGCTCGGAAAGCGAGCGGTTTGGACTGTGTGTGAGTGGACGTTTGTTTTATAAACTGATATGCATGCATAGTTAAATGTTTTATATGATTGATTACATGATTTGATGTGAAATGATGTCCTAATGATGTGGCATGATTATTTGCGATTTAATGATTATTTTAATCGGTATTTCGGGCATGTTTTACGAGAAATGTGCAAATGATATTATGGGCTAGGCCTGGAGTCAAAATGGTTTCAAAATGGATATTTTAACTAATTGGTGAGTCAAGGATGATTTCTGGATTATTTTAATGTTTCAAATGAGATTTTACAGATTTGCGTGTAAATGGTATTTGGGGCTTGAGACCCGGTCGGGAATGAATTTGGCTTGGTTTGAAGTCATGGATTTGATTGAAATGTTTTGGGATGTAATCCCGGGATGGTTTTCATTGTGATTGTGATTGTGGATACCCAGACGGTTGGAGCTAGGGGATCACCTAGTCGACCGGAGCTTGGGAGATATGATGGTATGATTGCGAGTTGTTATGGTAAGCCAGCTTCTCGGATGCGACTGAGCCTGGATGTACCACTCGGATGTGTCTGAGCCTGGGGACGTGCTCGCCCAGATGTTACTGGGCCCGAGGGTTGAGCCCAGAGGTGTCTGATCCCGAGAATGTGGCTGGATGTTGGCCTACGCGTAGTGCGGATGTGACTATGTGATTATTTATGCACTGTGAATAGTGCAGATTGATTGATGGATTGATTGATTGATTGTGCACTTGTGAGTAGTGATGTTTGATGTTGATTGTGATTGCGTACTGGTATTGAGTACGGGTTTCTGGTCTGTGTGGCCAGGTGATCATGTTTTCATATAAGTTGGCTCGAGAGCCGGGATATGATATGTTTCATGTGATTTGGCTGGGAAGCCGGTGATTGTCATTCATATGTTTTACCCTATGCATGCATGGTTTGATAAACTGGAGTGTAGATGATGTACTTTGAAATTAATTTTAAATGATACTATTTTTGTCCACTCACACCTTTATTTTTTATGACCCTCTAGGCCGTGGCATGATGTTTGGGGCTGATCGAGAGCGGAGGAATGAGCGGAAATCAGTGCAGTTATCCCTGGTCTGACAGGTGCTGAAGGGTAGTTTCGGGACTTCAGTTGACTTGTCAGTGTCAGGACCCATCCAAAATCCCCTGGGATTAACGTGGGATGCGCCTAATCCCTTCTAACACAAAGTGTCAGACCAGGAAAAATTCCGTCTCTAGCCCTCACCGGGGCGTCCAGAGCACGCTAGGATCGTAGGAGAAGGAGTGTGATGTCTCGTCTCTGCTACAGCCCGCATCCGCGATCAACCTGAAGGGCATTAAAACATCAAAAGTCGTGAGTGGACAAAATAATATTTTAATAAAAACATTTTCACTTTAAGACATTTATGCCTTTCATTAAAAGCATATGCATGCATTCAAAAACCGTTTATCAAAACGTTCATAAAACCATTTGTCAAACATTCTCAAAACCTTTCCAGGGTTCATGCCCGGTTCCCATAAGCCGTCATGACCCGTAAAAACCCTTCAAGGGTTCATGCTGATCCCCATAAACCGTCATGAACCATAAATCCATTTAGGTCCCAGACCCAAAATCACAATCTTAACACAAGGAATATGGAAATCAAATCAATAGGGACTCAGCCCCAATTCATGTCACGTGGGTCTCAGCCCAAAACCATTATCAGTGAAATACCAAACATCGAATACGGGGTCTATGCCCCAAACCATTTTCTAAAACCACATACGTATCAATATACGCATAACCCATCCGAGGCATCTTCGAGAAGAGGCCAACTCGGGGCACACATCCCGTAGGGAACACATCCCCTATATATGTCACGATATCATCACTATACTAGTGTGCACACTACTCGGGGTCTCAGTCCGAGTCTTCTCCCAGGAATTCTCCATCTGGGAGGCTCTATCTTCGGACCTAGTCCGATCATCTCTCCGGAATCTGGTCCGGGACCACATCATAAATCGTAACCCCTACTCCTGGAACGGGATCCCTATGGGGATACCCATTCTGTGGATCGTGACTCTCCAGGTCGACGTCTGGAGGAGACCATATAAACATATGGAGGGTTCATACATTTCAAATACTTCTTTCTTTCTCAAAACACATTTCAACTGGGTCTCATACCCGATTCATCTCAACAGGATTCCTCGAATCCGATTCAAATCCATTTCACAGGCCTTGGCCAAAATCCTCAGTTCAACAGGGTCTCATGCTCGAATTCTCATTTCACAAACTGAACTGGGACTCAAGCTCGTGTTACAATCAATAGGGCCTCAAGCCCGATACCACAGCTAACTGGGCCCTAAGCCCGAAACCACAAATCAACAGGGCCTCAAGCCCGATTTCACAACCAATAGGGCCTCAAGCCCGGCACTACAGTCAAATGGACCTCAAGCCCGATATTACAGCCAAATGGGCCTCAAGCCCGAACTTGTAAACCAATGGGACACTCGGTCCGATTTCTCGTCAAATCAAATTGACTCGAAATCCGAGAGTTGGTAAATCAAATGGGTCTCGTGCCCGATTTCATATTTCCAAATCCAAAACCAAATCATTAAACCCTCATTGAAAACCTAACACGTATAAGCATCGTATAAAATCGTAAATCTCGAAATATGTGCAAATACGTAAATCCTAGGCTACCACAAACAAATGCACTCATGGCATCACAAAACGTATTCTAAAGCAATTATAAAACATTTATGCATGCATCAATTTCAAAAGAAGGGTCCATTCACAGACCGTCCGAAGCCGCGGCTCGATAAGCGTGCCAAAACATCTTCCCGGGTCAATCATCACCTCCGGGATTCCCGAACCTAACCAAATTAATTTAGAGAGTTACTAACTACTTATATAACCCCTCACTAAATCCCCGTAATTTTTCGGAATTTCTAACTATTTTTAAACGCGAACCTAAACCGTCGGACAGCTCGAACTATATCGATACGATGTCCGATTGACACAAAACTAGTCCCAAAATGTTCGTTACATCGAATAGATGAAATTACATGTTGAAACCACCCTCAAAGGAGGGCTCACGCGCATGTACGCGCCCCTAGTAAGGCCTGCGCATGGGCCTCACGCGCCCACTGTTCAACCTTCTTCTTCCTTCAGCCGACCAGTCCGATCGGGCCGGTTCGGTTTTCCTCTGCAACTTGGACCGACGTGACCGGTCCAGCCATTTTTCCTCCCATTTTTCAGTTCGTTCCAACCCATTTTGATTCCATTCTCTTTGTCTCATCATTTTCTACCTTTTCCTATCCTAAAACCCTAAAGAAAAACCCTAAACTCGCCTATGGAAACAAAGCTTCACATTCCTGTTCTTCCCGTCGATTTCCTAGGCGTCTTAGCCCTTCACCGCAATCCAAACTACCCTTAAAACTCTCCTACAAACCCAACAAACCTCATCCTAACATTAGAAATCACCTAACACGTCCAAAACAAGAAATGGAAATTTGGATCGAAAACTACCTGCACGGGTTTCTTTTCCCCCCGCCGTCCACGGCGGTTCAGGCCACCTCCTTGCCGTCCTCAGCTCCTCAGTCCATCACTTCCACTTCCTTGGATTGATTCAAATGAGGGGAAAGGATTTGGGGTGATGGTTTGTTGAGGATTGGGTGAGATCGGGTTTTGGTTTTGGACGAACAAACAAGGGGTGATATGCATGTATGTGGAATGGTGGCCAGTGGATGAGTGACACTTGTCACTCATCCATTGGTTTCTAGGGAAAATATCTGGCCCACCATAATGACAAAGTCAAGCCGTCTCGAACTTAGTGCAATAGTGACACGGAACTTTCGTGAACCGTAACTTTCTCGTCGAACGTCCGAATTCGACGTGCCGCCTGTCTATGAATTCGTATCATCTCAATCTACGTAATGGTCCTCAGCCCTTGTCCATCAGACCTCCCGGGTCAAAAGTCAACTATTGACCCCTATTCAACCAAATTACCAAGATGCTCTTGGGCTTCCGATCGTCATAACATTTTCCACAAACGTCGGAATCGAGCGTGCCACCTGTCTATGAACTCGTGACGTCCCAAAATACGTCACAGTCATCGGCCAAAGTCCATTTGACCGCCT
Source organism: Prinsepia uniflora (assembly GCA_032719365.1). Classification (NCBI taxonomy): domain Eukaryota; kingdom Viridiplantae; phylum Streptophyta; class Magnoliopsida; order Rosales; family Rosaceae; genus Prinsepia; species Prinsepia uniflora. Next base: position 53,159,295 of record CM064872.1, on the reverse strand, counting down.
GAACGAAAAAGTCAACATTTTGCCCATTCTAGGGGCAAAATCGTCATTTCGCCCGAACGTCCGATTAGTCTCGCTAATCCCCGATTAGTCTCGCTAATCCGTCATTAATTCTTAATTAATCCCGTTAATTCGGAACGGGTCATCACATGTCAGACGGGAGCAGGACCAGGTACGGTTATCTATGTCCTTCGGGGACAGGTCCTATCACCGAAACATTGAAGGTCTTAATCCCGTTAATTCGGGACGGGTCGTCACATGTCAGACGGGAGCAGGACCGGGCATGGTTATCTATGTCCTTCGGGGACGGGTCCTGTCACCGAAACATTGAAGGTCTTGGATAAAATTCAAAAGGGGCAATGAGGAAATCAATCTGGAGGAAGGTCATATGTACAAAAGACACTCAGTGAAGGGTTCAACTAGCCGAATTTAAATCAAGACGCACTCAAATATGCCCAAGCATCCGATAAGTGTCGAAGGTACAAACCTAACCACTTGGCACCCCCAGAAGAGCTACATGCCCAACTTAGCCCATGGCTATTCATGCAATGGGGCATTGTCATTGTCGAACCATTACCAACTACACCGCCACCTAATAAGAAGTATCTGATTGTGTCCACTTACTACTTTACCAAATGGGTGAAAGCCAAGGTGTTGGCCATCATCACTCAATTGGACGTGCAAATATTTATCTCGAGTTAAATCATTCGTCGATTTGGATTATCGAAGGTCATACTAACTGACAATGGAACGCAATTCACGGGCACATCAATCAAAGAGTTCTTTTAATCGTGGAAGATAAAACATTTCACCTCTACTGCATATTACTCGCAAGGCAACGCCCAGGTCGAAGCATCAAATAAGACCATCCTTGATTGCATCAAGAAGACGCTCAATGACAAGCAAGGACTATGGGAAGATAAGCTAAACGACGCACTTTGGGCTTTTTGCACAATGAAGAGCAACGAGCGAGTCTCCATTCACCCTTGCATTCAGAACCAACGATGTCATCCTGCCACACGTCGTCGTTCCAGCACCTTTCACAGAGCTTGATGATCCCATTATCAACAATGTGGCCCTAAGAACCTTACTTGACCTAAGTGAGGAATTGAGAGAACAAGTCGTTAAACGCATATCCAATTACCAACAAAAAGTTAGAAGTTTCTACAACAAGAAGGCAAGGATTCGACAATTTCTTCCTAGCGACTTTGTCCTCAAGAAGAAATTTGCGACACCAAATCGCCTCGGGTCACAAAAACTCAAATTCCCTTGGGAAGGCCCTTATCGCATCTACCAGGTAGGCGGAAAAGGGGGTTACACTTCGGATACCATGGATGGGAAGTTGGTAAATGGATCGTTGAATGCTCATCATCTCAGGAAGTATTACGCCTAGAGCAATCTGAGTCACAGATTGGATCATCGTCAAAGGCACGAAATTTGTGAACAAGATTTGGCTCAAGGCCTAATTTGCTTACGTAATATTTTACATTGAGATTCAAGATTTTACATCTAAACATCTAATAAAATTGTCTTATCATCTGCAACTTTACTTAGATAGAACTTTAAGCCTTCGCCATACCAAGCAGTCCAAGCCTTCGCCACGCAAAGCACTCATAGCCTTCACCACATGAACCACTCCAAGCCTTCGCCACACAAAGCACTCCAAGCATTCGCCAAACGAAGCACTTCAAGCATTCACTATGTGAAGCACTCCAAGCATTCGTCAAACGAAGCACTTCAAGCATTCACTATGCGAAGCACTCCAAGCATTTGCCATGCAAAGCACTCCAAGAATTCTCCATACGAAGCACTCCAAGCCTTCTTCGTGAGAAGCACTCCAAACTTTCGCCACGTGAAGCACTCAAAGCCTTCGCTATGTGAAACACTCCAAGCCTTCGCCCTAAGAAACATCCTAAGTCTTTGCTCGCCAAAGCACTCAAAGCACACCTCCATGATAAGCATGCAGCCTTCAAAAAGACTTGATGGAATGGGAAAGCTACTTAAGATAACTTCCAACCCCACCAAGGGGAGCAGTAACCGACTTATGAAAAATATTGGGCTAAGCCTTTGCCATGTGAAGCACTCCAAGCCTTCGCCATGAAAAACACTCTAAGCCTTCGCCATCTGAAGAACTCCAAGCCTTCGCCATGCGAAACACTCTAAACCTTTGCCACGCGAAGCACTTTAAGCCTTAGTTATGTGGAGCACTCCATGCCTTCGCCCTAAGAAACATCCCAAGCCTTTGCACACCAAAGTACTTGAAAGCCCACCTCCGTGAGAAGCATGCAACCTTCAAGCAAAACTTGGTGGAATGGGAAAGCTGCTAAAGATAACTTGTAACCCCACAAAGAAGAGCAGCAACTCAGTCATGACAAATATTGGGCAAATGATTTACATATGAGTTCAATTGCACATTGCAGCACATGGGCTCGAGATTCATTTGATCCTACAAAAATCAATTTTGATCAGCTTAGAACAAGATTGGTCGCATTAAAAAGGTATGGAAGTCAGCTTTCCAACCCCATCAATGTCACTCATTTCAAGTTGTGACGAGTTCCCAACAAATGTTTTTGTACACGAAGGTCAACTCTCCATTCCAGTACATGGGTTCAAGATTAATTTGATCCTACAAAGCTCAATTTGGATCATTTTGAAATAAGCTTTGTAACAACCCGTACCTTCAGGAAGGGTATAAATGTAATTTTTGTAAAAGAGTTGTATAAAATGACGATTTTGCCCTTGTGAATAGTGTGTCAAAAGTTGACTTTTTGATTTATAAGTTGGATGAGTGTTGACCATTGACCGTGACGTAGTTTAGGATGTCACGAGTCCGTAGACAGGTGGCATGTCCGATTTGGACAATCGGAGAAAAAGTTATGACGTTCGGAAGATTGAGGGCGTTATCGTAATTTTGACTATTTGAGGAAAATGTTGACTTTTTAGTGGACTGGTGATTTTCACGTAGACCGAGGACCGTTGGATAGGTCTCGACGTCCTGAGTACAACGACAGGCGGCACGCTGTCATCGGACGTCGGACGAAATAGTTACGGGTCTGGAAAGTTTGAGGGTAAAAGGTAATTTTTAAACCTAGGGGCAATTTGGTCTTTTTGTCTTTAGGGCCAATCAGATAAACCCAAGTGGCTGAGTGGGCTTGGATATTTTGCACTGAGGTCCATGGGAATGTGGACACGTGGACTAACACTAGAGGCTTCTAGGGTGTTAATTATACATACGGCCACAAATCGTTCAAATTTGAACCGTGCATTTGGGCTTCGACACAGAGAAACAGAGAGTGAAGAATTGAGAGACGGTGATTGATTCTATGCGTGGGTGAGGGTTCTGTGAATTTTGAGAGTGACAGAGAGAAGAGAGGGAGCTGGTGATCGAGTTTTGGGAGTGAGATCGTGCACGGAGACACGACGGTGGTGAGGTTGAGGTTCTGAGAAAACAGAGGAGCTGTGGGACTGTGGTGGTGGTTCTGCCGTGTTGTGGTGCAAACCAAGATAATAAGAGACTAGGACGACGGCAGGGGACTCACTGGACACCGTGGTACACGGCGGTGCAAACGGCGGTGGACGACTCGAAGGTAAGCATCGAATCCCCTGTTTTCCCGTTTTATTGTTTTCAAAAGTCGTGGACTTAGGGCTAGAGTCGAAGGTTTTGGAGGTTAGGGTGAGACTCCTGGAGGTCCCAGGAGTCGTCTAAGTGTGGTGCCGTGACGGGGGAGGGCCTGGGTGGCCGGAGGCCAAAACAAGGCTCACGGGCCGTCTGTTTCGAGGATGAAGTCGAGAGGTTTTAGGCTCCGATTTTCAAAGGTTAGGAGGGGAAAGGATTGCTGGGGACTGGACGATGCTATTGCGATTGAAAGAGAGAAGAATGGTGGAGGAACGGAGGAGAACCAGTCACGCCGGTTCAACACAGTTGAACCGGGTGACTCGAGGTTGAAGAAGCACTGTAGCAGGCGCGTGAGGCCCACGCGCAGCCACTTTGGGCAGCGCGTGGGGGCACGTGGGGATGATTCTGAACAATTGTCCAACATGGTTTTGGTTCTAAATGTCCTAAGGAATCTATTGGTGTAATTTTCGGGTTAATCGGACGAGGTTACAGGATAGTTCGGGAATCCGGACGGTTTAGGGTTTAAGTTAAATTTACGAATAAATTCCCGAAAAATTGGGGAAATTAGGGTTAGTATATTTGACGTAATTGTGACCCTATTTGATGCCTATTGACAGGACGGGAGACGCCTGAGACAGTCGAGGAGTGCACAGAGTGCGATTGACAATTTCCGATTCGTGAGTGGACTCTTTCTTTTCTTACGAGCATGCCTAACTGTTTTTATTTATATTTTATGATTTTAAGTATGTTTTTATGCTTGTTAATGATGATTATATGTGATGGATATGCTTGCACGTTTTTTTAGACATTTTCGGGCTTTTGCACGTTTTTCGAGAATACTTTGGGATTTCAAATTATAATTGTGTTATGATGGTTATAATGAATTCTGAGACATGATTTTGGCAACCCGGTTTTGGTTTAAAAATTGGATTTCGTGGAATTCCGGATTTGGGTTCGGAATGACGGTTCTGGATGTCGGAAGGGCATCAGACCAGTGATTTCGGATTCGGATTTGGAGATGAATTTTAGAATTGGTTTTGGATTGGATTTGCTGGATCTGGATTGGGTTTAAAGACCCGGATTCTGATTTGACGGAGGACGGGCCCGGCTTGAGTTTAAAGACTCGGGAGTTTAAAGACTCGGACATTTACGATATTACCCCCATAGGCCTATTGAGTTTAAAGACTCGGGAGTTTAAAGACTCGGATTACATTTGAGGCCTGGTTGAGTTTAAAGACTCGGATAGACCCAGCAGGTTTGATCGGACTTTGATATTTGTGGACTTGGTTTTATGATATGGATTATACTGTTTTATGTCGTGGTTTTCTGATACTTCGTTAGGCATGCATGTTTTTAAAACGGAGGGAAAAATATTACTATTATTTTCTTAACCCTGATTTGATGATTAATTGTTTTTGAACTTTTATTTCTTTTAGTCCACTCACATCTTTCGATTTTAAATTTTCCCTCCAAGTCGTGGTGATAGCGATAGGGTGAACGTTGAGGCAGGAATCGAGGCATAGAGCTTTCGACTTTCTTCCGTTGCGAAACTAACTTAGTAGGATTTTGTGCCCATTTTGTATGAACTATGCTCCGACTTACAGTTGTATTTTATTTACACCCTTGTATGATAGTTATGCTTATAGTGGTGTTGAGGTTATTTTGGTACTTTAAGTGTGATTGTCAGACGGGAGCAGGGTTCGTCCCGGGTATCGAGGTGATATTTGGGACGGGTCCTGACAAGCTTGGTGGCATTAAAAAGATATGGAAGTCAGCTTTCCCACCTCGTCAATTTCACTCAATTTTGAGTTGTGACGAGGTTCAAGATTAATTTGATCCTACAAAGCTCAATTTGGATCATCTTGAAATAAGCTTGGTGGCATTAAAAAGATATGGAAGTCAGCTTTCACACCTCGTCAATTTCACTCAATTTTGAGTTGTGACGAGTTCCCAGCAAATTCTTTTGTACATGAAGCTTGCTCTCACATTTCAGCACATAAGCTCAAGGTTCACTTCTCTGCAAAGCTCAATTTTCAGCATCTTAGAACAAGCCTGGTGGCGTTAAGGAGGTATGAATACCAATTTTCCAACACCACCAGCAACACTCAATTCTGAGCTGGAAGAAGACAAGAGACCAAAATAATCCTATAAAGGTTAAAAGTTGTAAGAAATTCAATACAAAACAAAGAAAGACTTCAGATTGATTATGTTGAGAAAGTTGGGTTGGAAAACCACATATCGATTACTCAACCACTCAAATTAACGAAACAAAAGGAGGAGTTGGTGAGTCACAAGTATGTTGCTCAACAACTTATTCGACACAAAAAAACTCTGAAAAATTAAGAAGTCTACTCTACAACTGAAGGCAAGTTTGAAATGTCTTCCAAACCCATCGAACGTTGAAATTGGATCCAATTCTCACCTGATATCTCAAGAATCCCATCATAGAATAGATCGCCAACATCTGGAATGTGGTCATCGCTCAACTGCTTTGGGAAACTCAGCAGCTCTGGCTCTGGCTCCTCAAGAAAGGTCGTCTCACAACGCTGCATCTTTTGCCCCAAACTTACAACCTGTCGGGAAACGTCTTCAATATCTCTTTCCTGAATTGCATACTTAGGGGACATGTTGTGTTGACAATCAAGATACCCCTCGACATATTCACGAGCAAGGCGCGTTTCCACCTTAGATTCACTACAACCCGCCATGAACAATTTTAGCTTTAAGTATTCCACAGAATCCGTGAGCTCCTCTAAATTTTGGTTTGAAGCATAGGGAACACAAGGAGGCAAGTATAGATCAAACTTCATATTTTCATTTCAATACAAGCTCACTCTGCCTCAGCCTCCAAGAGCCTAATATTCTCCTGAGAATCTCGTAGAGAACCGCGTAGCAATTCAGACTTGTTAAGGGCGACGTCCCGTTCATTCTCCGCCAACAGCTTCTTAGCTCGAACGCTCTTCAACTCATTCAAGTTGGCTTCTAGCAAACACATCTTCTTAGCCAAGTCTTCATTCTTTTGTTGAAGTTGGTCGTGATACTCTTGAAGTAGGATGCACTCACACTTGAGGTTTTCGACATCAGCCCAAATACTAACACAATGTCACAGCATACTCGCTAGCTTATGAGATCCCACCTTTGTAACCTCGAGCTCTTTGAAGACCTTGTAATGAATCTCCTACGCAACACCACTATTGGCACACTCGATGACGATTCACCTTCGCAAACCTAAAAGCTCCCCGCGTTTGCTAGAAAAGCTCTGACTCCTCGTTGATCAACGCCTAAGACTTTGCCACAAGTCTTCTTTGCAGGATCCAAAACTGGTCTCTTCGGGGAGGAATATGTGGCCGACACTTAGGTTGGAAACACAGTCTGAGCTTCAGGAAAGCCATGAGCAACTTTCAGCTTCTTTGGGGACACGGTTGCACCCTTCATAAGAACTCTCTGAGGACCACCCGAAGACTTGCGCTTACTAGAAGATCTTGTAGGACTTGAAGGACTAGGCACAATATGATGAGCACTACTTGGGGGCACTAATTGGTCGAGCTCCATTATTGGAAGAACACTCAGCTCATCTTGACCTACACATTTCAGTTGAACACTTTGCTTCACATGTTGTGAGGCGGTGAACCAGCTTTTGATCAAGTCTCTGAGAGGTTTCCCGCCAGCCATACTCCTATAGGGATTGAGTAACCAGCTCATCTCATGAAACTTTGGGGGAACCATTAGGACTTTGTCAACCTTCTTGATGTCAGGATGAAATTTGGTAACAATGTACAAGTCAGACGAACCGCGGTAGCACGAAGGTGTTTAGACCACTAGCACAGTTGAAATCCCCATTGCCTCCAACTTCAATGCATGTAGTCCTATACACTTCATCATCAAAGGACGTACCCACGAAATAACTCAACCTTTGGGACGACGTAAGAACTTCTTGTGCTAGGGATCAACTTGTGATACACCGAGTATCAATGCCAAAACTCATCTTTAGAGTGCCTCAAGTTGAAAAGCTCGTTCAACTTCTCAAAGCACATGATGTGGCGGTAGGCATCGACATGCAATTGAGAAAGGCAACACCCAATCTGGCAAATAATCTTGGTGAAGAGCTTCGAAAACTAGAACTTGAAACCCCAATTAATAATCAGAGGATGAAATTGAATCCACCAGAGAAGCCTTGCATTTTTTTCCTCTAAAGACATCTCCTCTCGGAATCTTCATAGTTGCATATGCTTTGCTAAGTACGACGACCACGCCTTCAAGAAAAACATCTTCATGGAGACTCTTCAGCTCTCAAACTCGTTGAGGCCGAGTAGTTTAGTCTGCATCCCAACGAACGGATGCATGCTGTGTGTCCTCCCTGCTTCCACAAGTCTAAGTGCCCCGCTGTGGCCGGGAACTCCAAACCTCTGGAATGTTTGAAAACGACAAGGTTGAAAGGGAAACAAAATTTGTCAGTTTCCAATATATATATATATATATATATACACCATATATTACCAAAAAAGAATAAGTCATACTATGTCTATTTAGGTAATAAATATCTACAACCTATAACCAAAAAGGTAAATACATACTTTATACTTAGTATGTATTTACTTACATATATGCTAATATATTACGAAAAAGGTAAATATATACTTTATATTTAATATATATTTACTTACATATGTACACATATATTAAATAAAAAAATAAAAATAAAAAGCAACAGGAAAAAAGACGATAAAAGGAGCTAAGGACGAGTCGCTACTATTGAAGTGCTGCCAACACACCGAAAAGGAGTCGTCGACAACCACTGCAACCTACCGAAAAATGACTGCCAGGTGGACTTACATGTCCCATCACCAGGAAACCAAAACCGCGCCAAAGTGCGCGTAAAGGAACACACCTATAGCCAACTACCTCATCTCCTACACAAGGGCCTACTTGTTGGATAGGCCCTGCGCGTTTGTCGGCCCTACATCCGACAAAGTCTGCTCGCCCGCACTTCCACGTTCGATAGCTCCAATTTCCAAACTAACAGCATCAGCATCTGTCATTTGCCTAATCTTTTCCATCTCTTAGTTAATGCAAATTGCCCTATTTGTCACCTCCAAAATGCAAAAAAAAAAAAACATGAACAAGAAGCGTGAAGAAAAAAGAATTTTTTTACTTTATAGGTTGTGGCTCGAGCTCCTTCACCACATCAACACGATGATGTCAGCATGTCCTCACCAACAGTAAACCTCAGTTAGGATTTGATTTTCTTGATTAAAAATAAGAGCCACATACCCTTATTTAAATAAAGAAAAGTGAACAAACCCTAATTACTAATTGGAGTTTAAGGATCAACTCAAAGTAAGACTACAAGCCTAGAGATTTCTTATTAGGACAAGTTCGAGGTTAATCAGAATTTCAGCTGCACCAAGCAAAGCGAAGTCCTATTCCCTCATAAAAAATAATAATACATAGTTTATCGGAACCGCAATAAAATTACATCTCTTAGAATTCCTTGAATCTCTAAGAGATGTGGGGTCATTTGTGGAACCATAAATTATCCGAAAATTGTGGGGCAGCCACGTAGCCTATTATTCTCGTAATGTCAATATTACCCCTGGTGTAGTCAACAATAGCATCTTATGATCTCTACATTAATTTGATATATTTACTAGTTAAATATATTAAATAATAAGATCAATGTAGATAATAAATAGCTTCAATGTGACCTATTTATTGTTATTAATAAATAAGTGATTTCACTCGATGGAATCAGTTATTTAAACTTTCTCTTTCAACCAATCAGACGCTCTGGTGACCCTTGAAGTTTCGCTATAAATACAGGGCCTTGCTTCTCTTTCAGAGGTAATAAAAAACTCTTAAAAACTCTATGTCAGTTTATTCTCTCTCTGAAACTGACGTATTAGAGCATTTACAATTGAACCACCCCCCGGGTTTCAATCTTAACCCCGTTTGATTTCTCGTTATTGTGTGTAGGGGTCAAAAAATAATTCTACAACTCCGGACGATTTCTGCATCTACAAATTCCATTAAGGGCTGTAATATTAAATTAACTACTTAAAGACCACAAAGTTCGAATTATAAAAAAAAACCATAAAATTGAAAGAAGAATGTATAGGCACTTTAGGGGTGAAGAAACAGTGGGGAGAGATAAAGAGAGGCAGAGAGAAAGAGAAAAATTGAAGAGATGATAGGATATCAAGTTAGCCTTAATAAGGAGGGACATGGTTTCTGTTGGGTGGGTGGGAATTTGGAGAGGGTAGGGATGAGGTGGGAGAGGGTTAGGTGAAGTAATGGGTGGTTACCGTTGTTGCATTGGCTGATAAGTTTTTTTATACTTTAGCTTTCTTCATTGTTTTATTTGTAATTTTATTAGCAAAATATTTGTAATAGGATATTAAATTAGAGGGTGATGTCTCATGTTTTAGATTGTCAGATGAACCGAATGGTTACGACGAAATGATATATACGTAAATGCGTGAAACCTAAATGCAGAGGACCTGAAGGGTCAACAAAACTATTAAAAGTGTGAGTGGACAAATATAAACATTTGAAAATACATTTCCAAAAACATAAATCTTTAACCTCCAATTATAAAACATGCATGCATAAAATGAAATAAAACATAATCAATCGGATTTCAATTCAAATCATATCATAAGTTGAGGGACCCACAAATCTTAAAATGCATCAAAATTTTGTGGCCAAATAACCAACCAAAAGACAATCATTGATTCCTCTGAGTGTCAGCCATCTGGGAATAACCCTGAGCTTTAGTTGCTTGGGAACAATCACAATGACAATAACAATTCCCTCAAGCATCAACTGTCTAGAAAACACCCGTAGCTTCGACTGCCTAGAAAAACGATCACCTTGAGTATCAACTATGTAACGACCCGTCCCGGGAGTTGGGATTAGCTTAGTAGTTAATGATGGATTAGTACGTTAATCGATGATTAGTTGGATACTTTTGGACTGTCGATGCAGAATGATGATTTTGCCCCTAGAATGGGTAAAACATTGACTTTTGGTTTGGACGGTCAATTGGGCATTGATAGATGACCGTGACGTAGTTCGGGACGTCACGAGTTCATAGACGGTTGGCACGCTCGATTCCAACATCCGAGGAGGAAGTTATGACGTTCGGAAGGTTAAGGGCACTTTCGTAATTTGGTTAAAAAGAGGGAAAATGTTGACTTTTTGAACGACAAGGTTTCTTCACGTGAACCAAGGACCATTAGATAGGTCTCGCCGTCCTGAGTACAACGACAGGCGGCATGCCTTTATCGGATATCGAATGAGTGAGATATGGGTCTAGGAAGTTGGTGGGTAAAATAGTAATTTGGACCATGTTGGGGCATTTTAGTCTTTTTGCATCTGGGCCAATCAGATAAGGCCATTTGGGGAAATGGGATTGGATATTTTTTGCTGTGCCCATTGGATGATGGACACGTGGTGGACTCCTAGAGGGTTCTAGTCTAATTGGGTGTGCACGGTTACATTTTAGTGGCTGTTAATCGTTCACTTGTTCATAGAGAGGGAAAAACAGGGAGATTGAGACCGTGAGAACTATCGATCGACTTCCAGTGTTTGAAGACTTTGGGCTTAAGTGAGTGATCAAGGACGTTTGGGTGAGTGTGTAATCGTGGTGTAGTGAGGGTTGAACGGTGACTGTGTGTTGGTAGTAAGCAGGAATTCAGGGAAACAGAGAAGGTGTTGAGGATCGTGGTGCAACCACAACTGATCAAATCGATCCAAACAAGTTCGAGAGATTGCTAGGAGGGCTGAGGACAGCCTTGTGAACCCAGAGGAACACGGCGGCGAGCACGGCGGAGGCCAGAACACGGGTAAGTTTTCAATGTCCTCTGTTTTTCCAGTTTGGTTTCAAAATTAAAGTCGTGGGTTTAGGGGCTTAGTCGAGCTGTTCTAGGAGTCCTAATGGGTCTAGTAAGTTGTATTTGAGCTCAGGGAAACAAACTCGTGGCTGGGAGAACAACCAGTGGCCGGGAACAGAAACTGGGATTTTTCTAGGTGTCAGTTCGAAATTGGGAGGTAAGTGTTAGGCCGTTAATTCATGTTTTAAGTAATGGAATAGATGCTAGGAAAAGGACGAAACTAGTGGGATCAAAAGGGTTGAAATTGGACTGGATTTGAGGGGAAAACTGGCCACGCCGGTCGAGTTACAGTAGCTGGTCTGAACCGGGCCTAGACCGGGTCGAAGCAAGGTTGATGGTGACACTGTTCACGCGCGTGGGTTTCAAGGGCAGAAACTTTCAGACGCGCGTGGGGGCGCGTGAGGGGTAGTTTGGGAAATCTTCCAACACGACTTTTAAAGTATTCGATGTAACGAACATTTTGGCTGGTTTCGAGTCCATCGAACATCGTCTCGATATGTTTCGGGATGTCCGAAAGTTTTAGGGCTCGGTTAAAAATAGTTAAAAATACGGGAAAATTTCGGGGCTTTAGTAGAAGCTTAATGAAGTAGTTAGTGACCTTATTATGGGATTTGGACAGGTTCAGGAAAGCCGAGGATAACGAAATGGCCGGGAACGGCGTAAGTGCGCGCGTATCGAGGCGACGTCGGAATGGTCTGTGAGTGGATTTTGCTTTCTAACTTATGATGCATGCATATATGTTTTAATATGTTTTCATACGTGATTCTATGATTTACTTTATGATCTTAATGGTTTATGGTTTTGCATGAATTTCGAGGTATTTACGAAAATGCACGTTTTACGAGATTTCGATCAAGTTTGTGATTTGAACCTGGTTTTAATGATTTGATTTCGGGATTTGAAATATGATTTAATATCAATGATTTAAGATGGATTCCGAAAAAGTGTTTTCGGGCTTGAAGCCCAGATCAGAAAGTGATTTTAAGAAAAAGGATTTCGGGTTTTGGAATCTGATTTGCGGATGACGATTCGGAATTCGGTTTGGAACTTGAAATGGATTTCCGGGTTTGGGTTCGGAATGGTTATTCTGGATGCTAGCTTACGGAATGATGGTTGCAGACTCGGATCTGGAAAGGAGATGGATATGAGTTCTGGATTTGGATTCGGGATCCTGATGAGATTGCGGATTCTGATTCGGAAATGGAAAATGGTTTTCAAACAGTTTTGGATTGGATTTGCTGGATCTGGTTATTGGGTTTAAAGACCCGGATTATGATTATGACGGGGGATGGGCCCAGATTGAGTTTAAAGACACGGAAGTTTAAGGACTCGGATATTGATATTTCCCCCGTAGGCCTATTGAGTTTAAAGATTCGGGAGTTTAAAGACTCGGATTATATTGAGGCCTGGATTGAGTTTAAAGACTCGGGAGTTTAAAGACTCGGATAGATCCAGTAGGTTCGATGGATGGAAATGTGGTTTCAAATGTGTTTTGGTTTTCACTGAGACTTGATGATGATGGTTTTGGGCTGAGGCCCGGGTATTGGAAAAAGAAACTACTTGGTTTTCTTACATGGTTTTATGACATGAATTTGATATGCATGCATTGGTTTTTGAAACGGAGGGTATAAATGTACTTGTTTTATTGAACTGTTTTTAAACTTATTCTTTATTTTTGTCCACTCACGGTCTTTTTCGTGTTTTCGATACCCTCCAGGTTGTTGTGGTGCGGGCTGTTGATCGAGAGAGATGGAAACATCACACCCGCAATCCACAGTAGTTCGGTACACTCTGAGCAGTCCGGTTACTTTTCGGATGGTTGGTTCAAGAATCCCTTGTCCGACTTATGTGTCGCATGAAGGTTAGACGTTGGTTTAACCTTCGTGTCATGCGTAAGTTAGACAGGATCAGGATTTAGCCCTTAATCCCGGGGGATTAGGGGTGGGTCCTGTCAAACCATCCGGGAAAAACCCTGAGTTTCGGTTGCTTGGGAATAATCACAATGACAACAATAATAAAACCGAGCATCAACTGTCTAGAAAACATCCCTAGCTTCGGCTATCTAGGAAAACAATCACCCAACATCAACCGTCTGGGAAACACCATAAGCTTCATATGCCTAGAAAACGATCATCCCGAGCATCAACCGTCTGGGAAACACCCTAAGTTCGACTGCTTGGGAAATAATAACCCGAGCTTCAATCGTCTGGGGACTCATCACAACAACAGTGAAAAAATGTCCATGGATTAAATCCAAAATGTTTCTTTCAAAAAAAAAAATCCTTAACTCACATTCCAAGTCAAAACATTTCCAAACTGGACCTGAACCCAAAACATTATTTCCATAATATCATAAATTCTGTGTCTAAAACCCACTTAATGAATTCGGAAAATCATCAGATAATCATTTCAAATCGTTACTCAAATCATTGCAGCTCAAAACATGCAATAAATAATTTCAAACATTTAACTATGCATGCATCATAGTTTATAAAACAAATTTCCACTTACAGTCCATCCAAGCAGCCCAATTCCAAGCTGTGCACTCCTTAGAAATCTCAGGAGTTCTCTGGCCTATCCAAAATCATAACCGAGGGTCACTAATGTTTTTTTGTAATCTCACATTAAAATCCCCTAATTTTTGGGATAAAATACGTATTAAAAACCTAAACAAAACACTTCCTATACGTGAAACTGCCCCGAGATGTCGATCGACTCAAACCCTATATCAAAATGCATGTATCATTTACTACACGAAAACACGTGTTGATCAATTTTTGATGCAATGTGGCTTGTGCCGCCCAACCTTTCTGCGACTGGGCCTCACGCACCTGCAGTTGCAATCATAAGGTTAGTTACATTCAACCTCCACCGGGGTTTGACCCGATTTCCTGCAACTTTGACCCAACCCAGCAATCCCAACTCAGTCCAAAATCACCAATTTTTACACCAAAACTTACATTTTAAGCCTCCAATCTACTCTACTCAATCCCATGAGTATTTCTATAATCTCTAAACATAAAATTCTTACCTTGAATTCAATGACTCAATCCTCTGATTTTTGGCCAATCCCCAAACCTACATTCTAGACCCTTTCCACATCTAATTTCATCAAGTCTTTACTTGATTCTAATTGCTAGGGGTCAAGGATCACAATAGTGATCTTAGCTTTGTTTCACGTCCAAAATTCAATTCTAGGGAAGCATGATTTTGGGTCGTTTTCTAGTTTATTATATTACTTCAGGCTCTTCCTCGTTCCCTCTCTGGTTCTCTTTTCTTTTCTCTGTTTTCTCTTTCTTCTTATCTATTTCACTCTTCTCTCTTCTCCCTTTCTTCCCTTCTAGTTTCTTTTTCTTTCTCAGGTAGTTTTCTTGGTTTGTAATTTCCCATCCAACACATAAACACACACAATATAAGAACTAAGATGCCTATAATTAAGACCAAATGGTGACACATGCCACTATCTCACATAAATAAGGTGCTGACTCACCACTTTAACACAAAGACAAAAATGCCCCTTCTTTACCAAATTACTAAAATACCCTTGTGTTTTAGACCCGTAACCAACACGTTCGAGCTCCGATTCCGATGTATCGATTTTCTATAGGCTCAGGACTTTGAGACCTACGTAACAGTCCTCAAGAAAAGTCCAAAAAGTACTCTGAGTAAAATGTATACTTTTGACTTACAAGGGTCAAACCATCAATGTACGTTCAAACTTCTTAGGTTACACATGTCGAATTTCCTGGTCGCTACAATCTATCCCTTTAAGGGATTTCATCCCTAAAATTCAAATGTATCCCTCCAACAACTAAGGAGACGAGGCCTGTATCGGTGCCTCTGGCTCCTACTTGAGCCCTCATTCGATATCTAGAGCAATAACTAATATATCGGCTCTTCCTAAGCCCGAGTGACAGGACCCGCCCCGATCCCACAGGGACCACAAGGGGACGTGCCCTGCTCCCGTCTGACACCCAATAATTCATACCAATTTTATCCTCAAAACATTTAAAAGCATAAATAACCAAATTAAAGTCATACATAAAATCCGAATTAAACGAATGTCAGACAAGGGATATAATCCAAAATTACAAATTTGCGAGCACGACTCTACAGTAAACCTGCGGGTACACCGCCCAGCAGGGGTTCAGGTACGCAGAAGTAGACCTATGCCTCAGCCTCTGGTTCCTCCTCTACCTCAGTTTCCCGACCTGGAGGGGTTATCAAAACATTAAGGGTGAGTGGACCGAAACTCAAGTTTATGAAATCGTTTGATAAGTAAACATATAATTTACCCCTCCGTTTTCCAAACATGCGTGCATCATAATTCAAAATCATAAACCATATAATATGAACCATAAGGCATATAATAAAACCATAAGTATAATTTTAGTTGCTGCACTATACACTCCAATCCCGACATCCCTGATGTCTGACGTCCCTGACGTCCAATAAGGTCACAATCATAAGGCTACGCGTGCCACTCGGGTCTCAATTTCCGAGTTCAATCCCCGAACCCCGTTCGGGTACAGCATCCCCGATGCTTAGCGTCATAGACGCTGGACGTTCTAGACGTCCGTGACCTCTCCGGGGTACCTCATCCGGAGGAGACTATACAATATGGAAGGATCTATACGGTGCAGTAACAAATACATTTTATTGATATCCACATGCAAACGTATATATACATAGATAGAATCCGAACCAATCATTCAGTTTCATCAGACGGGTCTCAAGCCCAAATACCGTGAAACGTGCCATAACCATATTTTCCATATCATCAAAACCATCATTGTTTTAGCATGTGAATAAGTATAATAAAACCAGAAAACATTTATGCACACAAGGGTTTAAGAAAATGGCCCACTCACAGTACAATCCTGCTAGAAACCGAACGTATACCCTCGTCCTGGTACAAATGTACAATCCCTGTCAAGTCCAAAGTACTCGTAAAGGTCAATACAAACCCCTAACATTCAACCATGAAAGCCTAGGTCGAAACCGACCCGGGAAAGCCGCCCGAACGCGCTTTCCAAGGCAATAAACCTTATTTTGACCAACTTAAAGATCTCCGATCGACCCGAAACCACCGCCATTGGATCCGGATCGTCGAAACCTAAAGAATGGTGGTGGTCCCACCAAAAACACTGTTCACACGCGCCCCCACGCGCCGGTCAACGCGGCGGTCAACGCAGGTACAGTTCCTGCTGACGTCATCGCTGACGTCACTGCTGACGTCAGCATGACGTCATGCTGACAGCTGTCAGGTCTGACATGTCAGACTCTGACAGGTGCCACGTGTCAACATCTGATTGGTCCACCCCACTGATCTGTCAGACCACGTGTCAGATCTGACATGTGCCACGTGTCAGCACGGCACTGGTCCACGTCACTGACATGTCAGTGCTGACTGTGCACTGACATGTGACACGTGTCGGCTCACGGTTGGTCCACGTCATCTGACAGACTGACAGGGTGCCACGTCAGCACCACTGTCCTCAGACGGGTTGACCCGTATTTCTGCAACTCGGGTCGATCAGACCCGCGATCAAGACCCGGTTGCCATTCCTTCATTTCTGGATCATTTTCGTTCCTTTTAATTCCTAATTACTCGTCCTAGTCCCTAGATTGGTTCTATGTAATTAGAATTAGGTTTTAGGTCTAGGAGGTTACCTGAAACTCGACGGAAAGCTTGGTTGCCGGTTCTGGTAATCCTTTCCGGCGAGTCGACGGTTGTTCAGCCCTGGTCCTGGTTCCAAATTGGTCGTCAAGGTCACCTAGACGAGTCCTAACAACAACTCAATGATGTCAACGGCACAACCAGGTGTTTTGAAGCCGGGAAGAAAAATGGTTACCTACGGGTTTAACGTCCAAACGCCGCCGTGTCGCCGCCGTACACCGTCAGGGTCAGCTCCTTGCCGTCCAGTAGTCACGGTGATCACAACCGCACGTTGGTTCCAGTCCTAGATCAATGGTTTGGATGGTTTGGTGACTTGGGTTCCTCGGGTTTCCTTCACGGGTTTGAAAGGATGCCGCCGTGCAGGGTGGCCGTGGAGCGGTGGCCGGCGTCAGGGGTGTGGCTGCTGGTTGTCTGAGGTGTGGGGTTGAGTGGTGGTGGCTGATAGGCTGGTTCCAGGGAGAAATCGCACACACGGTTGAGAGAATGAACACATGGGTGCATGATCTCATGGAATTTTAATACTGAATAGGAAAATGAATCAAGGGCCAGGATTGAATCTCAGAATGAGATCAAAGGCTGAGATCAAATCAAGGGATTTCAGATCCAAGGGCTGAAATTTAAAGCTGATTTAAATGCTATTTAATCCTATAGTGGATCTGATCCAATCTAGCCAATGGGTGAGTGACACTTGTCACTCACCAGATGTCCTCCAATCAGATTTCCTGAATTTAATATTCGACACGAAAACCGAGACACGAACTTCCCGAATTCACGTTTCTGACCATAACTTCCTCGTACGAAGTCCGATTTCGGCGTGCCGCCTGTCTACGGACTCAGGACGTCGAGGCCTACCCAACGGTCCTTGAGTCAACAGAAAATTAGTTGTCCAAAGAAAAGTCAACATTTTCCCCCGAGAGTCCAAATTACGATAATGCCCCTGAACTTCCGATAGTCATAACTTTTACCCTGATCGTCCGAATTGGACGTGCCACCTGTCTATGAACTCGTGACGTCCCGAACTACGTCACGGTCATAGGTCAAAGTCCATTTAGTTCATCAATCAAAAAGTCAACATTTGACCATACCAATCACAAGGGTAAAATCGTCAAATCACACAATAAATTATAATATGGAAATCCTCGAATTTCCGGGGTGTTACACCGAGTCCCATACCTCGACTCATTCTGAGTCCTAATCCAATATCTTGTAATCCATGTCACCACTAGCATGCTTAGTCACCAACCAGAAACATAGCTAGGTGTATCGTATCCTATAGAGGACCTCTCATTTCCTCGAATACTTGTTCCAATTGAGTAACCCACACATATATTTCATCTGGGTCCAACTTGGCTATAAATGTTGTGACCCTAGCCTCTAGGCTTGCTCACTATCCAGATCCACGCAAGTTCTACTATACTGGAGCACATTATCCAGGGTCTGACCTAAGTAATCTAGGGTCCGTCCCATCTCTACTTTTATCCGAGGATCATGTGTACTTCTCATGTATTCGTCTCATTACCATGCCATGCACGAAGCTCACGTCTTGGAGGCATGACGTTGACAAATACAAATTAATGCCACAATGCTCTAATACCAAATTGATAGGATCCGCTCTAAAAACACTTTGATAATAATGCCAAGTCCTACTTCCGTCTGAAACTAAACCAAAATTCTGAAATTTCTCACAATACTTGTCAGATAAGGGATAATGGTACTAATATTATACACATGCCTCCATCTCTAGATCAGCGATGATCTCTTTACAATGGCATGGAGGGTCAACAAAACCATTAAAACTGTAAGTAGACAAAAATAAACATTTGAAAATACATTTCCAAAAACTTTACCCTCCAATTATAAAACATGTATGCATAAAATGAAATAAAGCATAATCAACTAGATTTCAATTCAAATTATATCATAAGTTGTGGGCCAACAAATCATAAAATGCATCAGAAACCTGTGGCCCACATTTCTCTGAAATCCATGTTTATCAAATCATGTGAGAAAACCTGGACACCAATATCAATAAGCAACTAAAAGCCAATCATTGATTATCCGGAGCATCAGTCGTCTGGAAAAAAATTCCAAGTTTCGGCTACTTGGGAAGAATCACAATGAAAATAACAATAACTCCGAGTATCAACCGTCTGGGAAAGATAACAGGACCCTCCCAAAAACGGTTTGATAATCGTGAAAGATCATGCTCCTATCTATTGGGGAAAATTTTGTTCCGTAACATAATCTCACCACCACTGTGTAAACAATAGCGGTTTTCATTATATTTAAGGTACGACGCATCCAAAGCATAATTGCCTCTTAATTATACTTCCTTGTTGTCGGAAGAAACCCTTTGATTCTAACTTCAAAAGAAATAACAAAATGGCGTCTTATTAAATTTTGCAGCTGCACCTAAGTCAAACCTTAGGCTGCCTACATATCCGTCACCGGAATCAAGCCACTCGTAGCTCCAGGATTCTTAATGAGTGAATGACCCATTAAAAAAAATGTGTTTGGCTATTTTGAAACTGGAATTGACTTTGAAGAAGTACAGATTTGTTTACGGGGGGTGGTTGCATCTAGATTAATCCAGATTGCCTACGTACCCTTGGAAGGATCAAACCGGCGTAGTTCGGAATTTTTAATGAGAGAATTTGACCCATTAAAATATGAAAAGATGTATTTGATTTAGTGTATGACTGTTTGGGTGAATTCGGTTAGAGAAACCAGGGATTCGATTTGGAAAATGCGGTTGCATCTAAAATTTTTTAGATTGCCTACGTATCCCTTTGCGGGAATCAAACCGACGTAGTTCATGGATTTTTGTTTTAGAGAATTTGGATGGTAATTGTAGTATTTGGGGCTTATTTGGCCATGGTGCTATTTGAATTGAATTTAGAAAGGAAAAGTTTGGGGCGAATTTGGTTAGGATAATTAAACCAGGGATTCTGTTTGGACTTACGGTTGCATCTAATTTTTAGATTGCCTACGTATCCCTTTGCGGGAATCAAACCGGCGTAGTTCATTGATTTTTTGGTGTTGGAATGAATTTTGGAGCCTGAAAATTTAGGATTGAATGGGTAGATGACCCGTCCAAAATTCCGTGATAGTTTTGTGCCACTTGAATTTGATTTACAAATTGACGAGCATTTTTGGATTTAAACTCGATAATTTGTGATTTGTGAATTTGAGACTTCGAACCCATTATTTGACAATCGAATATCGATTGTTGGTGACGATGCCCTCGATAATTCGTGATTTGTGAATTTGAGACTTCAAACCCATTATTTGACAATTGAATATCGATTGTTGGTGACGATGCCCTCGATAATTCGTGGTTTGTGAATTTGAGACTTCGAACCCATTATTTGACAATTGAATATCGATTATTGGTGACGATGCCCACTTGATCCATCATAGGTTTTTTTTGAATGAGCCATGAGCATCGATTACTTGTCAACTAGGATGTTAATTTTGAATCCGCGGTATTGTGGGTTTGCCTCGAGCCTGATCGACGAGCCCATGAATTATGTGATCTTGTATGATGCTTCTCCTTTTTTTTTTTTTGCAGTAAGCTTCACCGAAACATGTTTGGTGAGTTGGTCTTTTTTGCAGGAATGCTGGTTCAATCACATGACAAAAGTTTGCAATTTTGTCCTCTTCCTTTACTTTCTTTCATCCTTGCTTGACGCCATTTTTTGTGTGAGTATGTCGGCTAAAACACAACAATTCCTCTAGTCTACTTTTGTTGTTTTGCAAGCAAACCAATTAATCCCTCATTACTCTGAGCAAAACCTTGAGCATCAGAAAAGATGAAGTTGACTTTGGAACCTTTCCAATCACTTCTTACCATCTTCATCAAATATCCCTTCCACCTTTTGCTAAACACTTTTCTTCTCATGCTTGCAGGTGACGTTAAGCTCAATTAAAACCTCTTGTCTCTTTTCCACAATTGCAAACTTCTTGCTATCTTTTGGTTTTGAATTGCTGACAAGTCGAGAGCCACTGTCTGATCATTTATTCATTTGATCCCTCCAAAGTTAATTTGCATGGACGAAACAATTGTTGATATGAAGTAGTATGTGCAATTCTTTTAATATCCTTATTCCTCATGGATAACTTGCTCACCACAAATCCTAATTATGGAAGGAGTCGATCTCCTCATGGAATTCAAAGTTGTTGAGCCTTTTAATTCTAATTTGAATACAAATCTTATAATAATTAGATCATATCAAATAAGGATTTGCAATGGCCGAATCTTATAAAAAGATCAAACCTCAATGCCCATTAGATATCTGCGGAAATTCTAGGCATCCTCCATTGAACGAAATCTGGCATCCTGCTTCTTTATTACCGTGAACCTCTTTTTCTTCCTGCTCAGTCCATTGCAGTTTTACACATAGGTCTTTTTTTTACTCCATTGAATTATGTATCATGCCCCTTCAACGATTTCGGCACTGACACTCTGACCACCCCTTTCTCCTCTGCCACTGCAGCTATCGTGTGTGGAAGTAGAGTGAATATAAAGAATTTTCTGCCCTTTGCTACAGCCCACAAGGTGAGTTGTCCCTTTTTAATTTCTTTACATCTTTTGACAAGGTTGTTGGCCACCTGACTTCTCTTGGCTTCCTATACATATAAGTAATATATATATATGGCGCCACCGTCGGTTCTACAAATATATATATATATATATATTATATGGACTTTGGGCACCCTTTTGATCAGAGAAGATGGAATGGATGTTAAAGATTTTCTTCCATTCTTTAATGCTCCACTATATTTTGCAGATAACATAAAAGTTCAGGCTTGTTCTCACCCTTGATCCTTCTTTGCGGATAAAGAAGGTGAAAGAAGGTGAGTGCCTCTCATCTCCTTACTTTCCTTCTTCAATCAAGAGTCATTAATTGAATTTGCAAGCCGTTTTTGTTGACTTGGTGTATGAAGATGATTCTATGCAAATCTTCATCACGTCCTACACTCTCTTTGTCAACATGCCACTTTTTTTTACTTGATAAAAAAAAATGGAAATTACTCCAATGTGAACACAAAAGCAAGAATTGAACTTTGATCTTGGTTGTTTGCTTGCCTTCTTGCGGAATTTTTCTTGTATAAACGAAGACAAATCGAACTCTTCCCAAGGTACCACAACAAGATCTTCATAGCCGTGAGGCTTGTATATTTTTTACAGTAGCAAAAAATATAAAGGAGACACAGAAGATCAAAGTTTACCTTTTCTTTCAAAACTTCGACTATTTTCTTCAACAAAAGAGCCTAGGCTCGTTTCTTCCTCTATGTGCTTCACTTGCCCTTTTTTCCCGCGTATCTGCTGCTCCTTCTCCCCTTTTTTTTTTTTCTTGAACTGTCATACCTTTATATAGGCTAACTCATGTGTTGGAGATATAGATGGCTAGCTACACATCCTTATCAACCTAGTGTTTATTTTTTTCCAAACACTAGCCATAGCCTAAATTCTAGGTCTACTTGAAGGGGTGGACTTCAATGAGGACTCCAACTTGACCAAAATAAAGGCTCCATTCAACCTTGTCGTGAGGCATTTGATGGATAACTCAATCACTTGATGTTATCTCCTACTAATTAGGGATTTTGATTTTGTTTAATCCCTTTTATTTTATATACTTCTATTTATCCTTATTAAATTTTGAAGCCCCTTTTATATTTATCTTTGTTGAATTTTTTTTTCTTCAACACTATCTAACAACCAAACTGAAATACTGAAAAATTCCATTTAAATGTAATAGCAAAACAACAAAAACTGCCAAACAAGGGATAATTGACTATACATAACTATTGAGATAAAATGTTCAACTAGCTAATGGTATTGCATAGCATAGGTGACTATATAGTAAAAGTACTAAAATCCTATTCTAGAAAGAGTCGGTGAGTACGCATCGATGATTTTATGCCACAATCTCAGTATCAGCCCTCGTACCTAAGCAATACCATAGAGGATCAATAAAAACCTCAAAGTCGAGAGTGGACAAGCATTAATATTTAAAAATTCTTTTCGATACAAATAAAATTCTTAACCTTAAGAAAACGTGCATGCATATCGTAAAATACGAATAACTGGATTTCAATTTAAAACATGTGATAAAAACCTGGACACAAATGTCAATAATCCAAAGCAACTAATCCTCAACATCTAAATATCGGTTACAATAACTAGTTCATGCTAGGTGTAGAAAACTCGGGATCCAGACTAAGTCTGGATGGTAACCCAGGATCCATCTTCGTCCAGGCAATGTGATATCCTGACATTCCCAAGATCGAGTCTTCCGAGGATTTACTCCTATCTAGGCAATGTCACATCGTGACCTCTCCGCGATCTCAACCTGACGCCCAAAGGGAACAAGATTGCAAAGTATGGTATTCATGGAAAACAATAATGAAATCGAGAAAAATCATTTTTACATAAATCCAAGACTTACCAAGTTTAAATACTTTTTAAACTAGGTCTGAGCCCCAAACATTTTTTTCCACAGAATAATCGTAAAATCGTATCATAAATCATTTTACAAATCCGGAAATCATCAAATAATTATGTCCAATCTTTATTCAAATTTTTTCAACTTAAATCATGCAATAAAATATTCAAAACATTCAATTATGCATGCATCAAAGTTTATTAAAACAATGTCCACTCGCAGCCATTCTGAGTGGCTCAATCTTGAGCTATATGCTTTAGAACTATTTGGCCTGTCAAACACAATAATCGAGGGTCACTAGGAATGTATATAACCTTGTATTAAAATCTCCTAAACCCCGGGATTATTCACACATCCTAATCACGCACACCATCAATTTGGACGCTCAAAACTACCCCAAAACGATGTCCAATCACCTCGAAACCTATACCAATGGATTCAAAATGCCGAAAACAGTGTGACATGCGTTGTCGAGACCAGTGAAATTGTACCACGCACCAGTGGAAGACCAACGACCTTCATACGCGTGTCACACACGCACACATGTAGGGCTGACTAGGCATTCAGCTTGCCATGTGGCGACATGTGGCCTGACAAGTCTGACAGATTGCACATGTGGCATGACATATGGAGACACGTGGCATGACATATGGAGACACGTGGCATGCCATGTGGCACCACGGCAGTAGCCACATCAACTTCCACGTTAGCATCGTCTTCAACCTTAATCTAGGTCGACTTGTGGGCCTACAACCTGGTTGGTTTCCACCCAGATTTAGACCCGAACCCCAAATTCAGCCAATTTTAACAGGATTTTCAAGTCCAACCCATCTAAATCGATCCTAATCTACTAGAAACATGTTTATGTGTTAAATTTACAAAGTTATTACCTCAAACTTGTGGAATTCCAATGAAATTCGTCGTTAACGTCGAACACGTTCTTGGCTTGTCAGTAGTCCAAACTTTTTGGTTCATTGACAGTTCAACCCATTTAGGTTCCAAGAAACTACCCTTAACCTTTGTTGAGCAATCAAAGTCCAAAATTCAAAACATGATTTCACGACTTTGGGAAATTTCTGGTTTTTTCGGGTTTAAGGTTATTCCTCTTTTCTTTCTTCCTTTCCTCTTTCTTTTCCTTTATTTTCTCTTTTGTTCTTCTCTGCACTTCTGTGTTTCTCTGGGTTAGTGAGTTTTAATTGTTTGATTTTTAGTTTTTAGCACACCATAACACACACCCCCCCCCCCCCCCCCCCAAAAAAAAAATCCATGACGGTTCGTGCCACTACTCAATTCCAGATGGTGACACATGTCACCATCTCCCACATCCAACACCAACACTTAAACAAAAAAAATGACCAAACTGCCTCTTAATGTTCAAATTACCATAATGCCCTTAACCAACTTAGACCCGTAACTAACTTGTCTGTTCTTCGATTTTGACATGCCACCTATCTATGGACTCGTGACTCCGAGACCTACACGATGGTTCTCCAAAACTATTCAAAACACATTCCAAACAAAAAGTCAACTTTGGCCAGACATAACAAAGGGTAAATAGTCAATTTACACTCCACACTTCCAAAATTATATTTCTTGAATTTTTGGCCCATTATAAAACACCCCCAACTTCGGCTATCTAGGAAACAATCACCTTGAGCATCAACAATCTGATAAACACCCTTAACTTTGGCTACCTGGGAAATAATCACCTGGAGTATCAGACGTCTAGGAAATACCCGTAACTTTGGCTTCCTACGAAACAATAACCCTTAGTTTTTGTCATTTGGGAAATACCCTTAGCTTCGATCGTTTGGAAACTCATCACAAAAATAGCGAAAATCTTCCATGGATTAAGTCCAAAACCTTTCTTTCAAAACAAATCCTTGACTCACATTCCAAGTGAAAAACATTTCCAAACTGGGCTTGAGCCCAAAGCACTATTTTCACAATACTGTAAATTCCTTATCTTGAAACCAATCAATGAATCCAAAAAATCATTAGATAATCATTTCAAACCATTACTCAAATCATGCAATACATCATTTAACTATGCATGCATCACCATTTATAAAACAAATGTTTACTCACAGTTCATCTACGCAACTCAATTATGAGCTGTGCACTCCTCAAAAGTCCTGAGAGTTTTCTAGCCAGTCAAAAATCATAATCGAGGGTCATTAATATTTGTAGTAATCTCACATTAAAATCCCCTAATTTTTAGGATAAAAGACATATTAAAAACCTAAACAAAACACTTTTCACACCTAAGGTTGCCCTAAGGCAATGTCTGATCGACTCGAAATTTGTACCAAAATGTTCGTAAAATCGATTACATGAAAACATGTATTAACTGGTTTACGAGGCAACTTGGCATGTGCGCCGCGCGCCGCCCAACCTCCTTGCGACTAGACCTCATGTACCTGCACTTGCAGTCACAATGCAGTCGCCTCCAACCTCTAGCCTAGTTTGACTCAATTTCCTGCAACACTGACCTGACCTAACGATCCCAACCCGGTCCAAACTCACCCATTTTCACCCCAAAACTTACATTTTAAACCTCCATGTTGCTCTACTCAAACATAGGAGCAGTTCTATAATCTCCAAACATGAAATTCTTACCTTGAATTCAAAGGCTCAATCCTCTGATTTTTAGCCAATCCTTAAACCTACATTCCAAACCCTTTCCGGGTCCAATTTCATCAAGTCTCGACTTGATTCTGATTGCCAAGGGCCAAGGATCACAATAGTGACTTTAGTTTTGTGTTTCTTGTCGAAATTCAAAAATTCAATTCTAAGGAAGCACGGGTTTGGGTGGTTTTTTAGTTTGGTATATT
The DNA here is from genome assembly GCA_032719365.1 of Prinsepia uniflora. Taxonomy (NCBI): domain Eukaryota; kingdom Viridiplantae; phylum Streptophyta; class Magnoliopsida; order Rosales; family Rosaceae; genus Prinsepia; species Prinsepia uniflora. The sequence continues at coordinate 53,132,827 of CM064872.1, read as the reverse complement.
AGTCTAGTCTCCTCTTCCTTCCCTTTCTGGTTCTCTTCTCTTTTCTCTGTTTTTCTTTCTCTCTTCCTTCCTAGTTTCTTCTTCCTTCTTGGGTAGTTTTCTTGGTTTGTAATTTCCCACCCAACACACAAACACACATAGAGTGGAAGTGTCACGACCCAACCCATCTAGCACGATATTGTCTGTTTCTGGCCCAGCCCTCACGATTTTGTTTCTGGGAACTCACGTGCAACTTCCCAATAGGTCACTCATCTTCGGATTGCACCAGCCCAAACTCGCTTAACTTTAGAGTTCCCAAGAAATCCAAAGCAGTGAGCTCCCAAAAGGCCTCATGCTAGATAGATACATACCCACACATATAAGACACTTCACATTTCCCTCTTCGAGCGATGTGGGATTGTTCACTGTTCTTCCCAAGACACGAGTCTTACAATCCACCCCCATTGGAGCCTAGTGTCCTCGCAGGTACACTTCCGGTCGGGATCCTACTCTGATACCATTCTATCATGACCCAACCCATCTAGTATGATATTGTTCATTTTGGGCTCAGCCCTTACTATTTTGTTTCTGGGAAGTCACATGCAATTTCCTAATAGGTCACTCATCCTAGGATTGCACCTGCCCAAACTCGCTTAATTTTGGAGTTCCCAAGGAATCCAAAGTCAGTGAGCTCCCAAAAGGCCTCATGCTAGATAGAAACGTGCCCACACATATACGACACTTCACCTTTCCCTCCCCGAGCGATGTGAGATTGTTCACCGTTCTTCCCACGACACGGGTCTTACAATAAGAACGGAGATGCTACTAATTAAGACCAGGTGGTGGCACATATCACCATCTCACATAAATAAGGTGCTGATTCACTACTGTAACACAAAGACAAAAATGCCTCCCCTTTACCAAATTACTTAAATTCCCTTTGGTGTTTTAGACTGGTAACCAACTCGTTCGAACTCTGATTCCGATGTATTGCTTGTCTACAAACTCAAGACTCTGAGACCTATGTAATAGTCCTCAAGAAAAGTCCAAAACGCACTCTGAGTAAAAAGGTCAATTTTTGACCTACAAGGATAAAATTATTAATGTATGTTCAAACTTCTCGGTATTATACCTGTTGAATTTCTGAGTAGTTACACATTGCGTATAGATCTCACTTTTTACGAAAGTTGAATCCAAAATCGCTCACATAACATATGAAAAAAATACCACTAAACCATATTATGAAGAACTCATTTAGCTAGCCCATTTAAGATTCCTCGATGGGTTTCAAGTCATGCTCATCAACAAATAAAGCTTTTGTAATTATTGATTTTTTTCAATGTTATTTTTAAGGAGTGTTCAGCTCATAAATTTATGAATATTTTTAAAGAAAACAAAAGACAATAACATAGAGAATTGTATGCAAAAGTATTATCATTGAGTTCATCAAAGAAAATAACATATATAAATTTTTTAATTTTCCCTCTTTCATATGTATATAAATTTGGATAAAAATATCATTTTTCATGAAAATATTGATAATCAAATTTATGAAAATATCAACGGATATTTTAATATCGATATCACCGCTTAACAAAATTTAGTCTAAAATTTGAAAATTTTGAATGGAATTTTAGGAAAAGTTTAAACACTCAATAATATTTATATAAGACCAATACAAATATTTTGAAAATTGGAGGAAGATTTTCTTTTCTCCTAATTATTTTTATGTCGAGAATCTTAAATACGAATATATCCACGAAATATCATGGATATTTTCGCCTTTTATTTTTATTTTTATTTTTATTTTTATTTAAAATAAAAAATACAGTTATATTATTGAAAATGTTGCAGATATTTTGATCCATGCTTACAATTCATCTAACAACTTTAGGATGAAAATTGGGGGATACAAGTTGAGGAGAAATTGGCTAAAAAGAGAAAAAGAAAGTATCTTTTTTTGGGTAGATAAAAAGAAGGATTCTTAAACTAAATGCACCTTGAACTCGCACATTTGTCACACTTTGCACCATGTACTCATTATTTGCTCATTTAACTGTATGAAACTGTCGAGTTGTGCCACTCAGCTCCTTTTCCGTCACAAATAGTGACTATGAAAAGTAAGGGCAAAATCAGGATTTTTGACAGGCTGATACACTTTTGCCATATAAGAGTCTATGTGGAAGAGATTGATTCATTTTTACTTACACGTGTGCAAATCTAGTTCCTCTCCTTTAAACCTAATGATTGCACTACATCAAATTTATCAACATATTACAAACCTCATATAACCACTAATTGGATCACATCGTTATTATTTTTCTCTGGGTTTTCATTCCAATGCACAATTTTGCAGCAACACTATCAATTCAAAATGCAATTTTTTTTTGTTAACACTTTCATCATACCCACCAAGAGAAACCTACTTATTCAATCAAAATTTTCTCTTCAAGCTTTAATTTTATCATTTCAATTCTTCCACTTACAATGTACATTCAAATAATGCATTCATATTTATATCAATTAGAGTTTCACTTGTTTTTCATTCAAGCATTTCACACCAACTCGCTCGAACCAAGCATTCCATAACTCCAAAACTTCGTGCTCGTTACCTCTGTTTCTTCAATAGAGTTCGCGGACCTCCCAATTTCCTCCAACCACCGTTTTTCTTTTCTGCAGCAATCTGATTCAACAAATTTAGAAGTTCTGCAGCAATCGGGTTTGATGGTTCCAGAGAAAACAAAAAGAAGAAAAAAGCTAAGGAATTAGGAGAGATGAGAAAATGAGAAATAAATCTAGGGTTTCACCTGTTTTCATTCATCCATTCCACATAATTCGATTTCCACCTAAATCAATTAAACCTTCCAATACTCTACAACCTCTAAATCAATTAAACTTGTCTTCGTCTCCTCACTCATCGATCTAATTGTGCCAGAATTGAACACCACACTCATCGTCTTTGTCTTCTCACTCTGTTCACTTTCGAGTTGACAAGGAGTGTTGTGGTGGGGAGGGAGAAGGGTTGTTATTACGGCTATGGAAGAGAAAAGGCAGTGGTCTGGTTGAAGACAGCTTGGAGGAAGGTGAACCAGCTGAGGGCATGAGTCGTTTGGCCTCTTGGGTTACTGAATCGTGTTGGGTTTGAGAGAAAATGGGCATGAGAGAGTGGGTTACTCGGAGAGAGGGAGAAAAAGATATATTGAGGCTTTGTTGCTTGGGGTAGTAATCGGGTGTTGGTGGCTTCGAGGCAGAGCGCGGTGGTTGATGACGGCTTGGCAATGAGATTTCAGGCGTTGGTTTTTAGGTATTGGTGGCTTTATGGAAAATTTTGGTCATTATCTTCATCCAACATCACCATGATCAATTATCCATCATACCCCTCTCACCAACATCTCCAACCACAACGTGAAATCGATCATACCCCTCTCAATTATCCATCATAATTATCCATCATCAACTGTGAAATCGATGGCGTTGATGAAGATGATCGACGTCGATGTTGACTATGAAATCGACGATGTTGACTGTGAAACCTTCCAATATTTTATGGGTTTCTCCACCTCGATTCTCCCACAAGATGAAAGCACCCATACCCAGTTTCAACCTTCAAGAACAAAACAAAAATGATTTTGTAAGTATGGATGGATAAGAAACATAGCTCTGGATTTCCGAATTGAAAGGGGGGAAAATAGATCTGGGTCGACGATGATGTTGAGGGGAGGAAGTTCCACAATTTGCCACATAGACTTTTTTACGTTAAAGGAAATGATAATAATGGAAAAAGAACTGAGTTGCACAATTTAGTAATTTTATTTAGTTAAATCAATCAATTATAAAGTGCAAAGCGTGAAAAATAGGTGAATTGAAAAGGCATTTAGTATAATAAACCTAAAAAGAAAAAGTAAGCATAGACCAAAAAACGAATGAAAACGAAGAAGAAAAAGTAATTGGTGGATCATTTTGGCCGGTGGTCCGGCTAACCAGGGGTTTAAGTCGAATTAAGGCTTAAAAAAAAACCTGAATTAGGGCTTGCAGATTCCGTCTTCGATTCGTTTACCATCTGACCGCAGTATGAATCTCGCTCATCATCCTCGATAGCTTCAAATTAGGCTTGCACGGAGGAACTGTAGAGGCTTCACGCTTGCGATCGCCCCTTTAGATTGAAAGAAGGAATCAGGTAGCCATTCGTGGTTCTAACGATCAGCGTAAATAAAAAAATTTGTGATTTCTCAGCAAGATTTGTAACTGGGGCATCCAAATCGTGAATTTAGCATTGGAAGGGACCCCAATCTACGGACACCAAACAAAATTTAACGCATTTAACTTCTCTATTATGCGCAATAGAAAAGATTCATTCATATGAGTTGTTTGATTTGATTCTCTAATGTAATGATACAGAAATGTCGAGGTTTCATGTGGGAGGGAAGGTGGTAGATAAAGTTGATTTGTTGAAGAAGAAGAGCTTAGTGTGGAGCTTTGACGTCTGGCCTTTCTCTATCCTCTATGTTCTGTGGCTTGCAGCGGTTGTTCGAAGCATGGACTTTGGTGACTCTGTCATTGTTTTGGGTGTCCTTGTAGCTCTTCACATTCTCGTTTGGCTTTTCACTGTTTGGTCCGTCGATTTCAATTGCCTTGTACATTATAACAAGGTATGTAGACAGGTTTGATACAATCATCTGCGTTTATGCATTTATATGGGTGAGGGCTTTGAGAGATAGAAATAGTTACTCTATGGCATAGAGGTTATGTACATTTGATTCATCACTCAGTCCTATTAGTGGGAGTCTCATTTTCTTGGTCCCCCTTCGCTTGTGTAACATCTGTATATCTCAACTGCTATGCGAGCACATGAATAGAAACGTATTTGTTTTGATGATTTGCTGTTGCATTACTTGCTTCTTTTTGTTTTCAGGTAAATGATATTTACCAGGCAGATGCATGCAAAATAACGCCTGCAAAGTTTTCTGGTTCTAAAGAAATTGTACCACTGCATTTCCGTAAGCTTGTAAGTCCATTTACAGTTTGAATACACTCAATTTCAATTTCAGCATCGAAATTCACTTCACAATACTGTACGAAAATTCCCAGTTATTTAGAAGTATCTCTGGTAACAACTATGCTAGGGCTACCCTTTTTTTTTTTTTTGCAAATGAGGTGGCTTTTTCCCTCTGTGGGAACTGATAAAGATCCCAGCCGATCACAGGAGATTGAGGATCAATCTCCCTGATCTGCTGGGCCTAAGTCCACAGAATCACCTGGATTCTTTCCTATGTAAATTTGTATCTACTTGATTCCTTCCTAGTTTGTCTAAGATGTACTTACCTAGTTTAGTTCTCTAGAAGTCTACTTAAAGAACCTCTGTACACAATTTACATAACTCAATAAAAATAGAAAAATTTTCATACCTTTTATGGTATCAGAGCTCTAAAGCTCCACCGAGCAAACCCTAGGTAAACCCTAATTCAATGGCCGCCCAAAACCCTAATCCCGCAGCCACCCAAAACCCTAATCCAGCAGCCGCCCCAAACCCTAATCCTGTAGCCGCCAACATCCCACCATCACCAACTGACATCAACCACCCCACCCTTCCATCCCTCATCAGCATCAACACAGCTGCTCAGCTACCTGTCAAACTGACCTCCACCACCTTCTTTCCATGGCGTGCCCAGTTCAATTCCCTCCTCCGTGGGTATGACCTTATGGGCTATGTGGATGGCAGCCATCCCTGCCCACCTGTCACAGAAATTGCACTTCGTGCCCTCTGGATCCGTCAGGACCAGCTCCTTCTTCATGCCATTTTGTCATCCGTATCCCCCCAGGTCATCACCCTCATCGCCGCTGCACCCACCTCAGCAGCCGCCTGGACCCGCCTCACTCGTCTCTACGCGAGCACAGCCTGGGCTCGTGTACTGGGACTTAAGGAACGCTTAACTCTCCTTCGCCAGGACTCCCGACCTGTTTCTGATTACCTTCAGGAGGTTCGTACCATTTCTGATGAACTTGCAGCAATTGACACACCTTTGTCTGATGATGATCTCCTCCTTCATGTTCTCAATGGTGTTGGTCCAGAATTCAAAGATCTCGCTGCTGCTGTTAGATCCAGGGATGCTCCCGTCCCTTTTGAAAACCTACATGACATGCTGGTTCGGCATGAAACCGCAGCTAACAGAGCTGCCCCTAAATCATCTCTCACCACCATTACTGCCAATGCTACCCAATCAGCCCGTGGCTCCTCCTATAACTACCACAACCGTGGTACTTCAGACACCAGACCCTCCCACCAGTCTTCTCCCAGCCGTGGTTCTTCCCAGCCCTGGACCGCCCCACAACAACCAGCGCAGGTCCAACAGCCCCCCAGGCAGTGGCTATCGTGGGTTTTGCCAATGGTGTGGCACCTAAGGCCACAGTGCTAAGCGCTGTCCCCAGCTCCAGCACTCATCCTCTCAACCTCCTGTGGCTAATCCCACTGTCCAGAGCTCCTCTTCCCCTTGGCTACTTGATTCCGGCGCCTCACATCATGTGACACCTCACCCTCAACAGCTCTCTGAGGCCACACCATGGTCCTGATGAGATTCTTCTTGGCAACGGTAAGGGGTTGCAAATCACCCACACTGGTAACACTTCCCTCTCTTCCTCCTCCTCTCACTCCTTTCACCTAAGTAACGTCCTTTGTGTTCCTCATATGACCCGCAATCTGTTATCCATTTCCCAGTTCAACAAAACTAACCATACTTCCATTGAATTCTTTCCTGATTGTTTTCATGTGAAGGACCTCAGCACGGGGGCGATCTTGCTTCAAGGCCGGAGTAGGGATGGTGTGTACGAGTTGTCTCCCTCTTCCCATCAACAACCTCAAGCTCTGGTGGGTGTGGTGGTCTCTCCTCAGTTATGGCATCGTCGTCTCGGCCATCCTAGTCCAAAAATTCTCCAGTCTGTTCTTAAATTCTGCTCTCTAAATGTACCCCCCAAAACTATCAATTCTGTATGTCCTTCTTGTTTATGCAATAAAAGTCACAAGCTTCCTTTTGGTCTCTTCTCTCACTAGCACCCGTCCACTTCAATTACTCTTTTTCTGATGTATGGGGTCCTGCCCCGTATCCCCCCTGATGGTTTTTCCTACTACGTCATCTTTGTAGACCATTATACCAAGTATATTTGGCTCTATCCTCTAAAACGGAAATCTGATGTCTTTGCAACCTTTGTTGACTTTAAAAACCTGGTTGAAAACTACTTCACCACATCCATTGCTTCACTCTACACTGATGGTGGTGGGGAATTTGTCAAACTCAAAAGCTTCCTCACCACTCATGGCATCAACCATCTTCTCACCCCTCCCCACACCCCCCAACATAATGGCATTGCTAAAAGACGCCACCACCATGTAGTTGAAACTGGTCTCACCCTCCTTCGTCAGGCCAATCTCCCCCTCACCTATTGGCCGTATGCCTTCAAGGCTGCTGTCTATGTCATCAACCGGCTTCCAACTCCCATTCTCCAAAACACCACTCCCTTTACTGCTCTATTCAACCAGTCCCCTAACTACACCAAACTTCGTCCCTTTGGATGTCTCTGTTTTCCATGGCTGCGACCCTATAACTCCAACAAAATGCAACCTCGCTCCACTCCTTGCATTTTCCTGGGCTACTCTCTCAATCAGAGTGCCTATCTCTGTTTTGAACCTTCCTCTCACAAACTGTTTGTCTCCCGCCATGTTCAATTTGATGAAAACACCTTCCCGGGTCTTGCCACCTCCTCCCATCTCCCTCATGTCACTTCTGCCAACTTTGATGCTTGGCTGTCCACCCTTCCTCCAGTGTCTTACCTTCCTTCCTCCGACACCACTGCACCTGCCAGCTCACCAGCAGCACCTACTAGCTCGCCTGCCACCCCTACAGTCCCCCTGGACCCCTCGGACACAGCACTCCCGCCCGGCCTTGAAGCAACAGCACCTCCTGCAGCAGTTCCATCATTGCCTCCCATCATCCCAGACCCTAGCAGCCCTCCTGTCTGCCCCCCGGCACCTGCAGCCCCTCCACCCCCTCCCTCCGCTCTTACAGCCGCCGCCAGCCCCCTCCTCCACCCTCTTCTGCACCATCAACCACCTCCCCTGCTCTATCCCCAACCAACGACCCCTCTCCCCCTTCCCCATCCCCACCCCAACCACCCACCAGCACTCATCCTATGCTGACCCGCACCCAAACCGGCACTGTACGGCCTGTACCCAGCTATGCCTTGGCCACAACTACCCAATCCCTCTCCCCAATTGTTGAGCCTACTTGTGTATCTCAGGCTGTCAAGGATCCTCACTGGCGCTAAGCAATGTCAGCAGAGATGAATGCTCTTATCCGGAATGGCACATGGGAATTAGTTCCCCCTCATCCTGCCCAAAACATTGTGGGTAACAAATGGGTCTTCAGGATCAAACGCACTCCCACGGGTGCTGTGGACCGGTACAAACCCGCTTAGTTGCTAAGGGGTTTCACCAGCGGCCAGGGGTAGACTACTCGGCCACCTTCAGTCCAGTAGTCAAACCCACCACCATCCGGACTGTTCTTCACCTTGTTGTTACTCAGGCCTGGTCCATACGCCAACTGGACGTCAACTGGACGTCAACAATGCCTTTCTTCAAGGCACCCTTCATGAGGATGTTCACATGGCACAACCCACGGGTTTTGTTGATTCTCAACAACCGTCCTATGTCTGCAAGCTTCGCAAAGCAATTTATGGTCTGAAGCAAGCCCCTCGGGCCTAGTATCAGGAGCTGCAGCCCTTCCTAGTGTCCCATGGTTTTAACCCAGCACCATCTGATGCTTCCCTTTTCATTCTCAGGCAAGGCTCTACTGTCCTCTACTTCCTTGTCTATGTTGATGATTTAATTGTGACAGGAAACAGCCCAGCACTAATCTCCAAGTTCATCCATTCCCTTGCTGCCCGCTTTTCGGTCAAGGATATGGGAGCCCTTCACTACTTCCTTGGAGTTGAGGTTCTGCCCACAACCACTGGTCTGTTTCTGTCCCAACATAAATACATTCAGGACCTCCTCACAATGGCACGCATGGATGGTGCCAAACCTGTCTCCACCCCCTGGGTGTTTCTCCCACTCTCATGTTGCAGGACGGCTCCCCACCCACTGATGCCACTCCCTTTCGGAAAATAGTAGGCAGTCTTCAGTACCTAAGTCTCACACGGCCAGATGTGTCCTTTGCTGTGAACAAACTGTCACAGTTTATGCATGCTCCTACTGAGCAGCATTGGCAGGCTCTCAAACGGGTGCTAAGGTACTTGAAGGGCACGTTGTTCTATGGACTACACCTGCACCGTGCCTCCACCAACTAGCTGCATGCCGTCTCCCACTCCTATCACACCCTGCATGCCTACTCTGATGCGGATTGGGCTGGTGACCCAGAAGACCGCAAATCCACCACTGCCTACCTTGTCTACTTGGGTGGTAATCTAATCTCCTGGAGCTCACGCAAACAACGCGCTGTTTCCAGGTCTTCTACAGAGGCTGAATACCGTGCTGTGGCATCCACCACTGCAGAACTTATGTGGGTACAAGCCTTGCTGCGTGACCTGGGCATCTCCACAGCAGGCAAGCCGAACATCTCATGCGACAACATTGGTACTACGTTCTACTGCTCCAATCCCACACTTCACACTCGCATGAAGCATGTTGAAATCGACTATCACTTTGTTCGCTCCCAAGTCAGCCGTGGTCTACTTAATGTCTCCCACATCTCCACGGACGACCAGCTTGCTGATGCTCTCACAAAAGCTCTGCCCAGACCCCGCTTTCAACTCCTACGATCCAAGATCGGCGTTGCCGATGGCACCACCGTCTTGCGGGGGCGTGATAAAGATCCCAGCCGATCACAGGAGATTGAGGATCAATCTCCCTGATCTGCTGGGCCTAAGTCCACAGAATCACCTGGATTCTTTCCATGTAAATTTGTATCTACTTGATTCCTTCCTTGTTTGTCTAAGATGTACTTACCTAGTTTAGTTCTCTAGAAGTCTACTTAAAGAACCTCTGTACACAATTTACATAACTCAATAAAAACAGAAAACTTTTCATACCTTTTAGGAACTACCCCTTGATTCTTCTGGTGACATTGTGCCTGAATTTTTCAGCTTGGAGGTTCTTCATCCTCAGGGGATATCGAAGAGATTTACTTTGATTTCAGAAAGCAACGTTACATCTTTTCAAAAGAGAAGGATAACTTTTGCAAGCTTCCTTACCCTACCAAGGAAACATTTGCTCACTACTTAAAAAGTACTGGACATGGCTCTGAAGCTAAAGTTATTTCTGCTACTGATAAATGGGGACGGAATGCGTGAGTTACTTTCTTATTTCCCCTTTCTTTCTTAAAGATGTATTTTCTTGAATTATTATATTATTTAGTTTTGTTTTCTTGCTCTTAACTTGAAGTGCTATAATATAGTAATGATTTTTCAAAAGTTGTTCATGAAAGTCCTCTCTTAGGAAATTTTCAAGCCAAGATTTAACATTATGAAATTTGTTGATTCAATTACGAGGCTGGTGTCTGTTTTACTCTAGGCTTTCTTGCATATGTGAAAGTAAGAAATAGCCTTTTGGTTCCATGTTGATTGAATTGTATTAAATAATTAGTTCAATTTACATAGAAGTTGGGTTGATGCTTTTTATTGCATGTTTATCACTGGTCCCTTGGTTTTTTAGCTCTTCTTTGATTACATATGCTGTGCATTGTAAGTTGTAACCATCCGATGGAGTTCTGCATACCTTGTTTTGTTACTTGATGATTCCCCCTTGTTGAATGCTTAACATGTATTGTATGTTCTGTACTTAGTAACCATATTTTGGTAATTTGGAATAAGGAGCTTCCTTTATTATTCTGTTTGTATTGGTTTTCACACATGATACTTTGAGCATGATCCTGTTGAATTATTATTTATTTTATTTACTGCATGTTGTACATGTTTTTTGGTTATACAGATTTGAATATCCACAACCTACATTCCAGAAATTAATGAAAGAAAATTGCATGGAGCCCTTCTTTGTCTTCCAGGTTTTATCTCTCTCTCTCTCTCTCTCTCTCTCTCTCTCTCTCTCTCTCTATATATATATATATATATATATAAATATATATCTCTGATGTATTTTGTTTGGGTATATGTCACTTCTTTACATTCTTTTGTGCTCCTGTATGTAGGTGTTCTGTGTGGGTCTTTGGTGTTTGGATGAGTATTGGTATTATAGCCTGTTTACGCTTTTTATGCTGTTTATGTTTGAGTCAACAATGGCTAAAAGTCAGTTAAAGACTCTTACCGAGCTAAGACGTGTCAGAGTGGATAACCAGACACTCATGGTGCATCGGTGCGGGAAGTAAGTTATCTACATCAGCTATTTATTTGTTTTAATTTTAAAACTATTTATACCTTATCCATTATCTGCTGTAAATTTCAGGTGGATAAAGCTTAATGGAACCAATCTTTTGCCTGGGGATGTTGTTTCTATTGGTCGAGCTTCTGGTCCGAATGGAGAGGATAGGACTGTGCCAGCAGACATGCTTCTATTAGCTGGAAGTGCGATTGCCAATGAAGCCATTCTCACAGGCGAGTCTACTCCTCAGTGGAAGGTGGTCACCTCTTTTCAACTCATCTGTCTTTGTATAGTTTTGCTTTCTTTACATGCATATGCCTACATATACACGGCCACTCACTTATATGTATACATTCTTATTGCTGGTGTTTGCATGCTGTTATCTTTGTTTGAACTTATCTCCTTTTTCTTTGAGGCTTGATCCCGCATTTGAAAATGCAGGGTTAATATAAAGTTTATGAGAGTATTTAAGGTGTGGGTTAACGAACATTTGTGGAACAAGTTGTGGTTTTTAATTCAGTTCAGAAAGAATTTGGATGAGAAATTTGGAACTTAAGACTGCAAATAGAAGTAGAAGTGGGAGAGTTGAGAGGTAGAGGAAGAAACAAGAATAGGATCAATACTAGGCTGGTGCGGTTCATAAGAAGCTGAACATAATGAAATTTAATCGGTGTTGTACCCTGTACATGCTTGTTTAATCAATGAATTTTGCTTTTTTTTTTTTATGAAAAAAATCTGGCTGTGGAAATACATCCACCCTATACAACGCGAGAAAAAAGAATATTTGTAAAGAATTATATTTAATATAGCCATCCAATTACATATAATGAACATAAAGAAAACAAGTGTAAAAGTTAAATCAGAAAATCTTCTTATCCTTTTTAACTGGTTGATTATTGGGTTCTATTATTTTTTAGTACTTCTGAGATGGTATGGAAAGCTAAGGTACCTTGTATTTACAATTTGTTGTTGGATAGTTGTTCATAGGGAGGGTTGGATAATTTTGATAACCAATAATCTAACCTAGGAGAAGCTATTCTTGTATTGGTGTATCATATCTGAAAAAAGCTAGTATTGATGATTTCTTTCTCAAGTATCCAAATGCATTTCAATTATTGCATGAGTTTTCTTCAAGGCAAGGGGTGAGTTTGCTGCATTTAACTTATGGTGGATTGCTATTTGATGTAAATATTGTGCCTTTACTGGAGGACAATAATAAGAGGAAGATCATCTTTCAGGTATCGATCATGGGAAGGGGAACTGAGAAGTTATCAGCTAAGCGAGATAAAACCCATGTTTTGTTTGGTGGGACAAAGATATTGCAGCATACTGTGGACAAGGTAGTGTTAAAAAACCCTAGCCGGATCTTGTTCTTTACTGTAACCAACGACAATTGACTAAACTAGCAAACTTTAGGAAACTTAGAAACACACAAGAATTATACTGGTTCGGCAGAACTTTTGCCTACGTCCAGTTGTGATTTCTCTAGATAGAGAAATTTTGGCTCCTTTTATTAATAATAGAGATTACAAAACTTTTGTAACCCTAGAACTAATCTCAAAAACTCTTGGCTGTTCTAACTGTTTTTCCTTTCTTAGAAATAAGCCTTGCCACACCCTATTTATATATATAGAGTTGGCATACATGACCCTAAAAGGTATGGAAGTTTTATGTATTGAATTTAATTACTAGAATGTACAACAGTGGTGTATTTTATATAGACCTAGGCTAGAACTAACTAGGAAAGAAGTAAAGACTGTCTAGACTAGGAAGTAAATACATTAAGAAGGAATTAGTATTGATTCCTGTTGACTAAGCCCAGCAGATCAGGGTGATTTGATACTCAATCTCCCGTGATCTGCTGTATCCTAGGAGTTTCCTTAATACGCCCCCGCAAGACAGAGGAGTCGTCGGCTATGCCAATCTTGGTGTGCAGCAGCTGGAACCAGGGTCGAGGCAGGGGTTTGGTGAGAGCATCGGTCAGCTGGTCATCTGTAGAGATATGGAACACCTGGAGCTAACCACCGGTGACATGATCACGAACAAAGTGATAGTCGATGTCTACATGCTTCATCCGGGTGTGGAAAACGGGGTTGGAGCAGTAGTAGGTAGCTCCAATATTATCACATGAGATGGTGGGTGTGCCGGAAAGGGTGAAACCCAGCTCACGGAGAAGGGACTGGACCCAGATCAGTTCAGCAATGGTGGATGCCACAGCCCTGTACTCTGCTTCAGTGGAGGACCTGGAGACTGCACGCTATTTCTGGGAACTCCAGGAGATGAGGTTATTGCCTAAGTAGACCAGATAGGCTGTTGTGGACTTGCGATCATCCTGGTCTCTAGCCCAATCAGCATCCGAATACGCATGTAGAAAGTGAGTGACCGCATGGAGAGTGGAGGTAGTCTTACGGTGGAGATGGAGGCCAAAAAACAGAGTCCCCTCTGAGTAACGAAGGACCCGTTTGAGAGCCTGCCAGTGGAGATCGGTTGGGGCATGCATAAACTGGGAGAGTTTATTGACAGCAAAGGAGACATCGGGTCTGGTGAGGCTGGGGTACTAGACTCCCGACAAGGCGGCAGAACAGGGTGGCATCTGTTGGTGGGGAGCCGTCATGCAGGTGCAATGGAGGAAAAATCGACAGAGGAGTGGCCACGGGCTTGGCTCCATCCATGCGGGCCAAGTGGAGCAGGTCATGAATATACTTGTGCTGTGATAGGAAGAGGCCTTGTGCAGTAGGAATGACCTCCATGCCAAGGAAATAGTGGTGGGCACCAAGGTCCTTAACAGAGAAGCGGGTGGCCAGAGTTTGGATGAATTGAGAGATGAGTGCTTGATCGTTCCGTGTCACAATTAGGTAATCAACATAAACCAGAAAAAACAGAGTGATGGAACCTTGCTTGAGGAGGAATAGGGAGGTATCCGAGCTGGCATGGACGAAGCCTTGGGTGAGCAGGAAGGACTGTAGCTTTTTGTACCAGGCCCAGGGGGCCTGTTTTAGGCCATAAATGGCCTTGCAGAGCCTGCACATGTGAGTTGGGTTCTGCTGGTCCACAAACCTAGCAAGTTGGGCCATGTAAACATCCTCATGGAGAGTGCCAAAGGGTACCATCAGCGCCCGAGAGTGGATTTCAAGGACACCTTCAGTCACGTGGTCAAGCCAACCACCATCCGTGTGGTCCTTCACTTGGCTGTAACCAGTGGCTGGCTTCACCAGTAGTTGTCCTCTTAATACGGAAGACCCACTTGTTCCCAAGAACATTTTGACTGGGGTGGGGGGGAACAAGCTCCCAAGTCCCCTTCCTTATGAGAGCATTCAGCTCATTGGACATGGCAGCACGCCATTGAGGATCTTTCTTAGCTTGAGAGACACAAGTGGGTTCGGCCAAGGTGGGTAGGTGATGTTGGTGGCTGTGAGAGCATAGGTGTGAATTGGTTTCACAGTGCCTATTTGAGTCCGAGTTAACGTAGGATGGGTTTTGGTGGGGTGGAGGGGAGGGGGGCCTTGGGGGAGGTGGTGGCGGACGCGGGCGCCTTGTATAGGTGCAGAGGGTGGCTGCTGGGGGGCATTGGTGGTCAAAACATGGGCAGCAGGGGCTGCGGCAGAGGCAGGGGCAGCATGAGGGGTGCTGTTGGCAGGAGGCAGGTGTGCTGGTTGTGGGACCGTAGCGGGGGGCGATTCTGCTGCAAGTTCCTGCAAGGATGATGTGTCGAGAGGTCCCTTAGGTGGGCAGAAAGTGGTGCCGGTGGCAGTGGCGTGACAGGGGGGACAATAGAGAGCCATGTGGTGTAGGTATCAGTGGACACGCTAGGGGAGGAGGGGAGGGAGGGGGAAGAGGGGAAGGTGATCTCATCAAACTGGACATGGCTGGAAGTGTAGAGTTTGTTGGTGGATGGGTCAAAGCATAGATAGGCACTTTGGTTCAGGGAATAGCCAAGGAAGAGGCAAGGCTGAGAACGAGGTTGCAGTTCATTTGAGATATAGGGCCGAAGCCATGGAAAGCAGAGGCATCCAAAGGTACGGAGTTTGGCATAGTTGGGAGTGGCATTGAAAAGAGCAGTGTATGAGCGTTGGTTGTGTAGGAGAGGAGTGGGGAGGCGATTGATAAGGTAGACAGCCGTCTTGAAGGTATAGGATCAGTAGGATAGTGGGAGTTGGGCTTGATGAAGGAGGGTGAGACCAGTTTCAACAATGTGTCTATGACGCCTTTCGGCTGCACCATTGTGTTGAGGAGTGTTTATTGCTCTGATACCATAAAAGGTATGGAAGTTTTATGTATTGAATTTAATTACTAGAATGTACAGAAGTGGTGTATTTTATACAGCCCTAGGCTAGAACTAACTAGGAAAGAAGTAAAGACTGTCTAGACTAGGAAGTAAATACATTAAGAAGGAATCGGTATTGATTCCTGTTGACTAAGCCCAGCAGATCAGGGAGATTTGATACTCATTCTCATGTGATTTTCTGTATCCTAGGAGTTTCCTTAATAGTCCCAAGGCTGATTGAATTCCTCTTCCTAAGAGGAATAGGAATTCAGACTTATTTTAAACCTAATTGATTAGGGAAACCAGAAATTCTTTCCTAATCCCTTTTGGATAAGAATTGTTATACCTCTAATTTTCTTAAAACAATCCTAAACCAACTAGGACATAATTGACGAGCCAAAAACCTAACAGGTAGATCATGTTAAATCGTATGTTTTAAAGCAATATCCTTCATCAGTAATGTTTTCATCTGCTAATGGATGCTATGTTTTTGCGTTTAATTGTTTCAATGGAGTCAGGGATTTACTTTGAAAACCCCGGATGGTGGCTGTGTAGCTGTTGTTTTGAGAACTGGGTTTGAAACAAGTCAGGGGAAACTTATGCGCACAATTTTGTTTTCTACAGAGAGGGTAATTATTTTAGAAATGACTACTATATGCATTATAGCTTTATTTCTTTGTTGCTTTATATAATCTATGTGTACATCTATGCTAGGTGACTGCTAACAGTTGGGAAAGCGGGCTTTTCATTCTGTTCTTGGTTGTATTTGCTGTGATAGCTGCCGGTTATGTACTAAAGAAGGTGAAAATGTTAAATTTATAGGTACTTAAGGGACTGGACGCTTATGGTTGTGTAGTGTTATCTTGTGACAATCATGACATCTTTGATGCAGGGGCTTGAGGATCCTACTAGGAGCAAGTACAAGCTTTTCCTTAGTTGTTCGCTGATTATCACTTCTGTGATTCCTCCTGAGCTCCCAATGGAATTATCAATAGCTGTTAATACATCTCTGATTGCTCTAGCACGCCGTGGAATATTTTGTACAGAACCTTTCCGAATTCCTTTTGCTGGAAAGGTATTTGTGATGGCTTTATTTAGGGCAAACATCATATACACCCCAAGGTTTGGGGGTAAATATCAAAGTGGACCACTAAGTTTCAGTTTCATCATTTATTTCGTGTGGTTTTGAGATCAAATCATTTTATTCCATCTGCCTATTTCACTAGTAACTCATCACTTAAGTTAAGGGCATTCTTGGTATTCATTACAAATTCTTACCCATTCTATTTTTGATTAACTAATTATTTTGATTTAGCTAATTGTTTTCTTCCAAATTAGTGCATTTAACAAACTATAAGGGCATTACATTTACATTTATAGTAAGTTTAATTAATTATGCTCTTTTAGCTTGTTCAAATACATTGATTTGAAAGAGTAGCTAACTCAAAATATTTAGTCACCTAATAAAAAAAATAATATGAGTAAGAATTTTTAATTAATACCTAGAACGCCCTTAAATTAATTGATGATTTAATTTTTGAAATATGCAGATGGAGTAAATTGATGGGATCTTAAAACCACATGGAGTAAAATGATGAAATTGAAACCTAGTGGCCCATTTTGATGTTGATCTCCAAACCTTGGGGTGTAAAAGGATGTTTGCCCCTTTATTTATGTTATCCTTTCTTTTTATTTCTTGTTTCATATACTGAAAGTATCTGATTAACAACCAATAGCAATAAGGCATTGCATTAAACTAGGAAAAGCTCGCTTAGTTCTCTCCCTAAATAGTCTGTGGCATCGACAGGGCAATGAAACAATAAAGCATTGCTTTTACACATCCCACACCATATGACATGATAGGGCTGCTTTACTGATGATAGATATATTTATATGACTTGAAAAGTCATGCAGCAGGCTGCTTTTACTTATTTTTTTTCCAGCAGGAAAGGTGCTTTATTGTCTTGCATAATGTGATAATATATTTAGACTTAGTAGTAGTCAACCATGATAGTTTTTATGTTCTTATTTTATTTGTTAGGATTTTTTCACTGTTTGGTCGTTCTGATCAGGTTTTTGCCAAATATGGAATACCACAGATTACCATTGTGCTGTGCTTACTATATATTGATGCAACATTTGTTACTTTTTATGTGCAGGTTGATATATGCTGTTTTGACAAAACAGGAACTCTTACATCAGATGACATGGTATTCCTTTATACTAAAGTATTCTATGCTCATAAGTTTGAATTGGATTATATAAAATGTATAACTACTTTCTTCCTTGCTTTCCTCCAGGAGTTTTGTGGAGTTGTAGGGTCATCTAGCAGTACAGATTTAGAATCTGACATGAGTAAAGTGCCTATGCGCACAGCAGAAATTTTGGCTTCTTGCCATGCTTTGGTGTTTGTGGACAATAAGCTGGTATGCTAAAGTTATCTTTCAAACAGCCAGTCTTCTGAACTGTGGCAGTTTCTATTGTATTTTAGCATGTTGGATTACTATGTTCATTGATGAAGTGAAATCTTCTAGTTTTAGATTGCTTATGTTGTCAAACACATTCCAACCAGAGGTTATATATAAAATTCTACCTATTTATGAACACTAGATGTTTCCTCTGTAGAACTTGTAGTACAGAATACTGTGTCTTATGTATTCGTTTTTTGACGATTCTTGGTCTAGATTTTCCTATTTATGAACACTAGATATTTCCTCCGTAGAACTTGTAATACAGAATATTGTGTCTTATGTATTTCCTTTTTTGACGATTCTTGGTCTAGATTTCCTACATTAATTGGTGTTTGATATGAATGACATGGACTGATGCTCTATCTTCTCTTAGTTTTATTTAATTTTTTTATTTTGTTTTTTGTTCTCAGTTTTATTTGTGATTCTGGAGATATACATATCATCTCACAAGGACCTATTTGTTTCTGGAATCTAGTTTAGATACTTTTCCAACAGTGTTTCTTAATGTCTTTAAGTTTATTTTCCCACCCTTTGTGTCAATTTATTATGCTTTGATTGCCTTTTGCTGTTTTCTTGGAATATATAGCTTTCAAATGAGTTTGAATTTGAGATCATTTAGCCTTTCTGTATGAAAATGGAGGCTGCATTGAGGGAAAGTGAAACAAGAGATACTTTTCTGAGAAGAAATTTTATCTTTGTTAGTTACATGGGTCCAATTTTCTTTGAGATCTGTTGGCAAATGACATCAAAACTCAATTTTGTTTGGCCAGCTTTTATCTTTCTGAATAAATGTTGTTGACTGATTCTCCTCCACTGTATGTAGGTTGGTGATCCTCTTGAAAAGGCTGCACTTAAAGGAATAGATTGGACCTTTAAATCTGATGAAAAGGCAATACCCAAAAAGTAAGATGCAATGTTTTAATTTTAATTTTATTAGCCATAGTAATCTTTGTTTGCTATAGTAGCATCGTAATTTGTTGATGCTAGATTGTTTTTCTATGTTTCAATAGAAATAATAACTTTTTAAATAGAATAAAAAGCGAGGTAGAAAATAGTTTAAAACACAACCTTCAGAAAAACATAAAAGGGTCAAGCTCGTCTTGAGAAGCCCAGGATCCATCTTGGTATTAATTTCCTTTTTTATGTAATTCAATTGTTGATAGTTGCTTATGGGAAGATTGCTTAGATTTCTTTTTTCCTTTGTAGAAATATAACATTAAGCAATTTTAAGTCTTTTCTTCAATTTTTTTATTGTTCTTAACAAGCATAGTGCGCTAGGTAATTGAGAAATTCGATTTACGAGGTTGGTCTAGTGAATTCAGCCCTGACGTCCCAATGGAAATGAAAAAAATCCGACGCTTTGAGTATGTTACCAATATATCGTTCATTAATATGTTATCCTGAACTTTAGTTATTCATTTTCTAAGGTTGCCAATGCTGCACTTTCATCTATATTTTTGAGATATAATCTTATAGTACCCTCGACATTGTGCTTATTGTACTTCTCACTAAATGCAGGGGGACAGGTGACCCTGTGCAGATTGTTCAGAGACACCACTTTGCTTCCTACTTGAAACGAATGGCTGTTGTTGTTCGCATTGAAGAGGCATTTTTTGCTTTCGTGAAGGTTTGTCAGTAGTGCCTCGCAAATTATGTTAGTAAGGATCAGGATTTGATTGTTGCTCAATTTACTTGTTTATGCTCTGGGACAGGGCATAATTTATCTCAAATTCTTCAATCTTGTTGTTTCCCCCAATTAAGTTATGAAGTTTCTCTGTTTGGTCTTGTTTTATTTTCTCCATTGGTATAGTTCCCATATTAGACTGTGGAAATAGGAACAATAACTATTAAATGTACTTCTGGTCCAAATGCCTCATGGAGAGAGGTGGAGAAATGATTTAGAGTTGATAAGTCATAGTGAATGATAGCTGTCCCGGTTGAAGCTCTTTTGTATTTGACAGACCTTGTTACCTTGACATTTGTTGGTCATTGTCTCATGTTTGTGTTGTTTGACGTGGTAAAATGCCCTTCTCTTTCCTGAATGTGCCTCTTAGGAGAGATGGCATGATTGAGAGAGGATAACTGAGGAATAGATAAGGATTTTGGGGTACTTGCTGTTTGAAATTTATAGTTTTTGTGACTTAGAAACCTGTAGGCTTTAGTGTCATGGAACCCACTGCATATCTAGCTGAAAGTTGATATGATGTTTTCTTCCGTTGCTTAAGCTGGACTAATATTTTTGTATTTAGTCTTAATGTTTCATTGGTTATTTCGGTACTCAAAGAGGCTGGAGCAAAAGTATTGGACTGTGCGACATGGTTTTAGCATATCTATTGAATGATTGAACTATATCGTGATTTTCAGATACAGGGTATTTATTAGGGAGTTTATGAAGTATGAATGCTCAAAAGTTATATCTATGGAGAATTTACAATTGCTATCACTTACCATATATCTGAAGGAAGCTGACATAAGTGTTTTAATTCTCGCAATAGTAAAGATGCTCATTCTAGTTTGATAGCCATTAACAACGTATTTTTTCATTTCTTTTCAGGGTGCTCCGGAAACTATTCAGGGTAGACTCACTGAGGTGCCATCATTTTATGTTGAGACTTACAAGAAATTTACGCGACAGGGGTCTCGCGTTCTGGCCCTTGCTTACAAACCCCTCCCTGACATGGCAGTAAGTTCCCTGGATTTATTTTTTCTCAATGTTTTTATAAAGTAATGTTTTTGCATATTTATTTGTTTCAAAATATTTTGTCTCGATGTGACTCATTTTTGTCTCGTACTGACTGTTTCCTAGTTTTGAGATTTCCTATGGATATCATGCATAAGATTGTATTCTTGAAGTGAGTATACATGTTTAGTGCGAACATCATGTTCATTGTTTCAGTCATTATAGGTCCTGATTGTTTCTGCTCAAAGAAATTAACTTATGTATGCTGTTTGTGCCGCTTTATGTGGTATAACTAAGCATTCAAAGGTCGACATGAATTGAAATTTTGAGGTAATTTTTTGAGATTGAATTGTGCTAGTATGAAATCCGAGTTTCTCCTGTTCATGTGTTTGGTATGATTTGTATATGGAGTTTTATATTTTATCATCATTGTGATATTAGATGGATGATTAGCGAATGATTGGCATTCTAAAATCTATCCCATTCACAATGGGTGCTACATTACACGATATTTAAACTTTAAGGGGAAAACGGAAGAGGTTTGAGAGTCTTTGCGTTAACATACTCAAAAGTGCCATGGATCTTTCATATAATATGGCCCTTTTCTTTATGCATTTTATGGTTGTGGAGCTCGGTTGTATTGTTTCTATTTAGGTGAACTTGTATTATAACTTGTATTTTCTTTTACCCAATCCTACTTTGGATTTAATACTTTGGCCTTCTTCAGAATCTATGTTAAGTTTGAAGCAAACATCATTTTTTATTTACATTCAGTTTATACCAGACTACAAATTAGTATTTTACATGCGCATTTTCTTTATTAGAGAGATGTAACCTATTTTGAATTACTTATTATCATCTTTTTATTGCATGGAGGTTAGTGAAGCCAGAAGCTTGGATAGGGATGTGGTGGAGAGTGGGCTTACCTTCGCTGGTTTTGCGGTGAATGTCAATCACTTCTTTCTATGAAAGTTTGTTTGAATTCCTTGTTCATATGATGTTACTATTTGTCATATGTTGGAGTTTATATTTATGTTTTGTCCTTATTTGAAGTGTGGATGATTGGATGAGGTAGGGATATGCTTTAATTATTTATGCTTATTGCCACTAATTTCTTGTCCATTTAATTTTCAGGTTTTTAACTGTCCTATTAGAGCAGATTCAGCTGCCATTTTATCTGAGCTGAAAGGATCATCACATGACTTGGTATGTAGGCATGCATACTTTAATATTTACTTGACTAAGTATATAATCTATCTATATAATAGAGCAGTAACATGTGTCCTGGCCTTAACTACTATATAATCTGTCTAATTATTTATGTATTCTTTCATATGATAAATTCAAACGACATTAAGTGATTTAACTCATACAGAAGTGAATATGAAATAAGGACCCTCGTGACTTCCCAGATATTCTTTTGTTTGATTATGGCAATCCGTTCTTGCATTTCTTCTTAAAAAACCCAGAAAAATGTTTGAATTTTTCTGGTGTCCTGATTGTTTACACCATCCGGTTGGTTCTATGTTTTTTTTTTCTTCTGCCCAATGTGTTAGGTTTTTGGCTCATCAATTATGTCCTAGTTGGTTTATAATTGTTTTAGGAAAATTAAAGGTATACCAATTCTTATCCAAAAGGGATTAGGAAAGAATTTCTGGTTTCCTATTTAATTAGGTTTAAAATAAGTCTAAATTCCTATCCCTCTTAGGAAAAGGAATTCAATCAGCCTTGGGACATGTATGCCAACTCTATATCTATAAATAGGGTGAGGCAAGGCTTATTTCTAAGAGAGGAAAAACAGTTAGAACAACTAAGAGTTTTTGAAATTAGTTCTAGGGTTACAAAAGTTCTATAATCTCTATTATTAATAAAAGGAGCCGTGATTTCTTTACCAAGAGAAATCACAACTGGACGTAGGCAAAAGTTCTGCCGACTGTGTTTCCTAAATATTGCTAGTTTTTTAGTCTATTGCCGTTGGTTACATTAAAGAACCAGATCCGGCTAGGGTTATTTAACAATTGGTATCAGAGCTTGGCTCAAGGGGTTCTGCGATGTCCAAAGGAAAGATGAATGTAGATCTAGGACCTGCATTAAAACCTTTTGACGGCAAGGATGACTTCACGGATTGACAAAGGATGATGAAGAACGTACTGATACAGCAAGACTTGGATGATGCACTCGACGGAGAGAAGTCGGCAAACATGGCAGACGCAGCATGGACTAAGGTTCTCAAGAAGGCCAAGAGTTCCATCGAGATCCATCTTACAAGATCAGTTTGGTCACACATCACCAAAAAGATAACTGCCCAGGAAGCATGAGAAAAGTTGGAGAATGTTTATATGGGCAAAACCCTGTCCAATAAACTTTTTCTAAAGGATGAACTATTCGAACTTCGACTGGAAGAAGGAGGTGATATTAAAGATCACGTATGCAGGTTCCAGAATTGCATAGCTAATCTTCAAAAGGTCGGAGAAACGTACAAAGGTGATAATTTGGCTATCATCTTACTGAGGTCTCTACCTTCGTCTTTCAAGCACTTTCGAACAACCCTAATGTTTGGAATGGAGTCTCTAAAGCTTGAAGACGTATTTCAAGCTCTTCAGTCATATGCTAAACTAGATGATATAACTGAACACTCTCAGGGTCTTTATGCCAAAGGCAAGGAGAGGGGGCGGGAAAAGACAAAGGAAGAAAAAATAAGCAACATAGGTAGGTCAGAATCCAAGAAGAAGGAAAAGAAGGAAGGTTGCTTCGAATGTGGTTCAGCTGATCATTGGAAGAGGAATTGCATGATTTGGAAAGAGAAGAAAGCCAAGATGGAAGGACGCTCAGGTTTAGCTAGTGCAGTCACCGAGCATGAGAGTGACGGGGAGCTTCTTTCAGTAACATCAGGCTCCAAGGCTCCCACAAATTGGATTTTGGATACCGGATGCACCTTTCATATGTGTGCAATAAAAGAATATTTCGATGCTTACAAAGAAGTCAGCAGCGGAGAAGTTTTAATGGTGGACAATTCTTCATGTCCTGTAAAAGGAATCGACACTGTTAGAATCAAAATGTTTGATGGGATGATACGAGTTTTGGGGAACGTTAGATATTGTTGTAAATTTTGCCCCTTTACTGATCTTGTTTCTTGATAAACTTAGGTGACTATGCAAACAATAGGATGATGCTAAAATAATGCGGAATATAGATGAACAATAAAGTAAACACGCCACACACACGAACACAAGAATTTAGTGAGGTTCGGCTAATCTTTGCCTACGTCCTCGTGTGACCTCCTTGAGAAATCACTAGCACTATGAAGATAACAAGATTACAAGAACTTATGTAGAATCCTGACCTAATCCCCAAACCCTTGCTCACGATCTCTCAAATCACTCTTTTGCTCTTATACCCGTGTATGACTTCTTTGTTTACTGCTGTCTTATTTTTCTGTGTGTATGTAAGGACTTCTAAGAGGCCTATTTATAATGTATAGGACTTAGGTTACACTCCTTAGCATATTACAATTCCTATTCCTCTTTGGAGATGGAAAGATAACTTATTTCCTAATCTCTAGAGGGCTATGTAATACTTTTCCTAATCCTATGTGGAAACACTAGATTAACTTGGAATTCTAGTCAAACTAGTATTCCTAGTCAAACACTAATTCTTGGTATTTGCCGAGCCAATTCTTCAACAGATATGTCCCTAGATTAAGGAAGAACTTGATTTCCTTGGGTACCTTAGATGAGGCCGGCTACGGGTACGAGTCTAAAGACGGAAGACTCAGAGTAGCCAAAGGATCACTGGTGGTAATGCGGGGTGACCTACAACCCAATAAGCTGTACAAGATAATTGGGACCACCATAATCGGGGGAGCAGTTGTTTCTCAAGGTGTAGAAGACAAGACTGAACTCTGGCATCATAGGCTCGGACACATAAGTTAGAAAAGATTGCAAGAACTGCACAAGCAAGGCCTGTTAGAAAGCGTGTCATCCTGCAAACTGGACTTTTGTGAATATTGTGTTCTTGGAAAGCAGAAGAAGGTATCATTCACATGTAGCAGTGCAGATAACCGAAGCAAGGAGCAACTCAGCTACATTCACTCAGAAGTTTGGGGACTTTCACCCACCAAGTCAAAAGGTGGAGCTAGGTACTTTGTTATTTTCATGGATGATTTTTCTAGGAAGATTTGGGTTTATTTCATGAATTAGAAATCCGAGGTTTTTGCAAAATTCAAGGAATGGTAAACAGAAACCGAGAATCAAACCGGAAGAAAGATCAAGTACCTGAGAAGTGACAATGGAGGTGAATATACAAGTAATGAGTTTACGGATTACTGCAAACAAGAAGGCATAATAAGGCACTTCACAGTAAAGAAAAATCCCCAACAAAATGGAGCTGCTGAGAGGATGAATCGAACTCTCATGGAGAGAGAGGAGCATGCGATTTCATGCAGGATTGCCCGATAGTTTCTGGGCAGAGGCTGTTAATCATGCAAGTTATTTGATTAACAGATCACCATCTACGGTTCTCGGTTTTAAGAGTGCAGAGGAGGTATGGTCTGAGAAGCCAGTGGACTATTCCAAGCTCAAGGTATTCGGCTGTAGTGCTTACGCACATATTCCAAGGGATGAAAGGTCCAAGCTCAAACCAAAACCTACGCATTGTATATTCTTAGGTTTTGAGAAAGGAGTAAAGGGTTTCAAGCTTTGGGACTTCAACAACAAGAAAAAGGTTGTCAGCCGAGATGTTGTCTTTGATGAGACAACCATGCCTCTGAATAAAGTCGAGAGCAGTAGCGAGAATAAAGACGATGCTAAAACTGAAGCAACAAGGATTCCGTTAATAAAGTCAGATAAGGAAGAAGCTTAGGTGGAGCAAATTGAGCAAGATACAGAATCTGATGGTTTTGAGGAAGAAGATGAGCATCAGCATCGTTCACCAGTTAGGAATCAGGTGGAGCAAGAAACAGGGCAGATTGAAGGCACTCTAATCCGCCAGACATCCCAAAGGGTTCAAACTCCAACCAACAATCCACCTACATTCCAGAGATGCATAGCTCTGGACAAACCTCTTCGGAACAAGAAGAAACCTGACAAATTTGGGTTTGACCAAGACGAAGTTAATTATGCTCTCAACATTAGTCAAGGAGATCCAACTACTTATCAAGAAGCTAGCAAGTGATGGGCGAGTTAGTTGGATAAGTGCTATGACAGAAGAAATGGAGTCTCTTTACAAGAACTCTGTTTGGGAATTGGTTCCTAAGCCCAAAGTCAGAAAACTAGTTGGATGCAAGTGGGTATTTAGAAAAAGGACTACATAAACAAGAAGCCGTGAGATTCAAAGCAAGACTTGTGGCTAAAGGGTACTCACAAAAGGAAGGGGTGGATTATGATGAAATCTTTTCACTCGTAGTCAAGCATACTTCTATCAAATTGCTTTTAGCAATGGCAACTCAGCATGACATGGAGATTGAGCAGATGGATGTGAAGACATCATTTCTTCATGGGGATCTTGAGGAGACAATTTCATGGCTCAACCAGAAGGGTTTGTTGAGAATGGGAAAGAAAACTTAGTATGTCAGCTAAAGAAGTCTCTGTATGGCCTGAAATAGTCTCCAAGACAGTGGTACAAAAGGTTCGATTACTTCTTACTGAACATTAATTTTAGAAGATGTTTATATGACTGTTGCGTGTACTCTCATGTATTCCAAGATGGGATGATCATATTGCTATTGCTATATGTGGATGACATGCTAATCGCATGTCAAGACAAGTCTAGAATTCGAGACTTGAAGAAGATGTTGGGTGAGGAGTTCAACATGAAGGATCTAGGTGCAGCTCAGAAGATCCTTGGCATGGAAATTCAGAGAGATAGGCCTGCAGGAAGGACCTGGATATCACAAGCCATGTATATTTAGAAGGTTCTTGAGAGGTTCAGCATGCAAGAAGCAAAGGCAGTTTCGACTCCGTTGGCAGCCCACTTGAAGTTAAGTGAGCAACAGTGTCCTAAGTCTGAGCAATGGAGAAAGTGCCTTATGCTAATGTCGTGGGCTGCCTCATGTATGCAATGGTATGCACACGTCCCGACATAGCTCAAGTAATCAGTATCGTTTCCAGATACATGGCAAATCCAGGAAGGCAACATTGGGAGGCAGTGACGTGGATTTTGCGTTATTTGAAGGGTTCTTGGCGACAAAAGATTATGTTTGAAAAGCAAAAGGAACATGCAGAGGTATTGGGATATGTGCATGCCGATTATGCAGGGGACTTAGACAAGAGAAGGTCAATTTCTGGTTATGTGTTTACATGCACAGGAGGACCGATAAGTTGGATGGCACTACTACAACCAATTACAGCTTTGTCAACCACAGAGGCAAAATATATTGCATTGGCCGAAGTTGGAAAGGAAGCAAATTGGCTTAGTGGTTTGGTAAGTCAAATGGGAATCACTCAAGATTGTGTGAAGCTGAAGTGTGACAGTCAAAGTGCCATTCACTTGGCAAAGAATGAAGTTTTTTCTGGAAGATCAAAACACATTGAAGTAAGATATCACATAATCAAAAATTGGGTGGAGTCTAAGGAGATTTGGATTGAAAAGATCCATACGGATGACAATCCCGCAGATTACCTTACAAAGATAGCGTCGGCCAAGAAGTTCAAGTATTGCTTGAACTTGATCAATCTTGTTGATTGATTAAAGTGGAGCACCTCCTCACTTGAGGTGCAATGAGGCAAGATGAAGTTTGCGAAGGTGAAGACTCTTGAAGATTTCCAGAGCTACTTCAAGGAAGTTCAAAGATACTCTGGGGTGCAACGATCAAGACTTGGTTTGACTCACCAAGGTGGAGATTGTTAGGTTTTTTGCTCGTCAATTATGTCCTAGTTGGTTTATGATTGTTTTAGGGAAATTAGAGGTATACCAATTATTATCCAAAAGGGATTAGGAAAGAATTTCTGGTTTCCCTATTTAATTAGGTTTAAAATAAGTCTAAATTCCTATCCCTCTTAGGAAGAGGAATTCAATCAGCCTTGGGACATGTATGCCAACTCTATATCTATAAATAGGGTGAGGCAAGACTTATTTCTAAGAGAGGAAAAACAGTTAGAACAGCTAAGAGTTTTTGAGATTAGTTCTAGGGTTACAAAAGTTCTGTAATCTCTATTATTAATAAAAGGAGCCGTGATTTCTCTACCAAGAGAAATCACAACGGGACGTAGGCAAAAGTTTTGCCGAACCAGTATAATTCTTGTGTGTTTCTATGTTTCCTAAATATTGCTAGTTTTTTAGTCTATTGCCGTTGGTTACATTAAAGAACCAGATCCAGCTAGGGTTATTTAACACAATGTTCTTTGGGTTTTTCTGTTTCTTTTCCTGCCTTTTGTTGGTTGCTCTTTCTGATGTAAAATAAACACCTGAGACAACCGATGTAAAGTAAACATCAATGAGATATAATACAACCATTCTCATTCTTTCTTGTAATTATTTGAGCTGCCTTGCGAGTAGATGTAAAAATAATTTCTGTGTAATTGCCTGAAGTTACTTCATTTTGTTAGGTGATGATTACTGGTGACCAGGCTTTGACAGCTTGCCATGTTGCCAGCCAAGTTCATATTATATCAAAACCAGCATTAATTCTTGGCCAGAAAAAGGACATTGGAGGATATGAGTGGGTATCCCCTGACGAGACTCAGATAATTCCATACAGGTAAAGTTTCTGTTGTTATTGGATTGACTATTTTCACTTTGGTTTGGAACATCCGAGGCGTTGGTTGGAGAGACTCACTATACTTATTCAGGAGATGGATGTAGCTCTCCTCTTTGGTTTTCACGTTTTCCTTGTGAATTTATTTCCCCTTGGTTCTGAACTGAATTGATGAAATTGGCTTCAGTGAAAACGAGGTGGAAGCTTTGTCAGAGACTCACGATCTCTGTATTGGAGGCGACTGCTTTGAGATGCTGCAACAAACCTCCGCTGTCATTCAAGTCATTCCATATGTTAAGGTGCTTAGTCCAACCCATTGATGTGAAACTGTTTTTTGATACTGGCCTTGTCTTGACTTTGCTGATCGGAGTCATCGTATTAGGTTTATGCAAGAGTTGCTCCTGAGCAGAAGGAACTGATCTTGACTACTTATAAAACAGTGGGGCGGATAACATTGATGTGTGGAGATGGAACCAATGATGTTGGAGCTTTGAAGCAGGTAATTTGTTAGGTGATGATATTCAATTATTAGTTGAGTTCCTTTTTTTAAGACAATTGTGTTTTCATCAGACAAGTCATTTTAAATACTAGATCCTCACAGCTGTTTGATATAATGGCTGTAATAGCTCTATGTCAACAGTTCTGAATGTTTTAGTTCTTTTAGGGTTTTCCTTTGCATCACTCTGCAGTTGTAGTAGTCTTCAATGTGGTCCTCAATTCTGAAGTTAGTTGTCACTCGTCAAGGTCTAAAGCTAAATAACAATAATAAATTTCCATTTGAAGTTTTTTCTCACTCATAGCACACAATTTGACTCACTCATATAGGTGCTGCAGATTTCAGATAAGTTATCTTACTTTTAACTTAAACAAAAGTGTGTGATGTGTTTCTCCCCTGTCAGGCCCATGTGGGAGTTGCTCTATTGAATGCGGTGCCTCCCACTCGGGGTGGAAAGTTGTCCAACGAAACATCTAAAGACGAGAATGCAAAGTCTATGCGGCCAAAGAAGTCCAAATCTGCATCTGATGCTGCAGGCAAGTCTACTGGTGCGAATGGAGAATCTTCAAAAGGAAAGGCCGCCGCAAGATTGGATCCCCCTAGTCACTCAGCTGGTAACCAAAATTTGTCACCTGCTGAATTGAAACGACAGAAGCTAGCTTCATTGTCAAAGAAATTAATTGATGATATGAATGAGGAGGGGGATGGTCGCTCAGCTCCAATTGTTAGGCTTGGAGATGCCTCGATGGCATCACCGTTCACAGCGAAGCATGCATCCGTTGCTCCCACCACTGACATCATTCGTCAAGGTCGCAGTACTCTGGTGACTACCCTTCAGATGTTTAAAATACTAGGCCTTAACTGCCTCGCGACAGCATATGTGTTGAGTGTTATGTATTTGGACGGTGTGAAGCTGGGCGACGTGCAGGCTACCATCAGTGGTGTATTTACAGCTGCATTTTTCCTTTTTATCTCACATGCACGCCCTCTTCCAACCCTTTCATCTGAACGGCCTCATCCACATGTGTTCTGCGCCTATGTCTTTCTCTCTCTGTTAGGGCAGTTTGCAGTTCATTTGTTTTTCTTGATTTCTTCGGTGAATGAGGCTGAGAGATACATGCCTGATGAATGCATTGAGCCAGACTCTGATTTTCATCCCAACCTTGTGAATACAGTTTCGTACATGGTGAGCATGATGCTCCAGGTGGCCACCTTTGCTGTGAACTACATGGGGCACCCCTTCAATCAGAGCATCTCAGAAAACAAGCCATTCATGTATGCGATTGCGGCTGCTGCAGCTTTCTTCACAGTCATCACATCTGATATATTTAGGGACTTGAACGATTGGCTGAGGCTGGTGCCCTTGCCGGCGGGATTGAGAGATAAGCTACTGTTGTGGGCTCTGCTCATGTTTTTGACCTGCTACTCATGGGAGAGATTTTTAAGGTGGGTTTTCCCGGGTAAGGTACCGACCTGGAAGAAGCGACAACGGCTTGCTGCAACTAGTCTCGAAAAGAAGAAACAAGTTTGAGTGAGTAGATGACGATGATGATTGATGACATTAAGAAAAATGAACAGAATCTTGCTTTTTGGGAAATGGCCCTGTCAACCTACATACAGCAGAATGAATTCTTCTTATCATGCCACTGCTTTCATATACGTTACTGCTTTTAGGAAGATTTTACTTTTTATTTGTATTTTTGTTACCTGCGCCTTATAAGCAAACAGTAACTAGTTTTTACAAATTCTTTTATACTTGGAATCCAGTATTTGGAATTACAAGTCAAAAATTAGAAATCTAAAGCCCCACCCTCTTAATTTTATACAGTGTTTTTTCATTGGTCTTGCTCATAATATGTTTACCTTTTTTTGAAAGTTGTTTAATTTCCGTTCGATTTTTTTATCTTTCATTTTGTTAGAACGGGATAGGGTCAAGAGAATTAGGGGAAATGGAGGGTGATTTTATAATATAGTAAAGCGGAGTTTGATATTTTATTCTGTTTTTGTTTCGCTTCTCAACTTGTGCATGTGTGGATGATGAAAGTGTTGAATGGTGATTAAACTCAGGCGGGGCCTAGATTTTGGATTGTTTACTGGTGTTGTTACGGCGGTTTTAGGTTGTATTGTAAATTAGGGTTCTTGAGTGGCAAGGAGCACAATAAAAGAAACCTACTTTATCTTATCATCTGTGACGAAACGACCGACAAAACCAGCGTTATTGGGATTGGAAGCTCTAGTATATAGAATATTTAATTACTAGTGTGTTATCATATACACTAATATATGGGATTGGAAGGGAATAGGACGGATATATCACCTTATGTTTCGCACATTTGCACTTGGCCTACGTCTACGTCTCGTACCAAAGCTCAAGAGAGAACGCGTTTTTATGTACTGCGTGGGTAAAATTCTACCAAACTCAACCTCTCACCTAAATACATCCCAAAAAAAAAAAAAAAGGTACCATAAACAAAAACAAGATGTTCATTTATGCAAGTGTTGTTTAATTAAGGGGAATGGAGAAGGACGCGAGTTGTCAGTATGTGTGTGTGTACCCTCCCCTGTTCATATTCATATTCATGTTGTGAGGTTTATGCTGTAGCTTTCCGAATCCAATATGCCCTTGCATCCCATCCCTTGCATACTGCTGCCACATCGTCTGTTCCTCCATCAACAGCTTCTGCTTCTTCTCCAAGTCCGACATCTGCACGTACGCTGGCGGCGGTACCACCAGCGAAGCCGCAAACGGATCCACCTGTACATTCGAGGAGGAGGAGGACGATGACGACGACGTCGTTGGTGGTGCTGGCAATGCTAGCATTGCTGGCCGTCCCGCCGACCCCAACGCCACACTACTCGCACTCCCACTCCCTCCATACCCAGGACCAGCCATTGCCGCCGATATCTCCGCCTGCTCGTACATTCCGTCCAGCAATAGCACATCAAACCCACCCCCGAGCGACGCCTTCTGATTCGACAAGTTGCTCGCCGACTGCACCAGTGCCGACTCCCAATCGCCTTCATCGCCAAACACCTGCCATGCTGTCCCGCTTCCACTTCCCTGAGCCACCTGTCCGCCGCCGCTGCCGTTGAACAAAGCCAGCGCCAGCTTGTCAGCGTGCTCTTCGCTCGACGCCACGTCCTCTCCCAAGTTCAACAGATCCCCTTCCTCTTGCTCCGGCACCTTGTTTTCTTCCTCCACCACTTCCATTTCCTTGTTATTTTCCTCAAGAAAACCCTCGGGAGGTGGTAGTGCCCTCATAGCATTCATATCCTCCTCTTGTTGATCTTCTTTGGGGGCTTCCTCCCGATCTTTGGTACTGTCTTCGGTGGGCTTGTACTGCTCGGCAAGGATGGCCTTGATGGCCGACCTCTTGCCCTGCGCCAAGGCGGACTTGTCACGAATGTACTCCTCCATGACTTCGAGCTTCTTGGGCGTGATCCTCTCGACGTCAGGGTACTCGGAGGAGCGGGCGATGCCGATGGTCTTACACCAGTCGTAGAGAACGTCGAGCTCGTCGAACTGTTTTCCGATTCGGCAGAAGATTTCGTAGACCTTGGCGCAGTCGGGGATCTCCAGCTCCATGAAACGGTCGATTAAGATGCCCATGATTTCTGTTATGTCGTAATAGATTTGGAAACTCTCTTTTACGACCGGATACAATGCCACGATTACCACTCTGTTGGTCTTCGCCACACCTGCATTAACGTACGTGTCCATTTATTTAGTTTGTTCAATATCAGTACAAATGAACAAAAAGTTGATTATGATTTGGGCTTAGCTCTCAAGTATTCAATTTTGCTTAATATTCGAGATTTATTCGTATGTACGTACTAATTAATGTGCACTATGTAATATCATTCCGGGTTGATATATAACTTGTATATTGTCAAATAATATATAGATCGACCAAATAGAAGCACATATTCATTCTAATGGCTTTCCTCAACCTCAGTCTGTATCACAAGTAATCATGTATATATATACTCACTGCTCAAGATATGCATGCATGCATGCAGTACGTAATTGGATTTGGATTGGAATAACCTGTTGGGCGGCATGCTAAAAAGCGCTCGAGGAGCTGCTGCAAATGCTGCATCCTTGAGAACAATTTGTCAGCTCTCATATCATGGACAGGTGTCGCTTTCGGACACGCCTGCTGCTGCTGCTGCACCTTATTGCCACCGTAACTAACAATGCTATTGCCTGCCGATGCCTCCTGAGGATCTTCCATCTCCTCATCGAACCCAAACGCGCTCCGCTTCCCACGGCGGCTTTGCATCCGAAACTCCAGCCGCTCGTCCAGATACAGCGCGTACGTGCGCACGAACGCCGAGTAGTCCCACGAGTTCGACCGCGACGTGTCGCGAAAATCCGACATGTTCAGGAACCGGGTCCCACGCCTTGTCGAGAAAAATATCTCCTGTTCGTACGCCGGGTCGCCCTCCGACAGCAGCCTCTGCACCACCATCAGCGTCTTCAGGGTGACGATCCAGTTCTTGGTCTTGTTCAGGCGGCGGGAGATGGTGTTCACGCACGCGCTTATGTAGGCGCGTGAGTAGCATGTTAAGCTGAGAATCTCCCGGATGTATTTCTCCTCAGTTGGGTACTCTTCGTGCCTTGTTGCTTTAACGATGGCGACGTCTAGGTCTGCTAAGGAGGTGCTGCTTCCGACTTTGGCCAGGCCTATGCTCGTTTGGTCCTTCACGGCCCCCAATGCTCGTCGGAATTTGCTCGAAGTCATGTCAGCCAGCTCCCGTAACTTTTGCGCAAAGCTGAATTTGATTTTATATATTTTAATAAATAAAAATTAATTATTTTTAATCTCTTGGATTAGTAATAATAGTGTTAGCTAGTAGGATCGAGGAAAAGAAAGATTCGATAATAAGAGAAGAAGAGAAGAAAGCAGCTCTCTTCTCCTCTTTTTTGTTTTTTTTTTCTTCTCTTCCTTGTGTTTTTTGTTGTTGTTTTCTTTCCTCCTCTTCTTCCCCTCCTCCTCTATCGATCTCTCCTATTTCCTCATCGAAACCTAAGCGTTGACACCTTTCAATGCAACCGTGCATTGGCACGAGAATATAGGATCAAAATGCGGAGATTCAATGGCGGGAATGGAGCCACATGTCTTCTGATAATTGCCGCCATGCATGCTGCTTAATTATGAGTTATATGCAGACATCTTTTTTATCTGTCGTCTTTTAGTCATACGAAATTCTTAAGTTTTCTGTTGACCGTTTCAACTATCGATTTCGGGACAAGCCAACAAATGATTGGCCTTCCTGAATTGGGATTCGGGAGTCATGTACGTTGGAAAAGCAGCTGGATCTTCTAAATTTCTGCCTTCATTTTCTTTTATATTCCTCAAATGCTCTTCTCAATTCGATCGACTTCGTTTAAACAGATTTTCAACTACACGACGTTGGTTTTTTTTTTTTTTTTTTTTTAAATGGATCAGTTGAACATTGTCTATACGTATGGATGGAGCAGAGACGGTTGTAGGAACAGGAAATTACAAAAGCAGTGCTAATTAACTAGCTATTGCCGCCATTCAATGGCTTCTTTATATTTTGTTTGCGTCATTTTTAAGTAGAAACTTATTAATTAACATGCGACAATATTGCATGCTCATCGCGTCATTTTAATGTTTTTTTACAATTTGAATATTATGATTAACACTGTTTTCATAAGTACGTAGAACATCGTAATCCTAAAATTTATACTTATGTTACCGGAAAAAGGGAGCTTAGGCCACCATTATTATTTGTGTCCTTGACACAAACACAAATATGGGTGTTCTATATTATTGGAAACTATTATTAATTGCCCGTGTCTATTAATGAATGAATGGACACTAACAAATCCCTTTGTGCCAATTTTCCTAATATAAGGCACAAATACTGATCTTTGGTGCTTTTCTTCTGACATAATCATTTCACTTTTCGGTTTGCATAATACACAACTGTCAGACTTGTGGCCGACGCTTTATATTTTATTAAAAAAATTGCGCACCATATAACATTAGTTTTATTAATAAGCTAGACATAAAATTCTCAAGTTGAACACCAATCAGGATGCCTAAAATCAATGGAAACAATCCTTTTTTTTTTTTTTCAAAAAATTCTACATCTAATATTCGTATTACTAATATACTAAATTTCTATATCTAATATTCATACTACTAATTATATCTATACTAAAAGAAAATTAAAAAATAACGGTGTTTTTCTAATTCTGCCTTTTTTTTTTCTTTTATATATATATATTTTTCTTTTCCTTTATACATATCAAAAAAAATTTCTTTTCCTTTTCCTTTTCCTTTTTTTTCTTTTTCTTTTTTTTTTTATTATTTTTTCTTTTTTTTTATACATATTAAAAAATCATAAAAGAGATATATAAAAAGTACTGTTCTTGTTTTACCGATTTCACCTTTTTTGTTTTCTTTATAGATATAAAAAAATTACTGCTCATTTGTGAAAAATTAGTAATACTTCATTTAATAGCTCCCAACAATATACGGGCTAGTTAACTATATATTAAAACGGCTGGGATTGGTTTACTATTCACAAAGAGTGCAATTCCAAAATTGCCCTTCAACGTGCTTCAACAACTGACTTTCCATTTTTTCCCCGATATCAGCTCTTCTTGCTTCTTCGAGAAACCTCTGTGTAGTCCGTTTCACCTTATTCTTCTTCTTCTTCTCTTGCGATGACAACAATAGCTTCAAGCCTAACAACCATCCCTATCTTTCATCTTGCCGCAGCTCCATCCAATCCCCATTTCTGCTTTCGCAGTGCTGGCGGCTGCATCCAATCTTCGTCTCCGCTTTCCAATTCCTCCGTGTCATTTTGCCCTTATTTTTTTTCCCTGTCTTTTTGTTGTGTGATATTTGTTCCCTCATCAGCATTCTCGCGTCTTCTTCTTCTTTGAGCCCCTTTCATCGCTCTGTTTTTTTTCTCTCTTCCGAGTCCGTTTCATCTCATCATCCATTACCCATCAGCGAGTCCTTCATCTCCAGATATGCAAGGTTAACTAAAGGATATTCTCAAGAAATTGAGGTAAAGCTTTCTATTTCAAACTAATTTTCCCCAAATTGATTGATATTTTTTCTGAAGAATTTTCGAATTCTGGATAGAGACTGAATAGAGACTAGATGGTTAAGATTATGTAAGATTTTGAATGTTAAGAAACCCAGCATTCGCTTTCACCTGAGACCCTTGAATTTCATCTCCGCCGGAACCCATCTTTTTACCACAGCCACGTTTTCCTCGATGTGAACACCGACCTCTGTTGACAAGTAAAAATTAATTAAGAATTAATTACTCTTATCATATTATGCAAAAAATTTCAAACTTTTTGTTGTACAAGTTACTTACATTGGGTGGTCTGATGGGTTTTTTCAGGAGGATTTTTTGGAGCAAGTTTCAGGCATAATTACAAAGAGGAGAATCAAAGCTGGAAAACATGATTAAAAAGGGTAGATATATTAGTAAATAATTAGGATTAGGGTTAAAATTAGATGAGAGGCTGCAGAGATGTTGAATTTTAATTTGTGAATCAAAATTTTAGAGAGGAGGAAAAATAGGGTATGGGTTTTGGGGGTGGCTCAGCAATTAAGATGGGCGGATGGGGTAAATTGCACAGCCACCAACTGAAAGGTAGTTGACAAATGCAGCTGCCGCCAAATATTCTGACCATGCTCGGTGGATTTTAACCTTTATTATAGATTTGAAAGCAGTTTATGATGGAATATCTTCCTTGGTTTCTTCTTTTCTTTATACGTTTAGGCCTTAACCAAGCACATGTCATATTGATTTGAATTCGTTTTTTTTTTAACATAATTGTATATGCATTTTAAATAACTAATATAAATAACAGCACGCTCAAATCATAGCAACATGAGTATTTTTTTTTTATCATTATACTCAAGTCATATTATGATCTTATGCTATTTTTGTTATGAGTGTTTTTTTACTCTAAAATGTCTTTTCTTCCAATTTAAATTGCATTTTGTTTCAATTTAACTAAATGTATATACATATAGTGATTAAACTTGAAAATACTACTCTGCTGCGGGCCAGTAACACAGAATCCAAGAACACAACAAGAAGAAGAGAAATGGAATAAAGTAGGAATAAATATCTTGAGCTCTAGGGTAAACCCAAGAGAAACTCTGATAATTCTGATTTATTATTGATAAAAAAAAACTGCTAAAGAAATCTCTGTAATGACCTAGTTATACTAGCACATAGAAACCCTAGACATCCTAGTCCTTATTTAGTAAGAATCCTGAACATATTAGGAACTGCCTAATTAATCCAAGTCCTATATGAACTACAAAACTGGAAAGAAATAAACAATAACAATAATTATAAAAATTCTAACGAGCGCTTAGTCCTTTTAGTTAACAAAGTCTAGACTTAGAGAATTTGATGCTCCTGCATCAACTCCACCAGGTTGGGAAGAACTCGACTCCGGTTAGAAAGTTTTGACAACTTCAGCATATATCTCTGGATCAACCCTCTGTAAATCATCTTTACCCATCCAAGTGCTCTCTAGCATGTTTGCCCAACCATTTCACCAAGAACCGCCTATACTGATGACCCATCCTGGATTTCACCTCCTTAACATTTAGAACTTCTTCAATAATGTCTGGTTGAGTTTTCGGCAACTGCTGAACCTAAGCTTCTGTTAAGATTGGCTCTTTATCAAACCCCCGAAATGGATACAGGTCAGAAACATTGAAAATTGGGTTAATTTGAAGTTCTGCTGGCAGCTCTATCAGATAAGCATTTGAACCCATTTTCTTTAAGACCTTGCACGACCCAAATTTCTTTGACTTTAGCTTGTGATATGTTCCCTTTGGAAACCTCTCCCTCCTTAAGTACACCAAAACCATATCACCCTCCTCAAAATCCTGGACTCTCCGATGTTGATTAGCTGTAGTTGTATATAATTCATTACTAGCCTTTATTGCTGCCTTAACTTCCTCATGCACCATTCTGACATGGTCTGCAAATGCCTCACCGTCATCACTCACCCTTGCCCCTTGTGGCAGCGGGACTAAGTCAAGCACATGTTGTGGTTTGAGTTCATAAGCGGCTTCAAAGGGTGTCTTCTTCGTGGATCTGTTTACCGAGTTATTATAGGCAAACTCAACTTGAGGGAGTACAGTATCCCATGATTGCACATGACCCCTGACAAGGCACCTCAGCAAGTTGCCCAAGCTCCAGTTGACTACTTCGGTTTGACCATCAGTTTGAGGGTGGCAAGTGCTAGAGTATTCTAAATCAGTTCCCAACTTCCTCCATAAGGTTCTCCAAAAATGACCAGTAAACTTGGCATCCCTGTTAGAAACAATTGTAGTTGGCACCCCATGTAATCGCACCACCTCTTTGAAGAATAAATCAGTCACATATGTAGCATCTGCAGTTCGCGAACATGGTATGAAATGGGCCATTTTTGAAAAACGGTCCACCACCACATAAATGCTGTCATGTCCCCTTGTCCTCGAAAGACCCAACACAAAATCCATGCTAATATGTACCCAAAGAGTTTCGGCCACTGGTAGTGGTGTGTATAAGCCTGTGTTTTGTGAAGTGCCCTTGCCAAGTTGACAAACATGGCACCTCTATACTAATCTATTCACATCCTTGTATATTCCAAGCCAATAGTAACGATCAGCCACCATTGCCATTGTTTTATCCCTTCCAAAATGTCCTCCTAACCTATTACCGTGTAGTTCTTGTATAATTTGTTCGCGTAGCGACCCTTCTGGAATACATAACAAATTTCCCTTGAAAACATACCCATCATGCATTTGAAATGGTAGCATCCTCCCTTTGTTGGGACCTTGGAGTTCTGCGACTATATGACTGAAATATGGGTTTGCGACGTAGTGCTGTTTTAACTCCTCAAATCCAATGACTTGGGTACGCATCACGACCAGTAAGGCATTCCTTTGGCTTAAGTCATCAGCAATTCATCCGTCTTATACTTGAGGCTAAAGTTGAACTCTTGAAGATATGAGCTCCATTTGGCATGTCGATTACTCAACTTCCGTTGGGTATTTAAGTACCGTAATGCTTGATGATCTGAATAAATCACAAACTCTCGATAAGCAAGATAATGTTCCCAATGTCGTATTGCACAGACTACATCATAAAATTCCAGATCATAGGTGGAGTAGCGACACTTAGCGCCTGCCAATTTCTCACTGAAAAATTCTACCAGCCTGCCTTCTTGACTCAAAACAGCCCCTATGCCCACATGTGATGCATCACACTCAATAGTAAACAACTTTTCGAAATCTGGGAGGGTAAGTACTAGAGCTTCTGTCATTTTTCTTTTCACCTCTTTGAATGCTTTGTGAGCTGATTTTGACCACTCAAATCTAGTTGCCTTTAAACATTCAGTTATGGGGCTCATGTGGGAACTAAAATTCCGAATAAATCTCCTATAAAACGACACCAACCCATGAAAGCTTTGAACATCTTCCATAGATTGTGGGATTGGCCACTCATTGATAGCTCGGATTTTTTCAGGATCAGCATGCAACCCCTCAGATGAAACAATAAACCCAAGAAATACTACTTTCTCAGGATCAGCCTGCAACCCCTCAGATCATCAGCCTACAAATTCTCATGATAGAGAACCTCCATGACTTGTCGTAGATGGGCCAAGTGTCCTGCCCGTGTACGACTATATCTTAAGATGTCATCAAAGTAAACAACCACAAATGAATTTAGGAAGGGTTTGAGTACCTCAGTCATAACTCGCATAAATGTGCTAGGAGCATTGGAGAGTCCGAAGGGCATCACTAACCACTCATAGAGTCCATTGGGTGTTTTGAAGGCTGTTTTCCACTCATCCCCACTTCTCATGCGAATTTGATGATACCCACTTCTTAGGTCTATCTTTGAGAATACTCTAGATCCTGCCAACATATCCAACATGTCTTCTAACCACAGGATAGGGAACCTGTATTTTATTGTGATTTTGTTAATAGCATAGTTGTCGACGCACATTCTCTGTGTTCCATCCTTCTTGGGTGTTAATAACGCCGGCACAGCGCAAGGGCTTTTGCTCTCACACACAAGGTCCTTAGCAATTAGACCCTCTACCTGCTGCTGAATCTCAGCTCTGTGTGCTGGTGGCATACGATAAGCAGGGAGGTTGGGAAGCGCAGCTCCAGGCACTAAGTCAATAGCATGTTGAATGCTCCTCATCAGTGGTAATCTTGGAGGCAACTCCTCGCCAACCATCTCCTTAAATTCTTCCAACACCTGCTCTATTTCTTTTGTGTACTCACTTAACTGGACTGGCAGGTTTTCCCGTACCTCTCTTACAACAAGAGCATACATAACCCTCTTCTCCTTACTCTCAATTTCAAACTTATGACCTGTCACGAGACCACTAATTTTGGCATTAATGGGAGTGCTGCATGGCTCTTCTTTGAGCGGGTGTAATGTTACTTTTCTGCCATCTTTATGAAAGGTATAGGTGTTAGCTTTAGTGGAGTGTGTCATATCTCTATCAAATAACCAAGGCCTCCCCAATAAAATGTGAAATGCATCCATCTCAAGGATGTCACACCACGATTTTTCATCGATTGAATTACCCATGGTAAATTTAACTAAGCACCCTGAGGTGACTGGAACCTCATTACCTTTTCAAAACCACTGGACTTTGTAGGGATCCAGATGTTTCTCTATTGGCAACTTCAATTTGTCCACTGCCTCCTTTGAAACAATATTTTCAGTACTTCCCCCATCAAGGATCAAGTTGCATACCTTCCCATCACAAAGAACTCGGGTTCTGAAAATACTCTGGCATCTCCAGTCCTCTTCAACCTTTGTGACCCTAGGAGTGGTTAACACCTGTCTGACGACTAGAGACTCTCCTTCCACCGGGAATATGTCAATACCTTCTTCATCTTCATCGTATGTGTCATAGGTTGGGGAATCAAACTTTGTTTCTCCGTCTTCAAACTTTGCCAAGTTCACTCTTATTTGAGGACATGCATAGGATGTATGACCCATCTCCCTGCAAGTAAAATAACGGATTTTGGAAGTGCTACCAGCCGTAGGTTGGTTTACACCTTCGCTGTTGGGAGGGCCGAACTTCATTAGCTCCTTCCCATTTTCCCAACCTAAATTTCTCCAGCTAGTTTCAGTGTGTCGACCCGGAAATGCGAAAAAAGGAAAATTGGGAAAAATTGGAAAGAAATGACGATTTTGCCCCAAGTTATAAGGGCCAAAAGTTGACTTTTTGATCGGGGACCTTATTTGGACTTTCCGGAAGGACCGTTGGATAAGTCTCAGGATTCTGAATCTGTAGACAGGCGGCAGGCGTCAAACGGAGTTCGGACGTGAAAGTTATGGGTCTAGAATTGTGAGGGGCATTTTGGTAATTAGCCAAGGAAGGGCAAAATGGTAATTTGCCGCAGCAGGGTGATTGTGACGGTTAAACTAGCTGATTCAGCTAATTTGGATGAGGATTTGTTATTTGGTTATATGTGTCACCATAAGTGAGGGATGGGTGGCATTAACCGTCCTAACTACACGGGTTTAGTTGTGTGAGCTGGTAAAATAGAGAAATATATGTATGTATTACAATACACCATGATCGATTACTTGGGTAGAAGGAAGGAACAATGAAATAGATCACTGAGACAGTTAGAGAGTGAGTATAGGGTATCAAATGAAGAAGGAATTAGGAAGAAAACTATAAAAACCCGAAGACCCAACCCGTGAAGTTTATATCTTTCAAAAATTCGAATTTGAATTTACAGCTCAAAATTCTTCAAATTGAGATTGAATTAAGTCTTCTGGGATCATTTCGACTAGGACTAGATCAATTGTGAAGAGAATTGAGGTCATTTTGAGCTAGAACAGAGGGAATGAGGACTATGGATTTTCAAACTTGAGTCGAGCAATTGGAGGGATTAAAGGATGCAATTGAGGTTGGAAATATGCTTATGAGGGTCCAACGAAGCTTTTAGATGGATCACTTGAAGAAAACACTAAGTAGAATTGGTGAAGTTCGATGAATGAACAGTGTTCAGTGTTCTTCGAATAATCGAGTTCGAATTGATGGATTGAGGTAAGCTATAGTGTAATTGGATTTACAGAACCTAAATTGGGTCTATAACGATGCTAATGGACGATTAAATTGTAGGAGTTGATGTCGAATTGATGGGAATCAAGTCGGGTCTGTTCACGGGTCGCAGGATCCGTTTACAATTAAACGGGTGAAGGTGGTGATACTGTAGCACGCGCGTGGGTTTCACGCGCAGCCACTCAAGGCGGCGCGTGAGGGCGCGTGGGCCCGATTCCCAAGGTGAGTTAAACACAACTTTTGTTTTATGTAATGTAGCGAACATTTTGGCGTTGGTTTCGAGTTAATCGAACACCGTTTCGATATTGTTTCGAGGCTCCGAAGGTTTATGTTACGTGTTTAATTCGTAATTAATTTCCGGAAAATTATGGGAAATTAATATGATGTTAATTAAGTTGTTAGTGACCCTGAATAATGATTTGGGACAGGATTCAAGATTCCTAGAAAGTACCGAAAATTACTGAAACGCGTGCAGCTCGGAAATCGAGCGGTTTGGACGGTGTGTGAGTGGACGTTTGTTTTATAAACTGATATGCATGCATAGTTAAATGTTTTACATGATTTATGGCATGATTTGGTATGATTATTTACTGGATTTAATGATTATTTTAATCAGTGTTTTGGGCACGTTTTTTGAGAAACTATGAAATTACTGTTTTGGGCGAAGGCCCGGGATTTGAGATTGGTTTTGACTTGGATTATGAGTCGGGAAATTGATTTGATGGATTTGTAATGTTTTTCGAATATTTTATGGATTTATGTAAAAATGGCAGCTTAGGTTGCGGTTATACGGATTTGCGTGAAAATGAGATTTGGGCATGAGACCCCGTAATAAATGGTTTTAACATGGTTTTAATGATGATTTTGAAATAAAGATTTTGATTTTGTATTGATGTTCAGTGCCCCCAGATGTGTAATTCCTAGGTAGACTTCGGATGTGTAATTCCCGGAGGGACCAGATGTGTAATTCCCGGTGAGGCTGGATGTGTAATTCCCAGCAGGGCTGGATGTGTAATTCTCAGCAAGATGATAACTCTGGATGTGTAATTCCTAGAGGACCCTCGGATGTGTCATTCCCGAGTTATGTACTTTATTGTATGATAAAATGGTTTTATAAAATGATGCATGAGCTGGGATTTGATACTTTTCATGTGATTTGGCTTGGAAGCCGGTGATTCATATGTTTGATTCTATGCATGCATGGTTTGATAAACTGGAGGGTAAATGATGTATTTTGATAAATGTATTTTTAAATGATGTTATTTTTGTCCACTCACACCTTTCCTGTTTTGTTGACCCTCCAGGCCGTGGTATGACGTTCGGGGCTGATCAAGAGGCGGAGGCATAAGCGAAAATCAGTGCAGTTATCCCTTGTCTGACAGGTGCTGAAGGGTAGTTTCAGGACTTCAGTTGACTTGCCAGACGGGAGCAGGACCGGGCACGATTATCAAAGTCCAATTGGGATGGGTCCTATCATCCAACACTTGAGACATCTTGGTGGAAATCACGAGCACCCCGGGCAGCAGCTGTATTCCTCTACCAATTACTATCTGAGCGACCTGAAATAGCCTTTCGGATACTTTGCTGTGAGATCCATTTTTCTGCTGTTAATGCATATTGGCAAGCATCCTCTAAGTTAAACAAACGGATTACACCCATCTCTTCCCTGATGGAATCATTCAAGCAGGAAAGATAACGAGACGTCATTTGTTCATTAGTCTCGTTCAACCCAACTCGGATAGACAGATTATTAAATTCAGCGGTGTATTCTTCTATTCTCATCCCTCGTTGTTTCAAGTGATGAAACTTTTCGTACAACTCCATGGTATAGTCGGCTATCAGAAATTCTTTTTGCAACTTTTCTTTCATATGCCCCTATGTATTGATTTTCGCATTTCCTTGTCGAGCACGCTGTTCTTCAACTCTCTTCCACCATTGAAGGGCAGCATTCTTCAACTTGAGCTTGACAAACAACACCTTCCTGTCTTCAGCCATGGGTTTCCACTCAAAATAATTTTCCAAACTTGCTTCTCAGTCTAAATAATCTTCAGCGTGCATCATTCCAAAAAAATCAGTAACCTCAATTCTGATACCCCCGCCATTCAAGTCCAACGAACGAACTAACCGTTCTTCTAATCCTGCGCGTTCATGATCTGCAGGATTATGGACGTCATGTGCGTCATCGTCCTCGTTGTCTTCATCCCTTACGCTACGGTCTATTATGCCAAAGGGGTTGCGATTGCCTTCCGGAATCTCCATATGGGCTCTCGCGTGCTCCTGTGCTTGGAGAGCGTGCACCGCTCCTGTCAAGTCCTCAACCAAATTCCGTAACTCATTCATCCCTAGTTCGACTTGGGTTCCTCTACCGTGCCCTCGACCACGCCCAGCCATGGGCTCTAATACCAAGTTGATGCGGGCCAACAACACAGAATCCAAGAACACATCAAGAAGAAGAGAAATAGAATAAAATAGGAGCGAATATCTTGAGTTCTGGAGTAAACTCAAGAGAAACTCTGATAATTATGATTTATTATTGATAAAAAAAACTGCTAAAGAAACCTCTGTAATGACCTAGTTATACCAGCACATAGAAACCC
Organism: Prinsepia uniflora; assembly: GCA_032719365.1. Classification (NCBI taxonomy): domain Eukaryota; kingdom Viridiplantae; phylum Streptophyta; class Magnoliopsida; order Rosales; family Rosaceae; genus Prinsepia; species Prinsepia uniflora. The sequence goes on along the minus strand of CM064872.1, from coordinate 53,088,171 downwards.
TAGACATCCTAGTCCTTATTTAGTAAGAATCCTGAACAGATTAGGAACTGCCTAATTAATCCAAGTCATATAACAACTACAAAAATGGAAAGAAATAAATAATAACAATAATTATAAAAATTCTAACGAGCGCTAAGTCCTCTTGTTTAACAGAGTCTAGACTTAGAGAATTTATTTGATGCTCCTGCATCATACTCTCTTTTTTCTTCAGGTGGAGCAGATTTGTAGTATTACTGTTATTCATAGTGCTTCTAGAAGTCTACAGTTGGTGTGCGTAGCAAAAGCATTGAGTCTCATTATTAAGAAAGATTTTCTTCAGCAATAGTTTTGTTCACACTTTGCCTTTAGTATTTTCCACGCATATATGATCTACATTTTTCATTGCATGAATGTTCACTGTTGGTTAATACATTACTTTTTATTTCTTTCTACCAGTTGTATTTGCTATTTGTTTGTCTTGCTATCTGGATTCGAAACATGACTAAAAAGCCATTAGATGTTGAAATAAGCAATGATAAAGAACATGATCCAAACTTCATCTCATCATATAGTTCAAACATTAATGACCAAGTTGTTTTTCACACTTTTGACGATTTTCTTGTTCCACCTAGAAAAGTTTCCAGATTGACATTTATGGATAATTCTAACTCTGATTTAACGATGAAATCATCGTCTTTTGAACATGGGAGTACATTTGGCTCCTCACATGGTGTCAAATTTCCTTTTCAAAATTGTACCAATATTAGCTACGATATAAACAGATCTAAAACCAGCTTTAAAAATAATAGCGACGATTTTGTTGAAAGCGATCAAGATTTTTTAAATGATAGTTGTACCATTGTAAATGTGGTACAAGCAGATTCACATCGCCCTAGCTCCATTAATCATGAACATTTGCACAAGGAGCAAGCTTTTTACCAACGAAAAAGGCAAGGTACATTTTCATTTCTATTTAATCATTTTGCACAGCAACTGATTATGTTATGTCATAAATCATGGGTCGTCCTTATATCATTCTTTTTTTTTTCCTTTTGTTTGTGTTTTTCCCCTTGGTTATAGGAATTACAACAAAATATGTGGATCTAGGAGATACAGATTTTAAGTGCATTCATTGTGGAGAAATTTTTTTTGGCTAAAAGAATCTAATAAGGAGCACTCAAAACGTACTCAACCCATTTTAACTCTTTGTTGCCAACGAGGAAAAATTTCATTACCTCTTTCAAAGCCAACACCTGCTTTCTTAGACTCATTGTTAGATACAAATAGAGGCAGAAGGAGTACGTTATTTAGGCACAATATTAGAGCTTATAATTCTATGTTCTCTTTCACTTCAATGGGAACCAAAATTGATCATTTGATTAATAATGGATCAAACCCTTATGTTTTCAGAGTTGGTGATCAAGTTTGCCATTTAATGGGTCTTTATTACCTCCTGAAGGTGAATGCCCAAAGTTTGCCCAATTTTATGTCTATGATACCCAACATGAAGTTGATAATCGTCTTAGAGTCTTTTCTTCTGAGCAGACAAATGAAAAACTTGACAGATCTATTGTTGAAGGTTTGATTACCATGTTTAATAGCTCAAGTGAATTGGCTAGAGTTTTTTGGTCGATGAGAGATAAATTTGAAAATAATGAATTCCTCTCTTTGAAAATGAGATTGTTGCAAGGTCAACAATTGATAGTAATCAATATGGGCAGCCAAATTGTGATGAAATAGGCGGACTAATAGTTGGTGACATATGTCTTTATAATGGAAGTAGAGATATCATTATTTAGTCAACCGAGGGTGCATTAAAACGTGTCACAAAATTACATGAAAAATTCATGTCTTTGCAATACCCTATCCTTTTCCCATATGGAGAGGATGGCTACAAGCCTGATTTGAAATATAATAGCAATTTTGAAGGTAAAAAGGGGAGTAGAAAAAGAGTGTCTATGAGAGCTTTTATAGCATATCAACTACAAGAAAGGGAACCTTATTTGGCAACTTTGATAAAAGGACGTAGACTATTTCAACAATATTTGGTTGATACTTATGCTATAGTTGAGGAAGATAGATTGGATTATATCAGACAAAATCAAAAAAATTGAGAAGTGAGATTTACAAAGGAATATATGATGCAATGATAAGAGGAGATAATGATGGCAATTCTCTTGGATAAAAAATTATACTTCCTACTTCATTTACTGTAGCCCTAGATACATGATTAATAATTATCAAGATGCTATGACTATTTGTAGAGAGTATGGAAATTCTGATTTGTTCATAACATTTACTTGCAATGTTAAATGGCCTCAAATCATCAGAGAATTTGAAAAAAAAAAGAACCGGGATATAGACCTGATATAATTGCCAGAAACTTTGAGTCCATTGGGATATAAACCAGGATAAAAACCGGGATATAAACCGGGATAACTCGTCTAGACTGTGGGTCATCTCCAATTACCTTATATCAATCATTGTCATCCCACCTAGGGAAAATCAAGGATGATCTAAGATGATGACATCAAAATTCATCCTACGTGAGTGCAAACACAAACTCACTGCACTCACCACACCATGTAATCCAACATCGTCTGCCACCAAGCAGAAAATGAGGAATCTCATTCACTTAACTTCGAATTACCCAACTCCTCCTGATGACCCAAAACAAATCGCGGGTCCACCCACCAATACACGATCAACGTACTGGTGACAACAACCATTATCTGCCATGGCAGAACATGAGAAGTCACCCTAAATGACTTCGACATGCCCATCACCAATGCGGAATCAAGCACTCCCCTCGTCGCCTCAATCACAACCTCTCTCGATTTCGAAGTTCCAACCATGTCAGAACCAACACACTCGGACATCAACCACGTGTCCGTAACCAGTCTAACCCACTACCAAGTTCGCCTATCGACTTATACCGTTTATGTACATCCAAAAGGATGTGGTCCATTACTACTCAATTTTCACGTCTCAACTACTGTTGGATCTCATCTAGTCCACCACTATCTGAGATTCACTGCTGGATACCAGGTACCGAACGTATGCCCATCATGACGGAGTCACATCCTGACTCGTGGCTCATCATCATCACAATCACCGGCACCAGCACCAGTACACAGTGTGCAAATCAGACAACCCTGAATCTTTGTTCGTACCGAGCAACGACCCCATACCTCTGCTCAAATTGGAGAAACTCTGCCTCCCTCTTACCCAACAGCTCCGGTACAATCACCCTAACAACTCATACAAGAAAAGGAAACATTCCATGAACGTTCCCTGATTCTCAACAACCACAACTACAACCACTCTCGATAGTAGTGTCTACCACAACTCGTACAGACCCAACCATTAGACATCGTTATCGAGACTTCGTATCCAACGAAATCAACCGCCTGTACTAACTACTATGTATCCCCACTCCGGGATTCCATCGACAAGTACCACACCCTGGTAACTTGTCCAACCATTCTCTAACTAGTCTTAACTCGACTCAACCAATGGCATTTACCAAGTCGTCCATGACCTCAGCTGCACCAACTATCCATCACAAATAGAGTAGTACGACAACCTGACAACGCCCAAACTACGCATCAAATTAAACACGTAATTCGAGTATTATGCAATTTAAACCCTTTTTCTGTAGATGTAGTATTGGTAAATAGAGACCGTTCTTTAACCGGGGAAATTAGGGAATATTAACAATATGTTAGTGGGAAAGAATAATGAATAAATTAATGAATTAAAGAATAAAATAATCCAAGAATTAATAAATTAAAGAATAAAGGAATAAAGGAATAAACGAATAAAGAATTAAATGGAGGGTTTTGAGGGATTGTAATCATACAAATACAAGTAACAACAAGTATAAAACTAATTCTAATTCTATTTTAACCTATGTACAAGTGACCTTAAAACACATATATTACCAACACTCTAATAATTGCAAATATTAAAACAATCACAAAATTTTACCTTAATCGTCTCAATTACCTTCATACATTTTTCAATATTATAAATGCACCGACAGCGGCCAACACTTACAATATGATTTACCTTTTATTTTTGACTGAATGCTCCGACAACGATCAACATTAAGTCTCTTCAATTCTACTCTAAGTGCACCGATAGCGGATAAAACACTTAACATCCAATTGAAGTATGAAGCACTAAAATGTATAAAATAACTAAGATTCATAAAGTAAGACACATGGAGATTGCATTTAACACTTACAAGTATTAGCAAGAAAATACCACACATATATTGAACTATAATCAAAACCAATAACAAAAATAAGAGTTTAACTAAATGGAGAGCAATTGTTACACTTTCAAGGTGGATGAAAACAATGGATTGTTATTCACACGGTTCTCCGACAGCGGACGGAACCTTGTGAAGATGGAGGAAATAAACAAGGGAAATATGGACTCAAACTCTAAACTTTGTATTGGAAATATTTTGCCATAGTTTTTCTTAAGGAAGGCTCAAATGTGTGCCTCTAAGAAGTATCACAAGAACAAAGTAAAGAAGAAATGAAATTAATAAAAATAAAAGTAACATAAATTAAGAATAAGAAGAATAAGAATTAAAAGAAAGCTAATTAATAAGAAAATCTACAAGAAGTTAAAATGGTTCCCAAAAATGTCTCTTAAAAGAGAGAAACAAAAGAACTAAACCAAGAACTAAAAACTAAGAAAAATGGAAGAAATGGAAAAATGGGACTAATGGGGGACTCAAAATACATGAAATGGCCTCCCTATTTATAGAGGGAGTGCCACAATTGTTTAAATAAAAATAAAAAATTAAAATATAAAAATAATAATAATATAGTACATGAAGAAGTGATGGAAATGATGAAATTAGGGATGTGTTTTTTTTTTTCTGTAAAGTGGCTGAAAAGAGGTGCAGTGGGTCGGCAACATGTGCTGGAAAGGCTGACAGAAAGTTCGGCGTGTCCAGGCTGGAAAAGGAAGAATATTTCGGCAAGCATGCGCTGGAAAGGGGAAAGACAGGTCAGCAAGCGTGCTCTGACAAAAGGAGCTTCGGTCAGTAAGCGCGCGTCGACAAGGGGAGAGAACGTTCAGTGAAAATGCGCCGAATGCGGAAATTGGGTTGACGCTAGCGTGGGCTCGAGGGCTGGGCTTACGTGGGCCTGGCGGACCGTGAAGACTTGGGCTGGAAGGCTGCGATTTTAGGCTTCTCCAATTGGGTTTTTAGATTAATAATTAATTAATTAATATAATTCCAAAGAATTTCGTCCATAATTTCTTCGTTATAATTCCAATCGAGACGATTCTTTCGCCAAAATGCTCAAAATTCCAAGCTTTATTTATTTCTACAAAAATATCACAAAATATATTATTTTCTCTAATTTTTTATTATTTTAATGTTAAAAGTTAAGTATAAAGGGTATAAAATAATATAAAATAATGCTTAATTAACTACCTAGCACAACCAACTAGGTCTAACCGATTAATACAACCTCGACTGCAGAGTGCAGTCCATCACCAAAGCTGACAGGACATGACCGACCAACGGTCCTGACATTTCATGGACGTCAATTCAATCCTACCATCAGCTCAACTAGGGTTCCTCGAACCCAACTACCCCTCGCAACAAAATTCACAACTCAGTATGACCTGACCATCTAATGGTCACAACTCCATACTATCGTCGTATCCGATCCTATAATATCGTGATAGACGATCCCGACATAACCGCCCCACGGTGAAAACTCTAAGGTATTATTACGTTCATCCCTCAGTAGGGTCCCACACTGCCAAACCATGATAGAACTAAGGCATACTCAGGCATCAAATTCCAAACCACTACCCATGATCTAATCCTACTAACTATCAGGTTGATAACGAACTACAGCCCATAAAGACATCACATCCTCGACCTGCGCGCAACATAAGAGCAAACCTGCTCTGATACCACTTGTCACGACCCATCCCAATCCTCCCGAGATTAACACTGGATGTGCCATGATCCCATCTGACACGAAGTGTCAGACAAGGGATAATTCAAAACCTTCAGCCCGAACGGCTTCTAGAGCACGCCAAGATCTGGTGGAGGAGTGTGATGTCTTGGTCTCGGCTATAGTCTGCATCCGTGATCAACCTGAAGGACATTAAAACACCAAAAGCTGTGAGTACGAAAATCAATAAGTTCATAAAAACACATTTCATAACGATATTTATGCCTTTCACTAAAAAGCATGCATGCATTCGAAAACTATTTATCAAACCACATATTCAAATAACCATTATTAGGATCTTAGCCCCAAGTTCCGTAAATTCAAGTCATACAGGCCCCTGCCCAAAACCATTTACAGAAATCCATAATTCATTTCAACCATATGTGGGAACTCAGCCAAAACCGTAAATCTGAGTATGTGGGTCATTACCCAATTCCATTTAATATTCACAAAACACCATTTCATCAAATCCAAGAAATCATGTTTACCAAATATCATATAACCAATCCTGCCACGGTTTCCAAAGCTACGTGCGTGCTACCCGGGGTCTCAAATCTCAAGTCTCCCCAGGGTCCTCCCAGGTCAATGTCCGCAGATCAATGACCCTCGCTGGGGGTTACAATCCAAAAATGCCTTCCTGAGAGTAAGGTACCCCCACGAGGGCGACTCTATTCAGTTAGTGCTCTGTGACTACTCTGGGGTCCACCCAGGCCAACGACGCTCCCTGGAAGAGACAATCCATAAATAAAGAATTGTATATGAAAAACCATTTCGAAATCAATCTCAAAACCTTTCAAACCTTTCAAAGGATCCATGCCCGGTCCCCTTAAACCATCATGAAACCAGAAATCCATTCTTTCCAAATCCAAATCCATTTAGGGTCTCCGAGCCCGAAATCACATTTATAAGCCATAAAGGGGACTCATGCCCGATATCATAACCAACTGGGCCTCAAGCCCGACCATGTAAACCAACTGGGCCTCAAGCCCGATCTCGTAAACCAACTGGGCCTCAAGCCCGATTTCATAAACCAACTAAACCTCAAGCCCGATGTTTTATTAAATCAAATGGACTTCAAGTCCGAGAGCTCGTAAATTAAATGGGTCTCATGCCTGATTTCATATTTAGAAATCTGAAAACAATCCATGAACCAACTGATCCGATAATATAACTAAAATGGACTTCAAGTCTGAGGGTTTCCAAAGCAAAAGGGTCTCATGCTCGAGTTTACCTTTTCAAATCCAAAACTATTTCATTAAACCAATACCAAAACCATAAGCACGTATAGCCACAGCGTAAAATCATAAATCTCGATATACGTGCAAATACGTAAATTACCTCGAAATACGTGTAATCATGTAAATCACCAATCCATAATCATCATGATAGAAATCATATCTATAAAACATATAAAACATTTATGCATGCATCATAGTTTAGAAATCAAGGTCCACTCACAAACCGTCCTAGCTGCCACATCGAAATGCGTGCCATATGCCTTTCCAAGCTAATCCAACCTCTCCGGGTCATCCAGAACTATCCAAATCATACCCTAAGGTTACTACTAACCTATACAAGTCCATAATAAGAACCCTAAACTTTCCTGGAAAAGTCAACGTGTCCCGGACAAGATTCCCGAGGTGAAAAACCTCAATTTGACCAACCTACCGATCTCCGATCGACCCGAAACCACCGCCACTGGATCCGGATCATCGAAAGCATTAAAATGACATTGGGCCCACCTCAAAGAAAGGATTAATGTGTGATAAGGTGATGGTCGGGATATATTGAGATGACGACCACATTGTCGGGTCAGGTATTACTTGGGGAGTGGATTTTCATGCTTGATAACCTAAGGATAGGTGAAATCCTGTTAGTTATGGAACTCCATAGGATTGGAGTAGTACATGATTTCTGATAACTTGGACGGTTGGCGTCCAACTGCAGGACCATACTTGGTGTATGGTGGAGTTGAAGTTAAGAAAGGGATGTGCCTTGCGATATAGTACGAATGATTGTACTGAGTGCTTATTGGCAATAGGAAGGAATCAGGAGGAAAGGTTAAAATCATTACACGTAGTGACCCTGGGATATGGTGTGATTGACCTAGTGAGGGGAATCAGTTCCCGAGTTATCAAACCTTATGAGTTTATTGGCCTGGTGGCCTGATGACATATGTGCGGATTTAGCCATTGAATCATGTCACGAGTGGATGACCTGTAAACGAGAAGATCTGACGGATTTTTCGTTTTTTCTGAATTGTGTGGACTCGAACGTGAGCTAGGCCACATATTCTGAGTAAGTTTATGGTATGACTGCCCATGGGGCAGGGGTTTACAGAAGGATTGAGGTTGATTTCTATAAGTTGGGTATGACTTATACCCGGTTGAGAATGACTATGTTCGGGATTATCATAGACATATATCCTCGAAAAATTTTATGGCTCCCACTAATTGGAATTTCGAGGACGAAATTCTTTAAGGGGGGTAGGTTGTAACGACCTGGATATTCGAAAAAGGAAAATTTGAAAAATTTGAAGAAAAAGACGATTTTGCCCCTAGAAAGTGGGCAAACGGTTGACTTTTGGCTCGAGCGGTCAAACAGACTTTGACCGATGACTGTGACGTAGGTCGGGACGTCACGAGTTCATAGACAGGTGGCACGTCCGATGTCGACATTCGAGGAAAAAGTTATGTTGTTCAGAAGTTCGGAAGTTCAAGGGTAATTCGATAATTAGGTCGAAAAGGAGGAAATTGTTGACTTTTTGTTCGACCACGATTTTTCACGCAATTCAAGGACCATTAGGTAGGTCTTGATGCCTTGAATTCGTAGACAAGCGGCACGCTGAAAACGGACCTCGGACGGATGAGTTACGGTTCTAGAACGATGAGGGGCATTTTGGTAATTTTGTGCAGGAGGGGAAAATGGTAATTTTGCAAGGCACAGTTTGAAAGCAGCCGTGAGTGGTTTTCTTAGGGAATTGTTTAACAGAGTGAGTGACTTGGGTGGAAGGAATTGTTTAACAAATCAAGTGAGGGAGGGAACAGAGACAGGGAGAGTGCACGCCTATCTTGTTCAGTGTGTGAGTGTGCCTGAACTGGGGACTGAAACTGTGTTGGTGCTGTTGGAAAATGAAAAACAGAGCACTGGGAATTGTTTATGCAATCGAGTGACTTGAGCAGGGCGTGATCGACCTTCCCAAGACCAAATTGAGTGACTTGAGTGACTTGAGCAGGGCGTGATCGACCTTCACAGAACCTTAATTAGATCCATAACGAAGCTAATGGACAGTAGAATTGTAGAAATCAAGAAGAAATTAAGGGAGTTTCAGTTGGGTCGTCTTGCGGGCAAACCGGACCCGTTTATCTGTCAGACGGGTTGGGACGACGACTGTGCACTTTACTGTAGCAGGCGCGTGGACTCACGCGCAACCACTCAAGGCGGCGCGTGAGGGCGCGTGGGCCCGATTCTCGAGGTGAGTTCAACACGACTTTTGTCCTATGCAATGTAATGAACATTTTAGCGTTGGTTTCGAGTTAATCGGACACCGTTTCGACATTGTTCCGAGGGTCCGAAGGTTTATGTTACGTTTTTAATTAATATTTTATTTCCACAAAATTATGGGAAATTAGTATGGTGTTATTTGAGTCCCTAGTGACACTAAAGGTTAATTTCAGACAGGATTCGAGATTTCAGAAAAATGTCGGAAATTATGAAAACGCGTGCAGCGCGAAAACGAGCGTTATGGACGATGTGTGAGTGGACTTTGATTTCTAAAGTTTAATGCATGCATAAATATTTCTATGATTTCTATGATTATGATTATAACTTGTGATAATTACGATTTTCGTATTTATACGTATTTCAATATGCAATACGTAATTGCACGTATTTCGAGACTATGGTTTCTCCTCTGCTTTGATGATGGTTTGATGAACGATTTTACATGATTTGTACGTACGATGTTTTAAAGATGTTATGTTTGTGATTGTGAGTATGACTTACGGTTTTGACACGTATTTCAAGATTATTACGGATTTGTACGTTTTACGAGATTTCAAGTATTTTGTGATTCGATCATGGTTTTGATGCCTTGACTTTGGGATTTGAAATACGATTGGATTTCAAAGATTTGAAATGGATTTTGGAAAAACGTGATTTCGGGCTTGAGGCCCATGGCATAAAAGTAATTCTAATGATTGAGATTTCGGGTTTTGGAAACGTAAAAGTGGATTTTCGGATTTGGGTTCGGAATGGTTATTCCGGATGCAAGCTTACAGAATCATTATTGCGAATTAGAATTCAAGAATGGATGGCGGATGTGATTGGGGATTTCAATGTGAAATTCGGACATAAGTCCTATTATGACAAAATATGATTTCAGATTGGTTTTGGAATTTGGATCACGATGGATCCTGGATTGTTGTGATTTACAAATGGTTTTGGGTTTAAAGACCCGGTACTATTGCTGGATTATGTTTTGGGTTTAAAGACCCGGTTAATTGATGACGGGGGCGGGCCCGGATTGGGTTTAAAGACCCGGATTGAGTTTAAAGACTCGGTTATTGTGATACCCACCGAGGCCTATTGATTATATTCTGAGTTTAAAGACTCGTTGATATCCCGGGAAGGCCTGATATATGTGAGTTTAAAGACTCGATGATTGATATCCAGCAAACTGATTGGCTTGTGGATTACTGTTGATTTCTGATGTTTTCGGATGTGTTGGGCAGTGGTCCGGTTTATGTGATTTGATGGATTTTTGGACTATGTTCTTGTACTTGGATTTGATCCATGATTTTGGGCTGAGGCCCTGTGTTTATGATTGCGGGCTAAGACCCGAAGGTTAAGAAAAGGAAAATGATTTGATTTTCATACATGGTTTTCTTATATAGGAAATGAATTGGATTGTAAATGATTTTCGAATGCATGCATTGGTTTTACGTGGAGGGTAGAAATGTCTTTCTGTAACTGTTTTATAAACTGATTCATTTTTGTCCACTCACACCTTTTGTGTTTTTATTGACCCTCCAGGTCGTGGCGCGTTGATCGAGGCTGATCGAAAGGCGGAGGCATGAGTGAGTATGTGTGTGGCTATCCCTTGTTTGGCAAGTACTGAGGGTAATCTGGGAACTTCAGTCGACTTTCCAGATGGGAGCAGAACCGGGCACGGTTATTAATGTCCATTCGGGGGCGGTCCTGTCAATTTGGTATCAGAGCACTAGGTTGCTGATTCTGTTGCCACATCATGCCTCAGAAGCGTAAGCCTCGTGCGCGACCTGGTAGTGAGACAGGTAGACGAGCGTGTATGAGACCTTGTGATAGATCTCGGATGAGATTGACCCTGGATTGAGGGTCAGGTGTTATTTAGCGTACACCGTGAACTACTGTTTGTTAGACATAACATTGTGTGGGTCCCGGGGACCAATGAGCCCAGAAGCTAGAAAGGTTGCACAACTGAGCGACTTGTACTCGTGATGAAATTATTCACAGTGAATTCCTTAAGTGGAATGTGTATTTAAAGAGTCTAAAATGTGATGGGATATCCCTTAGGCATTAGCGGTCGTATAAGATAAGGTTGACCATTGGTATTTGCTCGGTGTCTGGGTATGTTAGTGATGGCATGATTGATTGGTATGAGATTGGACTCAAGAGGAGTCGAGATGTGGATGTGGGACTCAAAATAAGTCAGGATGTTGGTTAGAAACTTGAGGTGAGCCATGGTAATGTATCAAGGCTCGAGAGGAGCCAGAAAGGCTGATTGAGGAACGTTTGGCACTTAAAATGCCAAGGGCTGGTATACGGTCAGGTATTGAGGAGTAAGGGAATCATGGCTTGGTCTTGTTTTGGACTTATGGGTCAGTGTCCTTAGTGACTGAGGTTCGGGCGGAAACCCGAGGTATATAAGGATTGGGACTTAGGAGACAGTCTGGTTTAGTGGGACGCAAGTCGAGTGCACTGGGAGGTAAAGTAACAAGGGTAATTCTATAGTAATAGTTATGATTGTGAGTCGTCTTGCCACATCATAAATAATTGGTTATATATATTGATTGATATAAGTGAGATGGCACTATTGGAGTGTGGTAGAGTGAGGATTGGCTCCTATACTGACTGTCGATATGACAGGCGAGGGAAGAGTTGGTGGGGCCTGTAATGGACCATAGAGGCGTGGTCAGTTGGGACCACATGCCTGGGGATTTGTAATTCCTTCGTAGGAAGCCTGAGTAACCCTGGAGTGATGACCTGGATACCTATTACTCGTGGTCATGATGTAAGATTAACCAGGACATATGTATTAGGTAGGTCCCGTGTTATCCACTCTTCCATGTCTTGAGATTGGCTATTGGTCAGATATGGTGTTGTATGTGATTGATTTTGGTGTGGAAGTTGTTGAACCGACTCGAGTTACCGATGTGATACTTTGTTAATAATTATGTGGTAACCTTGGTAATTATATATGGTAAAATTGGTGAGATTTAAGGGGGGTAGACCTATCGATGTGAGGTTACCCAGGATGACTGGTGTTGGTCGCCTAATGACAGACTTAGATTTGGATGATTTGGATGTCATCCTTGGAATGGATTGGTTGATGACCCATGAGATCTCTATCGAGTATGTTGATTAGAGAGTGACACGTGGAATCTAGGATTCCGGAGGTTATATTTCAGGGGGACTTGAGGGTGTTACCCTTTAGGATGATTTTGATCCTCACAACCAATAGATGGTTGGTATGAGGTATTCAAATTTGTTGGTTACATGTGTGGTGTATGTGTTTCGTGTATGAGATTCCTAGTGAGGGCTGAGGATGCCCAGAATTCTCAACATATTCGTGAGGTTTTCTAGGATGAGAAATTGAGTTTATGACGACCTGAGTTTACATGTTGATTTTGGAAAACTTAATAGGGTAACGGTATGGAATAAGGAATTCCGTATCACGAGTTAAGGAATTGTGGTTTTGTGGGAAGGTTGTGAGTAGTGACTTTAATAAGAGAGGCCAACATGGTGGTTGTCAGGACCCGTCCCAAATATCGCCACGATACCCGGGACGAACCCTGCTCCCGTCTGACAATCACACCTACAGTACCAAAAATAACCTCACTACTACTATAAGCATAACTATCAGACGAAGGAGTAAATATATACAACAGTCAGTCAGAGCATAGTTCTACAAAATGGGCACAAAAATCCTACAATGCTAGTCCCGCAACGGAAGAACGTCGTAAGCTCTATGCCTCGATATCTGCCTTAACGTTCACCCCAACGCTATCACCACGACCTGGAGGGAAAATTTAAAACCAAAAGTGTGAGTGGACTAGAATAACCAAAAGTTTTAAAATCAGTTTATCACTAATTCAAGGTTAAGGAAAAATAAGAATCATTGTTCCCTCCGTTTTTAAAACGGGCATGCCCAACGAAGTACTAAAAAATCATAATATGAAACATCATAAGAAACAGAAACACTATAAAATATCATAAGAAACAGATACACTATAAAATACCATTTTCCGATCAAATCTGCTGGGTCTATCCGAGTCTTTAAACTCAACCAGGCCTTAAATGTAATCCGAGTCTTTAAACTCCCGAGTCTTTAAACTCAATAGGCCTATGGGGGTAATATCATAAATATCCGAGTCTTTAAACTCCCGAGTCTTTAAACTCAATCCGGGCCCGTCCCCCGTCAAATCAGTATCCGGGTCTTTAAACCCATATCCAGATCCAGCAAATCCAATCCAAATTCAATGTAAAACCATTTCCAATTCCATAACCAAACTCGAATTCGAAATCCCCGGTTCGAAGCCCTTCCGGGGTTCAGAACCGACATTCCGAACCCAAATCCGTTATTATACCAAAACCATATGTAACCACAAAGCATAAGTCATCACCCATGTATCATCATCAGAAAACATTTATAGGTTGAAATCCTCAAATATGGCATTAAAGTCCGAAAACCAGTTTTCTCGAAAAACGTGCAAAATCCAGAAAATGTATCGAAAAACGTGCAAACACATCAACCACATATAATCAGAAACAAGAAGCATAAAAACATAGTTAATATCATAAAACATTCATAAAACAGTTAGGCATGCTCGGATTTAAAGAAAGAGTCCACTCACAAATCAGAACGAGTCAATCGCGCTCCGTGTGCTCCTCGACCGTCTCGGGTGCCTCCCGTCCTATCAATATGCACCAAATAGGGTCACAAACACATCAAGGATACTAACCCTAATTTCCCCAATTTTTTGGGAATTAAATAATATTTTATTCATAAACCCTAAACCGTCCGGATTCCCGAACAACCTCCTAACATCGTCCGATTCACCCGAAAACCATACCAATGAACTCCTTAGGACATTTAGAACCAAAACCATGTTGGAAGCTTGGCCGGATTCCTCCCCACGCGCCTCCACGCGCCGTCCAAAGTGGCTGCGCGTGGGCCTCACGCGCCTGCTACAGTGCATCCCCAACCTCGATCGAACCCGATTCGCACCAGGGCTGCAACCCAGACCGGCGAGATCCAATCTCCGCCGTCCGGCCACCATTTCATCTCCTCTCTTTTCCTATAGCTTCGTCCAGGCACCAGGAATTCATCCCCCTCACTCTCCTGGTTCGACTCAACCCTCAGCTTCACGACTGAAGCTCGAAAGAAAACACAGACGACCCCCTGTTTTCCTTCCCGGCCGTCCAGTGCTTCCCCCTTCACGGTGGCGATTCCAACCTCTCCCTAAGACCTCACTGAGTCACTCCCAACTCACAGAAACCTTCGATTCACCCCTGAAATCCACGACTTCCCGTTTGAACTCACGGCCAAAACAGAGTACAGAGTACTCGCCGTCGCCTGAACTCCGCCGTGTACACCCCCGTCACGGCAACCGTCACAAACCACTCCTAGGACCTCCCTAAACATCATTGCACTCACCAATCCCTTCGATTCTCATCCTACCTTCACGACTTCCAAATTAAAAATCACGGGAAAAACAGAGGAAGAAAACTTACCCTTTGATTCCGTCTCCGCTGTACGCACCGCCGCGTGCCACGGTGTTCGTTGGACTCCCTGCAGCCTCCTGAACTTCCCACGGTCGTGGTTTGAGTCACCACACGGCGTAGCCACCACCAAACTCTCACGGTCTCCCTGTTTTCCCAGAACTTCGCCGCACCACCACCGTGCCGCCGTGCACGATTTCTCCACCAAAACACGATCACCAGCTCAAACACTTCTCTCTGTCACTCTCACAAATCACTCTTCACTCTCCCTTGCACAGAATCGATCAAACTCTCCCAATCTCTCACCCTCTGTTTCTCTGCGTTCAAACCCAAAGCACGGTTTGATTTTGTGCAATGTGGCCGTGCACACTTTGGAACGTTTTAGAACCATCCAGCCACTCCCACGTGTCCATCATCCATAGGCCAGCACAAAAAATCTCTGCCACTTGCCCTTATCTGATTGGGCTGAGGGAAAAAGACCAAAATACCCCTCATGCACAAATTACCATTTTACCCTCACACTTTCTAGACCCGTAAATATTTCATCCGACGTCCGATGACAGCGTGCCGCCTGTCGTTGTACTCAGGGCGTCAAGACCTATCTAACGGTCCTCGGTCTACGTGAAAATCACAAGTCCTCCAAAAAGTCAACATTTTCCTCATTTACTCAAAATTACGGTAACGCCCTCAATCTTCCGAACGTCATAACTTTTTTCTCCGATTGTCCGAATCGAACCTGCCACCTGTCTACGGACTCGTGACGTCCTAAACTATGTCACGGTCAAGGGTCAACAGTCATCCAATCGGTAATTCAAAAAGTCAACTTTTAGCCTACTGTTCACAAGGGCAAAATCGTCCTTTATATACAAAAATCTTATAACATTACATTTTTACCCTTCCCGAAGGTACGGGTTGTTACAATCTACCCCCTAAAAAGAATTTCGTCCCCGAAATTCAATGAAACAAATAAGGGTACTGTTCACGCATCAATGCCTCAGGTTCCCAAGTAGCTTCTTCCACTTGATGATTCCTCCACAATACTTTAACCAAGGGAACCATCTTCCGCCGTAAGACCTTATCCTTCCGATCCAAAATCGCGACAGGTTGTTCTTCAAAACTCAAGTCTTCCCTCAGTTCAACTGGTTGTGCTTCTAGAACATGTGAATCATCTCGAATATACTTCTGAAGCATAGATACATGGAAAACATTATGTACCTTTTCCAAGTCTGCTGGTAAAGCCAATCGATATGCAACAGGACCAATCCGCTCCAAGATCTCATAAGGTCCAATGTAACGAGGACTCAACTTCCCTCGTCTGCCAAACCGTACAATTCCTTTCCAAGGAGATAACTTCAAGAAAACCCAGTCTCCTACTGCAAACTCCAAATCTCTAATCCTACGGTTGGCGTAACTCTTCTGTCGGTCCTGAGCTGCCCTCAATCGATCCCTGATCAACGCCACTTTTTCCTGTGTAAGGTCCACCAGTTCAGAAGTAGTCAATCGCCTCTCACCAACCTCAGTCCAACACAACGGAGTCCGACACTGTCGCCCGTATAACGCCTCATAAGGAGCCATTCCAATGCTCTCCTGATAATTGTTATTATAGGCGAACTCCATCAAAGGCAAATGTGATTCCCAAGTACTCTGAAACTGCAAGACACAAGCTCGCATCATGTCCTCGAGAATCTGAATAGTCCGCTCAGACTGTCCATCGGTCTGAGGATGAAATGCGGTACTGAAATGCAGCTTAGTCCCAAAAGCTTCCTGTAAACTCTGCCAAAAGCGGGAAGTAAATCTCGGATCTCTATCAGATACTATCGACTCTGGAGTCCCATGCAGCCGGATAATCTCATCTATGAACAACTGTGCAAACTGCGCCAACCTGAAGTTCTCCCGTACTGGTAAGAAATGAGCAGACTTCGTAAGTCTATCTACGATCACGCACACGCCATCGTGTCCCTTTGGTGTTCTGGGCAACTTGAATACAAAATCCATAGTCAGGTGATCCCATTTCCATTCGGGAATCGGCAAAGGTTGCATCGCTCCATAAGGTCTCTGTCGCTCAGCTTTCACCTGTTGACAAATCAAGCATCTACTGACATACTCGGCAAGCTCACGTTTCATCCCCGACCACCAGTAATGCTCTCGAAGTGTACGATACATCTTGGTCCCACCAGGATGCATCGCATAAGCTGAACAGTGAGCCTCATCCAGTATCACCTTCTTCAAAACTTCATTCTCGGGTACGCACAACCGTCCACCTTTAACCAAGGCTCCATCCTCACGAATTTCAAAATCCCGTCTCTCTCCAGCCTCGACCTCAATCCGAATGATGCCCAGAATAGGGTCCTCAAACTGAGCATCAATAACCTGATCAATCAAAACAGGTCGCACATGGAAACTCGCTAGGAGTGCTCCCTGATCATCCACAGTCAACTCTACTCCCAACCTGCGGAGCTCAACCAACAAAGGTAATCGTACTGTCCTCAAATGTGACAAAGAACTAGCTGACTTCCTTCTCAAAGCATCGGCTACCACATTAGCCTTTCCTGGATGATACTCAATAGTACAGTCGTAGTCCTTGAGCAAATCCAACCATCGGCGCTGTCTCAGATTCAGTTCCTTCTGAGTGAACAAATACTTCAAACTCTTGTGGTCCGTGAAGATCCTGCACCTCTCGCCATACAAGTAATGCTGCCAAATCTTCAGTGCATGAACCACCGCTGCCAGTTCCAGGTCATGTGTAGGGTAATTCATCTCATGGGGTTTCAACTGCCGGGAAGCATAAGCAATCACTTTCCCATGCTGCATCAATACACAGCCCAAACCTTGCAAAGAAGCGTCACTGTACACCTCGAACTCCCCACTATCATCTGGAAGGGCTAACACAGGAGCAGATGTCAACCGCCTTTTAAGCTCTTGGAAACTCTGTTCACGGTTCTCGTCCCACTCAAATCGAACTCCCTTCCGAGTCAGCCGTGTTAATGGAGCAGCTAGAATCGAAAAACCCTCAATAAAGCGCCGGTAATAGCCTGCTAAACCCAGAAAACTCCTGATCTCCGTCACCGTCTTAGGCTGTTCCCATTTTGCTACCGCCTCAACCTTCTGAGGATCCACTCTGATGCCCTCGGCCGAAATCACATGGCCAAGAAATCCAACACTGGTCAACCAAAACTGACACTTACTCAACTTCGCATACAACTGATGCTCTCTCAGAGTCTTAAGCACGATTCTCAGATGTTTCTCATGTGCCTTCGCACTCTTCGAATACACCAAAATGTCATCAATGAAGACGATCACAAAACGATCCAAATATGACCGGAACACTCGGTTCATAAGGTCCATAAAAGCTGCTGGGGCATTAGTCAATCCAAAAGGCATCACAACAAACTCATAATGACCGTACCTGGTCCAGAAGGCTGTCTTCGGTACATCCTCCTCTTTAACCCTTAACTGATGATAATCGGAGCGAAGATCAATCTTCGAAAAATACTGTGCTCCCTTCAATTGGTCGAACAAATCGTCAATCCGGGGTAGGGGATACTTATTCCGAATAGTTACCTTATTCAGTTGTCTGTAATCCACACACAATCTCAATCATCCGTCCTTTTTCTTGACAAACAATACAGGTGCTCCCCAAGGTGACATGCTCGGTCGAATGAATCCCATATCGACCAACTCTTGCAACTGGGCCTTAAGTTCCCTCAATTCTGCAGGTGCCATACGATAAAGAGTCTGTGAGATAGGCTGTGTACCTGGAAGAAGATCAATCATGAACTCGATCTCTCGATGAGGTGGTAATCCTGGCAACTCCTGGGGAAAAACATCGGGAAACTCCCGCACCACTGTTATATCCTTCGCCCTCACTGGCGTAGTACGCGTATCCACTACATGAGCTATGTAACCTTGGCACCCCTTACGCAACAACTTGCTAGCCTCAAGTGCCGATATAACTCCAGTAGGAACTGCACGCTGATCCCCCTGAAATGTAGTCTCTGGTAATCCGGGACTCCGGAAAGTCACTCTCCTATCGAAGCACTCGATAGAAGCATGATGTCTCGTCAACCAGTCCATACCCAGAATAACATCGAAATCCCGTAAATCTAACAGCAGCAAGTCCGCCACTAACTCAACCTCTCCTACCATCACCGGACACTCTCTCAACACCTGAGTCACCACTAACACCTCCTCAGTAGGTGTACTCACCCCTAAGGCACACTCCAAAGTAGACACCTCCATCTCTGTCACCAGACTACAACTCCGGGCTACAAACGAATGCGTAGCCCCGGGATAAATCAAAGTAAAAACAGTGTGGCCATGTATGGTAAGTGTACCTGTCACCACTCTCGGTGCGGATCTGGCCTCCTGCTGCGTCATCGTAAAAACTCGCGCCTGAGGTCCCGATGACCTACCGCGCCCTCTAAAACTGCTCGTGGCACCACCGCCACCCCTAGGGCCTGCTGCCCCCGACACTGAAGCAGTACTCCGCCCGGGTTCTGCTGCACCTCTGCCTGCTCCACCCTCCTGCACTAACAACGGGCACTCCCTCCGAAAGTGTCCGCGCTCTCCACAGTAGTAGCAAGCATCCCTACTGGGTCCACCGGTCTGCCTCCCAGTAGAAGCAACAGAAGTAGCACTCGCTTGAGGAGTCGGCTGGACTCTAGCTCCTCGGAATCCAGAACCCTGAAAAACTACCTGGTCTACCAAACCGGGCTCCACCAGCTGAGGACGAACCACCAAAATTGCCCCGCTTCGAGGTCCTCTGACTCGATGATCCGGGAAAAGAATGCTCTCGGCGTCGCACACTGCCCGAGTACTGTGGCCTGGCCGGAAAACTGGCCTCCACTCTAACAGCAGCATCAGATAACTCCCGGAAAGTAGCAAAGGAGCCGGCTGTCACAATGGCTCGGATCTCTCCTCGAATTCCCAACTCAAATCGACGACACTTCTCTGCCTCGGTCGCCACAAATGCAGGAGCAAAACGGGATAGCATCTGGAATCTCTGCTCATACTCAGCTACGGTCATGTTTCCTTGCTTCAAGTGAAGAAATTCCGCCTCTTTGGCATCCCGGAAAGAACGGGGATAGTACTGATCTAGAAACCGCTCCCGGAAAGTCTCCCATGTCACGGTACGTGCATCCCAGCCGGACAACTCCAGTGTGTACCACCACTCATATGCGGCTCCATCTAACAGAAAGGTAGCCAACAAGACCCGGTCCTCTGGAGGACAGTGCATCACCCCGAAAATACGCTCAAGCCGGGTGATCCATCGATGAGCTTCCTCTGGATCGGCCCCACCGCTGAACGTAGTAGCCCCAAGCCGCTGGGCTCTCTCGATCGAAGCGCTCTCAGTCCCTCTCGCCGCTTCATCTTCAGGTCGTGGAGGGGGTTCACGTCTCGGAGGCATGATCGATCGTACGCTGAAAGAGGCATAGAGTTAGTAAAACAACCTAGACCCAACATAAACCGACAAACCTATGCTCTGATACCAATTGTCAGGACCCGTCCCAAATATCGCCACGATACCCGGGACGAACCCTGCTCCCGTCTGACAATCACACCTACAGTACCAAAAATAACCTCACTACTACTATAAGCATAACTATCAGGCGAAGGAGTAAATATATACAACAGTCAGTCAGAGCATAGTTCTACAAAATGGGCACAAAAATCCTACAATGCTAGTCCCGCAACGGAAGAACGTCGTAAGCTCTATGCTTCGATATCTTCCTTAACGTTCACCCCAACGCTATCACCACGACCTGGAGGGAAAATTTAAAACCAAAAGTGTGAGTGGACTAGAATAACCAAAAGTATTAAAATCAGTTTATCACTAATTCAAGGTTAAGGAAAAATAAGAATCATTGTTCCCTCCTTTTTTAAAACGGGCATGCCCAACGAAGTACTAAAAAATCATAATATGAAACATCATAAGAAACAGAAACACTATAAAATATCATAAGAAACAGATACACTATAAAATACCATTTTCCGATCAAATCTGCTGGGTCTATCCGAGTCTTTAAACTCAACCAGGCCTTAAATGTAATCCGAGTCTTTAAACTCCCGAGTCTTTAAACTCAATAGGCCTATGGGGGTAATATCATAAATATCCGAGTCTTTAAACTCCCGAGTCTTTAAACTCAATCTGGGCCCGTCCCCCGTCAAATCAGTATCCGGGTCTTTAAACCCATATCCAGATCCAGCAAATCCAATCCAAATTCAATGTAAAACCATTTCCAATTCCATAACCAAACTCGAATTCGAAATCCCCGGTTCGAAGCCCTTCCGGGGTTTAGAACCGACATTCCGAACCCAAATCCGTTATTATACCAAAACCATATGTAACCACAAAGCATAAGTCATCACCCATGTATCATCATCAGAAAACATTTATAGGTTGAAATCCTCAAATATGGCATTAAAGTCCGAAAACCAGTTTTCTCGAAAAACGTACAAAATCTCGAAAATGTCTCGAAAAACGTGCAAACACATCAACCACATATAATCAGAAACAAGAAGCATAAAAACATAGTTAATATCATAAAACATTCATAAAACTGTTAGGCATGCTCGGATTTAAAGAAAGAGTCCACTCACAAATCAGAACGAGTCAATCGCGTTCCGTGCGCTCCTCGACCGTCTCGGGTGCCTCCCGTCCTGTCAATATGCACCAAATAGGGTCACAAACACATCAAGGATACTAACTCTAATTTCCCCAATTTTTTGGGAATTAAATAATATTTTATTCATAAACCCTAAACCGTCCGGATTCCCGAACAACCTCCTAACATCGTCCGATTCACCCGAAAACCATACCAATGAACTCCTTAGGACATTTAGAACCAAAACCATGTTGGAAGCTTGGACGGATTCCTCCCCACGCGCCTCCACGCGCCGCCCAAAGTGGCTGTGCGTGGGCCTCACGCGCCTGCTACAGTGCATCCCCAACCTCGATCGAACCCGGTTCGCACCAGGGCTGCAACCCAGACCGGCGAGATCCAATCTCCGCCGTCCGGCCACCATTTCATCTCCTCTCTTTTCCTATAGCTTCATCCAGGCACCAGGAATTCATCCCCCTCACTCTCCTGGTTCGACTCAACCCTCAGCTTCACGACTGAAGCTCGAAAGAAAACACAGACGACCCCCTGTTTTCCTTCCCGGCCGTCCAGTGCTTCCCCCTTCACGGTGGCGATTCCAACCTCTCCCTAAGACCTCACTGAGTCACTCCCAACTCACAGAAACCTTCAATTCACCCCTGAAGTCCACGACTTCCCGTTTGAACTCACGACCAAAACAGAGTACAGAGTACTCGCCGTCGCCTGAACTCCGCCGTGTACACCCCCGTCACGGCAACCGTCACAAACCACTCCTAGGACCTCCCTAAACATCATTGCACTCACCAATCCCTTCGATTCTCATCCTACCTTCACGACTTCCAAATTAAAAATCACGGGAAAAACAGAGGAAGAAAACTTACCCTTTGATTCCGTCTCCGCTGTACGCACCGCCGCGTGCCACGGTGTTCGTTGGACTCCCTGCAGCCTCCTGAACTTCCCACGGTCGTGGTTTGAGTCACCACACGGCGTAGCCACCACCAAACTCTCACGGTCTCTCTGTTTTCCCAGAACTTCGCCGCACCACCACCGTGCCGCCGTGCACGATTTCTCCACCAAAACACGATCACCAGCTCAAACACTTCTCTCTGTCACTCTCACAAATCACTCTTCACTCTCGCTTGCACATAATCGATCAAACTCTCCCAATCTCTCACCCTCTGTTTCTCTGCGTTCAAACCCAAAGCACGGTTTGATTTTGTGCAATGTGGCCGTGCACACTTTGGAACGTTTTAGAACCATCCAGCCACTCCCACGTGTCCATCATCCATAGGCCAGCACAAAAAATCTCTGCCACTTGCCCTTATCTGATTGGGCTGAGGGAAAAAGACCAAAATACCCCTCATGCACAAATTACCATTTTACCCTCACACTTTCTAGACCCGTAAATATTTCATCCGACGTCCGATGATAGCGTGCCGCCTGTCATTGTACTCAGGGCGTCGAGACCTATCTAACGGTCCTCGGTTTACGTGAAAATCACAAGTCCTCCAAAAAGTCAACATTTTTCTCATTTACTCAAAATTACGGTAATGCCCTCAATCTTCCGAACGTCATAACTTTTTCTCCGATTGTCCGAATCGAACCTGCCACCTGTCTACGGACTCGTGACGTCCTAAACTACGTCACGGTCAAGGGTCAACAGTCATCCAATCGGTAATTCAAAAAGTCAACTTTTAGCCTACTGTTCACAAGGGCAAAATCGTCCTTTATATACAAAAATCTTATAACATTACATTTTTACCCTTCCCGAAGGTACGGGTTGTTACAGTGGTGATTGTCGATTTTGAGTAAAAGAGAGAAAATGATGATGTTCGGATTTGATATGGCTAAGGTTAGTGGATGGTGATACCCTTGGATCGCCAAATGGACTAGTTATAGTTGGGAGAAGAGGAGTCGGGTAGTCTGACCACATTTAGATGATGTATGGTACCATGATTGACAATTGGTTGGTTGGTGTACTTACATGTACCGATGGGCGTGTAATGTACTAAATAGGTGTATTGAATGCCCTCAGAGAGAGAGATGGTTGAATAAGTGTTAAGTCCGATAGACCAGAGTAGGTTTGGGAATGTGAGTTGGTCTGAGATTAGTTAGAGCCCACAGAGGATTGTAGGGGGTTCTCTACCATGTTTTTCCAGTTATGGTGATTGACCCGGAATGAGTCAGAGTTATTGGAACTGAGAACTGAGTGTTGATTGGTTGGTGTCCTCCTGTGTACAAATGAGTGTGTGAGATACTAAACAGATGTAGCGAATGCCTCAGGGCAAAACATATGGTTGGATAAGTGTTAGGTATGGTCGAACGAGTAACGGTCAGGATTAGTGTGAATCCTAGGAAAAATAGACGTATTAGTCAATGGAAATAAGAACTGAAATAGAATGGTTACAAGTAGAGGAATAGTGACTTATGTAGTATAGTGAGATGTTACCACTAGATTTGGGATTCGGAGAGTCGTGTGTTGATGCTAGTTAAACCCTTAGAAGTTGACCTTCCTTATATGAGTTGAGATCGACCCACAGGGTTGAGTATGCAAAGGTCATATACCTTTAGGAAGGAATGTACGAGTACCGTATCGACCTTTAAGATTGGTAATAATGTATAAAAAGAAAGGCTTAATGTGTGATAAGGTGATGGTCGGGATATATTGAGATGACGACCACATTGTCGGCTCAGGTATTACTTAGGGAGTGGATTACCATGCTTGATAACCTAAGGATAGGTGAAATCCTGTTAGTTATGGAACTCCATAGGATTGGAGTAGTACATGATTTCTAATAACTTGGACGGTTGGCATCCAACTGCAGGACCATACTTGGTGTATGGTGGAGTCGAAGTTAAGAAAAGGATGTGCCTTGCGATATAGTACGAAAGATTGTACTGAGTGCTTATTGGCAATAGGAAGGAATCAGGAGGAAAGGTTAAAATCGTTACACGTAGTGACCCTGGGATATGGTGTGATTGACCTAGTGAGGGGAATGAGTTCCCGAGTTATCGAACCTTATGAGTTTATTGGCCTGGTGGCATGATGACATATGTTCGGATTTAGCCATTGAATCATGTCACGAGTGGATGACCTGTGAACGAGAAGATCTGAAGGGTTTTCGTGTTTTCTGGATTGTGTGGACTCGAACGTGAGCTAGGCCACGTATTCTGAGTAAGTTTATGGTATGACTGCCCATGGGGCAGGGGTTTACAGAAGGATTGAGGTTGATATCTATAAGTTGGGTATGACTTATACCCGGTTGAGAGTGACTATGTTCAGGATTATCGTAGACATATATCCTCGGAAAATTTTATGGTTCCCACTAATTGGAATTTCGAGGACGAAATTCTTTAAGGGGGGTAGGTTGTAACGACCCGGACTTTCGGAAAAGGAAAATTTAAAAAATTTGAATAAAAAGACGTTTTTACCCATGGAAAGTGGGCGAACGGTTGACTTTTTTCTCGAGCGGTCAAACGGACATTGACCCATGATTGTGACGTAGTTCTGGATGTCACGAGTTCATAGACAGGTGGCACGTCCGATTCCGACATTCGAGGAGAAAGTTATGATGTTCAGAAGTTCAAGGGTAATTCGGTAATTAGGTCGAAAAGGAGGAAATTTTTGACTTTTTGTTCGACCACGATTTTTCACGCAATTAGAGGACCGTTAGGTACGTCTCGATGCTCTGAGTCCGTAGACAGGCGGCACGCTGAAAACGGACCTCGGACGGATGAGTTACGGTTCTAGAACGAGGAGGGGCATTTTGGTAATTTTGTGCAGGAGGGCAAAATGGTAATTTGCCAAGGCACAGTTTGAAAACAGTCGTGAGTGGTTTGTTTAGGGAATTGTTTAACAGAGTGAGTGACTTGGGTGGAAGGAATTGTTTAACAAATCAAGTGAGTGAGGGAACATAGACAGGGAGAGTGCACGCCTATCTTGTTCAGTGTGTGAGTGTGCCTGAACTGAGGACTGAAACTGTGTTGGTACTGTTGGAAAATGAAAAACAGAGCACTGGGAATTTTTTAGGCAATTGAGTGACTTGAGTAGGGCATGATCGACCTTCCCAAGACCAAATTGAGAGACAATGTGAACTGAAAAGGAATTGAGGGGAGGAATTCAAGTGGGAGGGAAGAAAGAAACGGGAAGGAAGACCCCAGGAGCACTGAACCTGCCCGAAAACCTCAATTACAAACTTAGAATCAAATTTTGAATTGGGCAGTCAATTGATGGAATCAGAGGTGAGGTTGGGCTTCCAGACGTCCAAACAAGTCGAATGGGATTGCCAGTGAAGGAAATGGTGAAGATATGAGCCCAGACGACATTGGAGTTCAGTTTTGGAAATCCCAGTTGAGTTGGAAGGGCTAGAGAGATTATAGCCTGAAATTGAGATTGGAAACAAGTTTATGATGAGCTTGCGACGCTTCTGGCTGGATCAATTGAAGAAAAACGTTGAGGCTCGAGGAATTGTGATGCAGGAACAGTGTTTAGACGTTCATCGGAAACTTGAGCTCGATTGAGGGCTTAAGGTAAGTTTAGATGTATTTAAGTTCACAGAACCTTAATTAAATCCATAACGAAGCTAATGGACAGTAGAATTGTAAACATCAAGCAGAAATTAAGGGAGTTTCAGTCGGGTCTACTCGCGGGCAAACCAGAACGGTTTATCAGTCGGATGGGTTGGGACGACGACTGTGCACTTTACTGTAGCAGGCGCGTGGACTCACGCGTAGCCACTCACAGCGGCACGTGAGGGCGCATGGGCTCGATTCTCGAGGTGAGTTCAACACGACTTTTGTCCTATGCAATGTAACGAACATTTTAGCGTTGGTTTCGAGTTAATCGGACACCGTTTCGACATTGTTTCAAGGGTCCAAAGGTTTATGTTACATTTTTAATTAATATTTAATTCCCAGAAAATTATGGGAAATTAGTATGGTGTTATTTGAGTCCCTAGTGACACTAAAGGTTGATTTCGGACAAGATTCTAGATTTCTAGAAAATGTCAGAAATTACGGAAACGCGTGTAGCACGAAAACGAGCGTTATGGACAGTGTGTGAGTGGACTTTGCGTTCTAAAGTTTAATGCATGCATAAATGTTTCTATGATTTCTATGATTATGATTATGACTTGTGATAATTACAATTTTCGTATTTATACGTATTTCAATATGCAATACGTAATTGTACGTATTTCGAGACTATGGTGTCTCCTCTGTTTTGATGATGGTTAGATGAACGATTTTACTTGATTTGTGCGTACGATGTTTTAAAGATGTTTTGTTTGTGATTGTGAGTCTGACTTACGGTTTTGACACGTATTTCGAGATTATTACGGATTTGCGCGTTTTACGAGATTTCAAGAATTTTGTGATTCGATCATGGTTTTGATGTAACGACCCGTCCCAAATTCCTAGATTAGATTAGTGAGGCTAATCCGTGATTAGTTGGGCGAAATCAGACGAACGATGCGAAATGACCGTTTTGCCCCTAGTGGTGGCAAAACGTTGACTTTTCAATCGGGCGGTAAAATGGACTTTGACTGATGACCGTGACGTAGTTCGTGACGTCACGAATTCATAGACAGGTGGCACGTTCAATTCCGACGTTCGAGGAGGAAGTTATGATGTTCAGAAGTTTAGAGGCATTTTGGTAATTTCGGTAAAAGGGTCAAATGTTGAATTTTTGACCGGGATGTCCGATGGCCGAGGGCCGAGGACTATTACGTAGATAAGGACGATACGAATCCATAGGCAGGCGGTACTCTGAAATCGGACTTCAAACGGGAGAGTTATGGGTCACGGAAGTTCGATTTCACTATGCACGAACTTCGAGACGGGGACGATTTGGCGAAATCTGAGTGGGCAGATATTTTGGTGGGTCCCATGGATGAGTGACAAGTGTCACTCATCTTATTGGCTAACTCCCTCAAATTGTGGATCTAATAATAAAATAATATTATTTAATTAATTTTTAATCAAATCCACACCTAATTCAATCCTAGCCATCCATTTCAATCCCACCTTTTAATCCTCACCCTTCATCTCTCATTCTCTCATCTGATCATCTTCATTCTCTTCTCTGTTCTTCCCTAAAACCCGAAACCCCCCCCCCCCCCCCCCCCCCCCCTCCCCCTTTGTTCATTTCCATTTTCTTCATTTTCTCCAAAACAACACACACATCATCACCACTTCCATCACTCTTTGAGTGACTGTGAGGAGTGTGAGGGGCTGAGAAACCGGGGGACTGGACGGTGGACGGCGGAGGACACGGCGGAGGGAAACCCGCGAGGTAAGAAAATATTTCAAATTTTGAAATTGAGTTTTGTTAGTTGTTATTCGATTCTAAGGGTTAAGTTAGGTTGCTGGTGGTCCTAGGAGGAGGTTAGGATTGGTTTTGGGGCTTGGGGTGGCCTGGAACGGCCGTGAACGGCGGAGGAAGTCACGGCCAGCCATTGATGAGCTTGGAAGGTACGGGTTTGGATGTTGTTTCTAGTTTTTAAACCCACATAACCCTAGGTTAGGATTAGAGGATGAAAATGCGACAAACGGGAGGCATTTTGGTGGTCGGACGGTGAAGAACCGACCGGGTCAACCCGCGGGTCTGAACGACCCGGTTGCAGGGTTCGGGTCAACCCGTCGAGTGGTTGAAGGTGGTGACGTGACATGATGACATGGCACCTGTCAGATTGTCAGGTGACGTGGACCACTCATCAGCCGACACTTGTCACATGTCAGTGCACAGTCAGCACTGACATGTCAGTGACGTGGCCCAATCAGGGGCTGACACGTGGCACTAACGTGGACCAGTGCCGTGATGACACGTGGCACATGTCAGACAGCCACATGGAACTGACAGCACAGTGACGTGGACCAATGGGAGCTTGACACGTGGCACCTGTCAGAGTCTGACATGTCAGACCTGACAGCTGTCAGTTGACGTCATGCTGACGTCAGCAGGTACTGTAGCTGGCGCGTGAAGCCCACGCGCAGCCACTTTAGGCAGCGCGTGGGGGAGAATTTGGGGATGTGTTCAACATGGGAAATCTTCTATTCGATGTAACGAACATTTTGGGACATGTTTCGTGTCGATCGGACACCGTCTCGATATGTTTCGGGGCATCGGAAGGTTTAGGTTCGGGATTAAAAATAGTTAAAAATACGGGAAAATTACGGGGCTTTAGTGAGAGGTTAATTAAGTAGTTAGTAACCTTCTATTACAATTTGGACAGGTTTGGGAGTCTCGGTGACGGTGATCGGCTCGAGGAGCCGTATGGCATGCAAATCGAGGCGGCAGCTCGGACGGTCTGTGAGTGGACCTTGTTTTCTAAATTGGTGCATGCATAAATTTTTATTATATGTTTTATTACTTGTTTGATGATGCCATGGGTGCATTTGTGTGTGGTTACGTATAAGCACGTATTTCGAGGTTTCGGCCTTATACGGTGCTTATACGGGTCTGTATTTCTTATTGGTTTTAATGAAATGGCTTTGGATTTATAAAAGGATAAACTCGGGTATGAGACCCATTTGGTTTTGTCTCGGGCATATGACCCCAGATTTTGGGGCACGGTGCCCAGCTGATGTCATATGTTCGGGCACGAGACCCAGTTATTTTACGGTTTATGATTTCTGGTCAAGGGCCCTAGATAGATTTCCAAGTTTATGACTGTTTATGGGAACCGGCATGAACTCTGGAAAGGTCATTGTGGTTCATGACGGTTTAGATACCGTGACAGGATTGGTTGTGTGACTTATATATGTATGTGATAAAAATATGATATATGATATGTGGTGTGCACAGGTGTGCTTATGGATTTGGGTAGTGGCCCGTATGGTCGTTTTTATTGTGATCCTTTCGACCTTGGTTTATATCTGCTTTGGGCTTAGTCCCACATATGGTTTGTTTTGGATAAATGGTTTTCGAATGCATGCATGCTTTTTAGTGGAGGGTACAAATGTCTTATGAAATGTTTTTATAAACTTTTGTTTTGTCCACTTACAGTTTTTAATGTTTTGACTGCCCTTCAGGTTGACAACGGATGTGGACTGTAGCAGAGATCGAGATATCACATGCCTTCCTCCGGATCCTGGCGTACTCTGATAGCCCGGGAGGGCAAAGGTCGGAAATATCCCTTGTCTGACACTTCGTGTCAAATGGGAGCAGGGTCATCCCGCGTTAATCCCAGAGGGATTGGGATGGGTCCTGTCAATGTGGTATCAGAGCATGGTTGCTCATGTTACTCTGAATTCCATAGCGTATTTTGCACAATACTCCGTACGCATGTCGAGGATGTGATATCTCAATGGGCTACAGTTCGTGGTCAACCTGATGTTGAGGTGCCGGTACGATAGTTAGTAGGATTGGCATGCCTTGTTTCGGCATTTGAGGCCGGGGTTGCCATAGTTCTGTCAAGGTTGACAGTGTGAGACCCTACGGAAGGGATGACGTACCTGTACGTTAACGTTTTGATCGTGAGGCGGTTAGTTGGGATCGTCTTTCACGATGTCGTAGGATTGGTTCCGACGACTAGTTGGGAATTGTGATCATTGGATGGTCGAATATTGTTGAGTTGGTTTGATCGGATTTGGTTGAGTTAGATAGATTTACTGCAGTTGGCAGTTAGCAACCGGATTCGAGGAATCCGAGTTGGATTGAAGGTAGGATTGGATTGACGTCTTTACGATGTCCAGACCGCGAGGTCGGTCAGATCGTGGATTTTACTGCCTTACGCAGTTGGGTTCTGAGGAACTCTAGGGGTGATCGTGGAACCCTACCTTGGGTGTATGGTTCGGAAATGTGAGTTGACGAGTGGTTTGACTTGGACGACTATTCGGATTTGGATTCGTTAGGTCTGGACGAGTAGGTGGCAGGCACTACTACCGAGGATGGTTGTAGTTACGGTTGTTGGGGATCGGTGACGTTCAGGTGACGTTTGCTTTTCCCGTATGAGTTGTCAGGGTGACTGTACCTAGAGTTGGGCACGAGGGAGGCAGAGTTTCTCCTATTCGTGCAGAGGTAGGGGGTCGTCGCTCGGTATGAGCGGAGATCCAGGGTTGTCAGTTTTGCACATGGTGTGCTAGTGTTATTGTTGATGCTAGTGTGGACACTTTGTGCTGATGCTGATAGGTGATAGTGTTGATACTGGTACTAGTGCTGGTGCTGGTGCCGGTGATTGCGATGACGTTGAGTCACATCCGTCGTGATGGGCATATGTTCGGTATCTGTGGTTCGAGAGTGGATCACAGATAGAGTTAAATTGGTGATGGACACGTGGTTGATGTCCGAGTGTGTTGGTT